>OY282642.1:154618930-155218930 GCA_958299015.1 Tetanocera ferruginea | reverse complement strand
TCGTTATATGAACGGTAGTGAACCTAGCCTTCTTGATGTTTGTATAGTCTCAGATTGTTCTTATGTTTTAAAAATCGACCAAAATGAATTTCTTGTCTGACCATGACTTAATTTTTAATATAAATCTTGGTAGTGCTCCTCAGGTTGATTTTTTTTATCGTGATTATAAGTCAATAGATTTTTCTGCCCTTTTTAATGACATATCTGCTATTAATTGGACTGACTGTTGGTACTTTAGCTCGGTGGATGATAAGCTTTGTAGCTTCATGAATAGTCTTAATGTCTTGTTAAACCGTCATGTTCTACTGCGTAGAGTTCGAGTTAATAAAACTTCTTGTCCGTGGTTTACCAGTCGTGTTTCTTCTGCTCTTCTTCCCAACAATCGTACAAATTGGAATTGGGACAACTTCAGAAGAGCTAGCAATGAAGCTACCTTTATTGTTCGGCAAGAAAAGACTAAATTTTTAAGTTCTAAACTGAACCCTGGTTTAAGCTCCAAACAATAATGGCAGAACATTAAAAGATATCGTGTATTCAGTAAAGAACCAAGTCAGTGTGATCTTGACCCTAATATACTTAATAGTTATTTTTTAGCGCATGAATGTCCAAGTCCTATTAATAATGATAGCTATAATGAATTGCCTGCACAAACAAATAATTTAACTTTTCCCTCGTTTGAGTTTTCTTCTGTAAGTGAAGACTATGTTGCCAAATGTGTCATGAAGATTAGTTCGAATGCAGTAGGGATTGATGAAATGCCTATTAAATTCATAAAATTAGTAATACACTTCATTTTAGCACCCCTCACTCATGTTATTAATCACTGCATAACTTGTTCTCGTTTCCCTGAACTATGGAAAATAGCTACGGTTTTGCCAGTTCCAAAATCTACCTCTGCTTCGGATCCCAAGGATTTCAGACCCATTAGCATACTTCCAGCCTTTGCGAAGGTTTTCGAACGGATAATGTCTGCTCAAATGTCCGAATACATAAATTTGAATAAACTTTCCTATCCCCGCTTCAGTCTGGGTTTCGCACTGGTCACAGCTGTGCGACAGCTGCTTTGAAAATTGTGGACGACATAAGAATACCGTATGATAACAATTGTATTACCCTTCTTTGCCTCATTGATTTTTCTAAAGCGTTTGACTCTGTAAATCACAACCTGCTTTGTCGTAAGCTTAAATATTTGTTTAAATTTAGTGATAGTGCTGTTCTACTTTTATCTAATTACCTTGTGGGAAGGAAGCAGCGCGTCAAAGTTGATAACAATTTCAGCTCTACTTGTCTAGACCTATTGGACTTTTAGAAGATTTAAGCTTTAGACTAAACTGCGATTTGGATTTACTAAATAAATGGGCTTTAACCAACATGCTTCTAATAAACCCTCTGAAATCTAAAGTACTTCCGATTGCGAGAACTGATTCTTGCTTCGTGGATATCCCACCTTTGTTTATAGGACATGGCAAATTGGAGTTTGTTAATAAAGTGAAAAACCTTGGTTTTTTTGTGAATTCAAACCTATCTTGCACAGACCACATAAACTACACTATTGGTAAAATTTACGGTACTTTGCGATAGTTAAGAGCTTCATCTGATTTTACCCAGCTTGATACTTGACGAAGGCGAGTACTGCAATTGATTATGCCGCATATTACGTTTACTGATGTGTATTGTAAGCTTGACTCTCAGTCCCAGCATAAGCTTCTTGTGGCATTTAACCATGCTGCTAGATATGTTTTTAAAATTCATCGCTTTGATCATATTTCTGTGCGTAGCAGGGATATTGTTGGATGCAGTTTGCTCCAGTATTTAGATATGCGCAATATATTATTCTTGCATGGTCTTATTAATTCGCAACAACCCGGATACCTATATGAAAAATAACAGTTATTACAATCTACTCGGACGACCAACCTAATGGTTCCCAGACACAGCTACCTCAACAGTAGTAGATACTTTTTCATTAGCACCATAAGATTTTGGAACTCTTTACGCAACTATTTAAAACAAATAAATATAAGAGCCAGCTTTAAACATGAAATTTTTAAATACTTTTCATCACTTGAGTGATCTTCAACTCTTAAACGAATTGTATCTTTCTGTCTGTCCACTATTATCTTCTATTCTTCCTTATTTATTACTATATACATATACTCTAAACTCTATTCTTACAGTTCTTCTTCTGTTTAAATGTTAAATTTAACTTATATATTAAATTTTTTCATATGTATGCATAACTTTAATATCTTATAAGAATAATTTTAACATTAATGTTAACGATATAATTAAATGTTTATAAACTTGTTTTTCCTCATTGATGTACTATAAAAGAATATTCTTAATGTACAACTCTGTATTTCTAAATAAATAAATAAATAAAATAAAAAAATAAATAGCAGGTGAAAAAAAAAAAAATAAATGACAATAATTTCTTAAAAAAATTTGTGTTTTATTCAAAATCAACATTGGCCCTTAAAATTTAACCACCCTTTACATTCTTGATTCTATGAAATCCACCCGAAAATAGACTGATTTTTTAGTGTATATGTCTCAGTTCATTTATATTGAAATGAAACATATATCAACTTTTTCTTCTCCAGAGAACGCTGGCAATATCATGACACTTCCGTATTCAAAGTTACTTTTGGACATAATGTTGTTTCTGTTTCTTTTCAATCTGATACTCTTTCATTTTTAAGAAAGAATTTTGTATCCTTCTTTTGTATGGAGTTGCTTAAAAAACAAAATAGTTTTTTGCTCTTCTGAAAATTTTATAATTTTAAGTTCTTTTGAGGATGAGGTGCGATATGAACATCTTTGTGGGATAAATAGTATCATTAACAAATCATGGAGTCAGTATCATCCAAATTGTGTTTCTTCTTGCGCTAATATGATGTCTTTGAAGCAATGGTTTGCATTGAGCTTCTTCTATTTAATATAAGATGTACGGGAAACATTTTTTGTTTTGTTATAGGTTGAATTTTTTCTGAATTTGAGTGTCATCAATTCATTAATAGTGGGTTGTCGAATAAGAACGTTTTAATTTTGACAGACTTTTTTATAAACCACACATTTTTTTATATTTCACAGGAATAGATTATGCGAAAAAAATGGTTTCATAGTGCAAAAAAAATGCATATTTTCAATTTCAAATTTGCACTTGTCTGGTTTTGAAAGGTAAAAAATTTGGATTCCGCCGTTCGGGGTCTCAAAAGTTAGAGGAACTCATTAAAATGATTAATGCATAGTTTCTCTTTCAAACCGTAGGAAATCCACTAAAGCAATTTTAAATCTCCTGAAGGCTCTTTTTAGTAAAAAAAATTTTTTTTTGCTTTTAATTTTTTATTTTTTTACAGAACGCATGCCCACAAAATATGCTAAAATGTTAAATTTATTACTCATACCAAAGTTTTGACCTAAAAAGTTTTTAAATTTGAATGAAACTACACAAATGAAAACTTGCTTGGGCTTATCTGGTATTAAATGAAAATTTACAGTGGACATGTCCTGCTTTTTATTGAAAAGCTGATTTTTTTAATGCATTTTTCTCTAGGTTTTTTTTTTAATTTTATCAAAGAGGATTTTATGGATCGATGCATTGTAACATTAGCTTTACAATGGCCATTTCTAACTAAAAAATTTTTTTTCCTGTGACTTATCTGGATTTGAATGTAAAATCCTCATTTGTATTTTATTAAGTTTCTTATATTCTTTTATGGTCTTCTTGATTCTATAATTTTTTTCCTTTTTTGAAAAAATTGCGAATTACGATGTAAATAAAATTTTTAAATATCTAAATAATATCTAAAGCCAGTTTTAAACATTTGGATATTTTACAAAAACAGTCATCATCTACAAATGATGTTTTGTTCAAAATGCAAGATTTACCAATCAGACAGTATTTTAATTTTATATTTTTAATGTGTACCACTGTAATTTAAAAACAAATAAATGATATTTAAAAAAGTATAATTTTTTTAAATAATTTAAACCTACGAAGCGAAGCGCGCCTACGCGCAGTGAGTTACAAAATTGGAACAAAAATTTTGTTATTTCCTCTATGGAACAATTTTTTTTACAGAGTAGTTAAACTAATATTTAAATATTGACTTCACAACAGTCGAACAGGATTAAAAACGCAAAAGAGGTTTACATCTTTTTTAAATTTTTAAATTATTTTAAATTTCTTAACTTTTATATTTATTTTATTTTGACATAAATGGTTTTGGTTGTCTTGTTGAAAATTTAACAAGTGATTAAATGTTATTTTAATTGATAATTCCAATTTGAACATCATTACCCGTAAAGATTAAACAAAACAAATAAAACTGGTTATATTCTTGGAAGTTCATTAATATTGTTTTTTGTCATTCTTTGCAGCACTTTATTTCAGATCATCTGGCGCAGAAGTGTTCTTCAATCGTATAAATAAATTAAAGCAGCATTAAAAAGATATAAAACAACACTTCAAAAGGCTTTTTGGTTGAAGTAACAAAGTCTAATACAAAACCACACAGATGACAGATTAAAAGCGAAGAAGTGTTCTAAAAGAAATAAATCAAGGCATAACAAAAAATCTCAAGCTTAACAAACAAGATAAATCGCTACGATATGGACTGGTTTTGACAGTATGAGGTGTTTGTTTCAGAGAATTAACCAAGCCATAAACGTTTTTGAGATTAAAAAAAAAATTAATAAATAAAAGAAATAAAGTTCATGTTAAAGAAAACTGCATGAAATGAAACCAATGCCACACACTTCTTCGCTTTTGACAAATTTTATATACAGACATTTTTCCAAATAAAACCCTTTAGATAATGAAAATTATTCATTCATACCCATGTTTTAGATATTTGTACGCAGTGTATTTTTGTTCTTGAGCACAAAGTATAGGTAGGAGGAGTTTCAGGAACCTCAATTACAATTGACACACACGAACTTAAATACACTTATTTTTGAGTACTCATCGACAACTCGCCAGCAAACATTTAGAACACACAAAACAGCACGCATGGGTTTATTTTTAGTGTCAAGCATTGAACGAAATCAACCTGCAGAGTTTTTTTTTAGGAATAACATTTATGCTGTAAGAATTTTATATGTCAGTGTTAAAGAAGTGCTCAACACTAGTTGTAGTAGCTGGTTGATGTTGAGCGTGGGGACGTATGATGGCCTGAAAATCAGTGCGTACACTACAGTTGTAGGGTGGAGATAATCCAATAAAAATATAGATTTTACCTGGGAATTTTTCGTTTTAATGGAACACGTCATAAATAACAAGTTTCCTTGAACTAGTTTAGGCTAGAAGTTTGTAGAGTAGTAAATGAGGTAGCAGAGTAGTAAATGAAGGGAAGTTGCAGGCGTTATAATGAAATTATTACTTATTCTTATATTTGATATATTTTAGCGGTTATTTAAAAGCGACAATTAAAATGACAATGCGTCATCGCTGTTAGCACCAAAATAACAATTAAACTCAAAAATATCTGTCATCAGAATAAACAACAACTTGGCGGCAGCAACAAGCAATAATAACTGAGTCATTTAATTGCCGCTTTTGAATCTGCTCGACCATAAGATCTTATAGAACTGTTTTATATTCATATTCATTAAAATTTTAATGCATAATCATGCCTAGATAATTAACCATATCTTGCAAATTATTTCACTTTAGTTTAAACTTCTTTTAAAGGTCAGTCCATACAAGTTGTCATTTGCAAGATGTGAGGTTTATTTAATTATTAATTCTTTAATAGCACAAAAGCAATGTAAATGATTTTAATATGGTTGTTTTAAGTTTTTATAGCTTAAGTATAATATAGCTAGCAGAAAGATGATGCAGCATCCGTCCTTTGCTGGCTAGTTAAACAAATTGAAGATGATGTTTAAGTGAAAAAAATAGTCAGTAAGTAACGTAAACATGTTCGTTAAGAATTAGAATTACTTCGGGTATTGTGATATGGTCGGGTAATGTGATATACCTGCATCTTTTGTTAAATACACAATTTTTGAGAAGAATAAACATGTGAACATAACGGCAACAGAAAAAAACGCGTGCCGCAGCTTAATACGCGCTCTCATTTGCTGTGTTCGCTCTCATTGCTGTGAAATTGTTTTATCGGTGCGAGTCAATTACACTTAATAGAGCACAATTGTTAGCTGAAATATATAAATTTGTTAGAGTTTGAATTAAGTAAGCCACAAACGAGGTGAGATTTTGATATTCTACAGCGTATTTTTACAAAAATACTCCCATTATTTTAAAACTCGAATTTGGCTATTGTGATATAGTCAAAGTTGGGTAATGTGATATGCCATCTATTTATACCATATCTATTCATTTCATTCATTATATACTTTGTGTTATGTCTTTCTTTAGTTTTTACATGCGTTTTTGTATTCAGTTGATTTTGTTTGTATTTTTGATTTCTTTTATGTAAATTCCACAAAAATAATAAAATTGTATCAACAACAACATTAATAAAACTAAAACAAGATTTTTTTTTCCTTTTGCATAAAATAATTTTTTTTTAATTTTTGTTCAAAAAATTCGGGTAATGTGATATGTGATATTGGTATATCACATTATCCGAACATGGTATATCACTTTCCTCGCCAATTTCACTAAGGGGAGTTACATGACATTTTTTCATTGTGTTGAAAAAGCTCCAAATTGGGTTACGCCATAGAGCTTCAAAGTTATAAAACACTGCAAAATGTATCAAAAAATATCCTGTGTTATGCATTATTAGCTAATTTTTAAAAGTCAATAGTAATTATAAATGTAAAAATACCTATATCACATTACCCGAAGTTACTCTTAGCTTCAAAGTAATAAAACACTGCAAAATGCATCAAAAAATATCCTGTGTAATGCATTATTAGCTCATTTTTAAAAGTCACTAGTAATTATAAATGTAAAAATGCCTATATCACATTACCCGCAGTTACTCTTAGTTTTAATTAATTTTTCATGATTTAAAAAAATATAAAAAAAAATGAGGAACTGAACCTTTCACTTATCGAGGCTAGAAACGAAAACTATATAAATTCTAACAAGTAAAGAAAAAACTTGATATGATAACAACCTATATCAAAACTACTGAAAATGGGCGTCATCTGCTAATGAACACACCCACCTACCATACAACGCACTTTAGTAAAAACTCTTTAAAAAGGTTTATATATGAGCTACACAGATAAAACTTGATATGTGAGTATCCCAACTAAAACATGAACTTCGGTAAGGCTAGGAAAGTTGAATATTCGACAGCTGTCACTTGGTATGCGCTTCTATAAAGCTTGCAACTAGAAGTTTACTTGTTAAAGAAAATATAGTTGGCATAATAGCTGTTAAGAATAATTTCAGTAGTTTTATAGAGACTTATTTCAAAGTTTCCAAAAAGCTTAAAAATGTTTGTTTACAGAAGCTTGGGGCCAAACGAAATTACTGCCTCTAAGTTTGCAAAAGATTTCTATAAATCTTCAATAGAAACGTTATCGAAATTACATTAAATTTTGTTTGAGTAGCTCTATAAAGCCTTCAAAAGTATGTGAACCGAAGTTGAAATCTCTCAGCCAGAGAAAACAGTCAAAATTCATCTTTATTAAAAAAAATTAAAAGTATAAAAAAATATTGGATAAATGCACAATATTTGGATTAGACCGCAGCGTTATGCGATTGGAAAAATTAAAATGCAAACGACCAATCAATTCATTACTGAATTGGAAGGGACTAGAACAAACTGGTATTTGGTACAATGTTCGGCAACCGTTAGAAAATACGAAAGGAATTATAAGAAAATTATTTTTTGAAATTGCATTTTATGCTTTTTGATACTGACACTAATGAAATGTCAACTTAGAATATAAAATTATTTATTAACCCTGGATCACTAACCCATGGCTGAGTTGCGTCACAACTAACTCTGGGTGTTTTCTACCCACAAAAGATATTATCAATAATAAGGACATAATTTCTTAAACCTATGAAATGTGTTAGTTTTCAATAAATTTCAGATTATCTTCGCCATTTTAAAATTTTTTTTTTATGAAAATAATGGTTATTTCTATGTAAAACAAAAAATTTAAAATTAGTTCATGTGTTAATTTATAAAAAAAAACGCAAGTACAATAGGTTTTGACAAAAGCGTGTCATTTCTACAGTTTAAGATCTAGTGGAATATGGAATATACGATTGTAAAGCTGAAAGTATACAGACAAAAAAAAGTATATAAGTACTTTTTGCACTTTAGAATAAATTTCCACCTCAAGAAAAAAAATATTTTATAACTAATCTGGATGTAAAGCACCCAAACACTTCTTATTTTAATCGCGCTGACACGCTTATATCTCCGAGACCACTAGAAACTTTAAATTATTGAGTTTTAACTATTGAATAGAGATTAGATGTTGACTGTTAGTTCGTCACGCAAGTATTGCATTAGAAATCTTACATAGAAAGTGTGACTGGGTGGATTCCATCCCAACGTTAGTGATGCAAGTGACGCAAAAGAGCGCAAACGTTAGGATTGTTTTGAAAATCGTAAAACCTATCAGAAATTGCTTTTGTACGTGAGACGGCAGCCTCGCATATACTGAATAGAAGCATTTAAGAGGCTTCTACTCAGTTAGAGCTTGTATGGAAGGTTATAACTTCGATTAAGTTTAGGTGCCAAGCAGCACCATATTTCGTTTATACTAAAACTGAAGCTATTTTTTCCATTAGGTTTGATAAGATATGTTATTCAAACTAAAGCCTCTCTAATGTATCATATAGAAGCTCTACTTTCAGTAAAATCAAATAATTTATTTATATGAAAATTTTAAAATTGCTTTTCGAAGCTACAATTTTCAATAAGTTCCCTACGGCAAAAGCAGGGTCAATTGCCTTAAAGTGACCGGTCCTGTGATAGTTCTTATTTAACCTATCACAGGAAAGGTTCGATTTAACTTAGAATGGGACCAATCGTTTTTAAATGTGTTTTGCTATATTTATCTTATCGTTGCCAATAGCTCAATGGAAGTGCGTTGGACTGTCACGCGGTGGACGTGGGTTCGTCTCCTGACTGTGTAAGTATACTACATATATCAACAATTTTAATTTCATAATTTAAAATATAAATCCGTTTCATTAACTGTTTAATCAAAATATTCTTCAAAATAAGTTTTCTTAACACCTTGAAAAAAACTGTAAATTTCATTTTTTAATTAAAAAAAAAAACTTATTTTAAATTAAAAAAAAATATTTCTTTAGTTCTGCCGGGGATTGAACCCAGATCAGTCGAGTACTAAACGTGAACGCTAGCAAGCTCGGCTAAACATGAATTTACAAAACATTGGCTTAATTTCATTATCAACGTGTTCTATAAATAGACCGGCTACTGATTAGGTCCAAAGGTATCTATGAGGTGTCAATTGACACCTGCCGATATATTTTTGAACCGGTTCTAGGATTGGTCCAAAGGTATCTAACCGGTGTCAATTTACCCCTGTCAATGACAACGCCATGTAAAAGGGACCGGTTGGTTTCATATGTTGGTGGCAGAATTGGGACCGGTTACTATCACTTTGGAACCTATCACGTGATAGATTCTGAACCGGTTCTTTTGTCCGTAGGGTTTTGATAAGGTTTGCAGTGGAAACTGAGGCCTTTCGTATGTACAGATTAAGTAAGGTATAAATTTATAAAAAATGAGCGTCATTCGCCAGCAAACATGCTAAAAAAAAATTGGGTGGATCAATTTGACCCAATGTTCGTACAGGGTTAAAAATATCACAAATCGAAAAACGTACATGATTAGAAACTGTTAACCCAAAAAAATAATTTTGGCCGCCTTAAGTTTCGATTGTTGAAACAGTGAAATTTATTATTTCAATTCATGATTTGTTTGATATAACAGCATTTTTTCCCCGAGTGTACTCAAAACGTGGAAATAAAGATATTTCATAACTTTTTCTATTAAATGAATTACTAGCTACATTTTTTGTAAAATATGAACACGTTTTTGTTATTTTCAAATATTTTGTGTTTAGTTTCGTGTTTCTGTATTTTGAAATCTGACTTTAATTTTTTTTTTTTTTTTTTTTTAAAAAAAAACTTCAAATGTCCTTCGACCCGAAAAAATTTTGCGCAAAAACTCAAGTTAAATTTATAAACAAGTGATTTTAAAACTTTGAACTCATTATCTAAATCACAGTTTTTAAAGTGTCTTTATGGTGATCCAAATACCAACAAAACTACTTGACCGATGATTTGCATATTTGACAAAGTTATTATCATTTAATTAGCTGGTATTGAAGGTAAGGAAGTAATTTTTTTAATGTTTTATGACCAAAATACAACCTTTCAGTGAAATTAAAAAACTAATCTGCAAAGAAGATTGTTCTGCATAGAATTTTGTTGTTGTAGCAAGCCTGTTACTTCATGAATTATTTGGCATTAAGGCTCAAAATATAATTCTTAAAGAATATGTTTTTTAAGAATTATAAACTTAAATAAACAAATTAAACTGCCACAATTTTATAACTCATTAAAAAACTAATCTTTTAAAATTTGTTTACGAATATTGAATTTTAATAATTCATCTATATATTAAATATTATACATAGCTAAATTACATCCTAAAAAATATCAGTATTACTCAGGTTTCAGACCTATTTCATATATTGAACGCTCTACTCTAGTTGAAAGTTGAAATTTAGCAAAAAAGTAGTACTCGTTTATTGCTCTACTCCAAACTTGTACTGTTGGGCTGTTGCATTGTTTAGAATTTAATGTTAAAGTTTGATTACAAGCACTTTTGTTTTTTAAATAAGTTTCAATTAAAATAAACAAAACTCACCCGACTTATTTTAGCACGTGATGAACTCTTGTCTTTCATTTCGAACTCACTGTCGCTGTCAACGGGATGGGTGCCTAGAGCGACGTCTTCAACTTCAGAACGTTGCAGCTTGCGATATTTGCGCATGTCATGCTTGGCCGGTGCATAGTCCCGCTTGGGATCATAACCAGGGATGCCCAAGTCATTGGCCTCATCGTTGAATTCACCTGAACTGAATTCGCCCTCTTCGTCCTCGTCGGAGTATTCGGCAACACGATCTGGGACGATGGAGAAATTCAAGCCGAAAATGTGCATTTAATTATTTATATTCAGGAATGGTTTGTAGATATTGATGATATTTTTATAACTTTATATTTCTTATAATGTCAAAATGAAAAACTGTTCTTTTTTTTGTTTAAGGTTTGTTCTATATTCTAGACACTTCAAAACGATTTTAAAATAATTATCATTCAATAATAATCACAGCAGATAACGTTCTATTTAAATTATTGTTTTTGTTTTCTACACTTAAAATGCGCATTTTAAGCAAAATATTTTGTGAACTTTTTATATTTATAATAAAATAAAAAACAATAAGTTCTCGTTTGATTATAACGACGCGTTAAGCTAAGCTATTCGCTGTTTAATGTTTGCAGTTTATGTACTTCGCGCTCGAGTGAACGAACATCAACTGTTTGCTTCGTTATGCTCACCGCTTTAATGAAGCAAGAAATTGTACCATTTCGATTTTTAATTTTTCATTAATATCAGAAGAAAAAAAAAAAAAAACTTAAAAGCAGAGAATAAATATCAATAAGAGCCACTCAAGTTAAACAAAACAAAAAAGAGAAGAACAAAAACAAAAATAAAAACAAACAAAAGCACATTAATAAATTAAAATCAATAAGAAAGCGTCTCTCGCACATTTACGCTCGCTCACTCAATCCAATCCGCCTTCACTTACTCATTTAATCTTTCTACTTCCTAGACTGCCACTCAACCAGCCAACCCAGCCACCCAGTCACCCACCCACCCAACCAACCAACCAACGTAAGTAAAGAGCTCACGACGTTGTTCACAAATCATACTCCCAGTGGGAAAATCCATCCTTACATAATGAATTATTCCTTACTTATTTTTCATCCGCGGGGCATGAAAACTTCAATACCAAATGCCCATTAATTTTACACAGGCATGATCGCCACTATAAGCTTTCTTTTGTAATGTATGATATGCATCATACGTACTTACGTGACCCTTTACTAAAATAAAGTGCACGGAATGTACTCTCGACAATCGGAATCAATCGGGCTTCCATGCTTATGCACTTTATTTAATAAGCAGGATATATGCATGAAAGCGTAAGGCACCCGTACTGTATTGATATACGACGTGCATATAATCCATTTAAACCTTCTTCGCAACGGAAATTGTAAGCTGTGGCCTTACGTTCACCTTCTTTTGTAAGTTTTAACGTAAGCAGTGCTTATAATTTCCGTTGCGAAGAAGGTTTAAATGAAGGGTTGAATCGTATTTATTACAGAGAAGATATATAAGACAACAATGAAAAAAGTAGTTTGGTGCTATTTGCACCTTATTTTTTTTTATTTTAAAATTTCTAGTTTTCCTAACTTTTGAACCGATATACATAAGGCTATTGAACAGTAAAATAAATAAAAAATCTTATTTTTACACATAGCCATTTTTGTATGCGCAACGACGAATGATCTAACTACACCGCCGTTCACCATAAGATTGTTCTTTACTCGTGTTTTCTTTTGGTTTTGTGCTACATTTAAGATCTTCGTAACGACAGTCAAATACCGTTATGTCATCATACCGCTGCATGACTCTTACTTTACGAAATAATGTACATATGGAAATGATCACACGAAGACATGATCGGCTTAAACGTGCATTCCTTTTGCAGTTGCAGTCGTAAGCGAAGACGTAAGGTGCTCTTAATGTAACAAACAACATACTTATTTCAGCATGATCCTGTTTTCACCACCATAAGCTTAAGGAAAACATGAATTATTTAGTAAGCACCTTACGATCTTTCCCACTGGGCTTATATGAATTACACATATAAAAATAAAAAAGACACTCATACGTAATTCCAAAAAACACACTCTCACACACACACACACACGAAGCTCTGTTCGATTGTAAGTTAACAAGTTGCCGGCCGGTGCCAAGACGCTACAAACAGATCTAATCGATGGTGTAGTCGGCCATCCGGCTGCATTAGCGGGTGGAAATGTTGGTATTGGCCGTCCGCATTGTTGTTAATCGCACGTAAGCAACTATTAAAAAAGCCAAATTACAGAGCTCTTTATTCATAGCACAACTATGGAGTGTTTTGTGATAACTATGTGATAAATTAGAATGTGGTGGCACTGACGCGTCATGACGTCAATGCACAGTATTACGAGAACTAGAAATTAAATTGCTCAAGACTTCAAATTGTGATGAAATTGAAGGGAATGAAGAAATTATGAAGTAATCAGACAAGATTGAGGGTAATGAATACATTAATTAATCTCTTTTGAAAAAAGCTATTTAATAGACGTTCTTTTGATAATAAAGGACCGCGTAACTTAGGTCACTGGCAAATAGACATGAAATTATGTTGAGTATAATTTTTGAGTTATTAACGCCGTCATTTATTTTTAGAATCATTTGGGTATCCAAAAGGAAAAACATAGGGACTAACTAAAGGAATGAAACATACCAAATTATGGCGCATAGCATAAAATTAATACTAAAACAAAGAGTGTCAAATAAATAGTAAATAACAACCGAAAGATTTCAAAAAAGTATTAATCTTATGGCGAGGCAAATAACGTTCAGAGCATAAATAAAGAATTTAACAAACAACACAAAATTATTCTTTAGGGAAATAACCTTGAAAAATATTTTTGTGGCGTTGACTTAGTTGGTTTTTAGCTGACCTTCTTTCTTTTGAAAATATTCCCAACCAAAATGAATGCATACATTTTATACACATCAAGTATACAATATTTAAAGTCATTGGCACTTAACTAACACTAGGCCGTCAAAATGTGACGTACATAATAAAGGATGTCCCAGAGTGTCAATGCTAAAAAAAAAATATGCATAACATTGAAACACCTTTGACAGTTGCAATATGGTTTCACTCAACATTCTATTAAGTTAATATAGTTTTTCTCATGAAAACATTTATTTCTTCTCTCACTAAAAGTGATACTTGCCAACTTGCAGAATTTTTTGCGATTTATGGAGAGTCTCTACAAATTGCAGAAGGTGAGGATAGTGGATAACGAACAAATGTTTTGAATAATGTGACAAATATTTTCTATTCGAATAATGTCACAAATATATTTTTGGGCATATGGCGTATGGGACAAGAGGTCACCGAAAATTACTGTTTTAAGGGATATAAAGTAAATTTGGCTAAAAACCCGGGATGGTACTATTAACTTAAAACAGTAAAAATAGTGTATGTAGCACATGAATCCTCTAGACGACGATATAGCTTAGATATAAAAAAAAATTACTTTCCAACTAATTCCAACATTATTTTGGAAAATGGAGATTTACAAGTTTGAAAGTTGGAAAGATAGGGATTCAAAAGAGACAAAAAGATATAATGAAACTAGCTGGTACCCGTGGTATTATCCAATGTCTTTCCAGTTTGCAAACATATTGTTACTCATCTTTGAGTTTCAATATTATGTGACCATTATTTCCAAAGCTATTAAATATAAAAAATTGTCTTTTATGGGCGGAGCCATAAGTACTTCCGAGTAGTAGGTTATCACCAAAAAATTACTCCAACCGAGTTTCTTTAATATGTGACTATTACTTCCAAAGCTATTCAATCTAAAAAAAAAATGTGTCTTATATGGCGGGATCCACCCGTTGTACGATACCAGTTCCAGAGCAGGACACCACAAAATAGAGTAACTCAAATTTGAGTTAAAACTTTCTGTGACTTTTACTTCTAAAGCTATCTGTCTAAAGTTTTAATTGTATGGGTGGAGCCACGCCCCGTTTTTCAATGCCATTGTTTGCATTACTTCATACTTCATACTTCATACTGAGTTTTATTGTTATACGAAATTTAGTTCCAAATCTATGCGATATCAAAAAATTGAACTTTATGGACGGTACCATGCCACCTATTCTAAATATCGCTCAAATTTGACAGTCGAAGACCAAGACTCAATAGTAAGTTCGCACCGAGTTTCATTAATGTGTGATTTATAGACGAAAGTAAAACAGAAAATTTGTGTGTTTTAAAAAAGTGCCACGCCCCTCACAGTTAGGAGTGTAAAAACTACTTATCTACCTTTTCTCATACCTACCAATTATACAAACAAAATTTCATTTAAATCGGGCTAGCCGTTTCGGAAGAGTTTCAACACTAACACCGTGATACGAGATTCACTTCTGCTTACTACCCACGGCAGATTCAAATTTACGACTGTAGTGATTGATTTTTGCAGCTTTTACCTCTTTTGTAACTTTCGATCGCAGGATTTTGAATTCATTATATAAGGCTGAGGTTTTGAACCGTTTCCACCGATTGTATGCACTATTGCGCTGCAATATTAGATTCTCAATTGTCTTGCAGAACCAAGGCCGTTGGTTTTGTTTAGTTTTTTTGTACTTAAGAGGCACAAATTCACTTAAGAGCTTGTTAATATTACTTTTAAAAAATTCTACTTGGTCATGGACTGAGTCCATATCATAAATCAGTTCCCAGTTCACATTGTGTACAACATTTTCAAGGCGAGCATAATCTATTTTTTTAAAGTCGCGGTAGCTGAAGCAATGGTCCACATTATTGAATTGAAAATCGTAAGAAAGGAAAATCAGATCATGCTTTGAAAAGTTAGGAACAGAGATTTGATCATATAAAAGTATTTTTGTTTCACTACTCACAAAGAATAAGTCCAACAAAGAGTTATTAGTTTTGGTGAAATGAGAAGGCATAGTTTTATTTACAGGGAGAAGACCTAGGCTTTGCATATCGAGCATCAAATTGTTTTCAGATAGCAGATTACTCTTAAAATCACCGCCTATGATAATTTGAGAAAAAGGAAGTGCAATATTCTCCAATACGCTTAAAAAAGGTAAATAATTTACGTTCCGATTTGGGCGGTAGACGCACCCAACAAGCAAGTTTTCATCACCATTGCTTACCACAACAAATATGTACTCAATAAGACTGTCCGGTAGTGACTTGCACAGTAACCTACATACAAGATTTTTCTTCACATATATCGCCACTCCACCTGCATGACCAACCCTATCCGCACGAAATATTTTGAAACCGTTTAATGCAAACAAGCTATCTGGCATATCGTTGTTGAGCCATGTTTCACTTACGCAAATTACATCCATACTAGAACCTTCAAAGATGTATCTTAACTCATCAATCTTATTTACTAGACTCTGAGCATTTAGGTGACAAATTTTAAACCCAGTTCTTTGTTTAGAAAGAATTCGAATTAAATTATGACTATTGTCTTTGGAACAAGAAATTTCTGAATTAAATGAACTTAGCATACATGAAGAGATACAATTTTGTCATAAATAACGCGTGCATTGTTTGAAAACTTTTCTTCGCTGCAATAACATTCAAGACTATAATATATGATAAGATATAAAATAAAAAACCCATAATATATATATAAGAATAATATAAATAACATAAATAAAAGTATTTTGTTACAATCATAGAAGGGCTAAAGAGTATTCCAAATTTGGTGCAGAAAGAATCATTTATATTGCTGTTAAGGAAAGCCACGAAAAAACTGGGAAGTATTCTGGTTACTTATATTATGATTGGTGCTGTGTTCGGTGTGAAGAGTTCCAATAACTTCGCTTAGTTTAGCCAGCGTACTAACCTGTATAGCATTTTCATTTTCTTTGGACTTTATGTGTACAATACCACGCCGAGTGAAAGCAGCTGTTAGCAGCTGTTGCTTTTTGTAGCGTAGTGCCTGTTGAAGGATAACAGAGTTCGCTTTCGTTAGGCCTTCATTAACGTAAACGGGCTTATTTGAGTCGAAGCCCGCATGATATAGGCGTAAAAAGTCCTTACTTTCGCGCCGAAACTTGGCTACAGAGCTAAGAACGAAGTTCCTATCCTGTGGTGTTTCGAATTTAGCAATGATCGTGGAGTCGTTGTTATTATTGCTCAAGTTTCTAAAGTTATTGAGCCGGAATATGTTCTTGATGTTGGGCAGCTGAATTTTTGCGGTAGAACAAATTTGGCTTAATATGCCGCGTAGGTTTTCACCTTCATGGTATGGAATCCCATTGAGACGGAGATCACATGCAACGGTTGCATTGTCATGCTTGGCTAGTTGAAACTTTAATTCGTCGACCTCTTTCTTAAGGGCTTCAGCATCACTAATTCCAGCGTAAACCCCCCCTGAAACCAAAGCACTCTCCCGTTCATCCAACCGCGCCTTCAGATCCTCAGTCACTTCTTGAAGTAAGCTAACGTTATCCTTAAGCTTATCAACATCTGCAACAACATGTTCCAGTTGAGTGACTCTCTCAGTTAAGGTTTGCAGTCCGCTGCGAATGTCAGCAATATTTTTACTTAGTACAGCGAGGACTCTCTGCTCACTCTCATGTATTGTAAATGTAAGTTCCGCCTTAATTTGCGAGATGATCTGGTCGCTTTGCTTAGAGAGACGCGCTTCAATCTTCTCGCTGTGTTTATCGAACTTTTGGCCAATGAGTTTGATGATGGACGAAGTGGAATATTGAGTCGGGTGTTGCATTGAGGGTGTGTTATTCGTACCATGTTCTTCAACACTTACAGGAGCTTGTGGAGCACTCACAGCAGTACCAGTGCATGGTGTTAATGAAAGCTTCGAATCATTTGCAAGAATAGGTATTGGTGGAGAGCAAACAATCGATTGCCGACGAGCTGAGAGGCAATTGTTGCATTTGTACATTTGCTTATTTTTAACCATGTACTCCAAGTCAGCCTTCTTAATGTTGACGCAACTCGTATGAAAATATTCGTTGCACGTGTCGCATTTTACTTTATCACCATCACCCAATTGACGGTCTACCTTTGATTTGCAGACGCACGGCATTATTAAGATTTGCAGTTGCACGCTAAGATTGAAGATGATCGCAATAAAACGTTTGGTGGGTTACACGATGTTTGCTGGGTTACACTATGGTAACGATGTTTGCTGGGTTGAGTGAGATGTGGAACGTTTGTTTTGACAGTTTGCTTTCTGCGCGTTTTTTTGTCAAAGCGTATCAAAATAATGCAATTTCGATGCAAGTGTTCAAATTATAGATATATATTGTAATTTGGTGTAGCAATTATTATAAATTAAATAAAGTGCAGAGTATATAGGACTCACTGCGCAAACAACCCACACGCTACCGCTCGGCAACAGCTTGCTCGGCCCTAGAGCTCGTGGTGAACGGACGTCGGCAAGCGCAGAGGTGCAGAGGACCTAGCAGCGCAGTAGCAGCAACAGCAAGATCGGCTCAGAGGCGCAGAGGACTCAGCAGCAGCAACAGCAAGATCGGCAATGGACAACACTTGTTTTTTGTTTAAAGTATGTATGTATATCTTCTCAATGTTTGATAATTTTTAAAGATTATCAAAACAATGCTAGTTTTTACTTGATTTATATCAAAAAAACGTGTGGAAGATGCAGGAATCATTAATTCACAGATTCGTTTGCTCAAATTAAGCTTATAAGCGCTTTTTTGCTAAATATTTTTCACAGAATCGCGGAGCAGAAAAAATATCAACTGTTTGTTTTTTCTTTTCTTGGTACTAATGTATCAAGAAACGTACTGAACATAAAATATTAACTTTTAAAGCAGTGTGGCTTAGCATGTTTTTGCAATATGCCTGTTACGAATACTCTACTACTTATAACTATACTATCTACTTTGTTCATATTGTGTTAAAAAAATTGCATGTTTATCATTTTTCTTTCATTCAAAATATTTTAATAATTTTCATTTCTGTCATGATATAATAACTCCAAGGTAGTATTGACGTTTCTGTTGGAAACGGACTTCTGTCAAAAAATATAACAAAAAAGAGAGCGCTCACAATTCGTCATAGCATACAATTAATTTTCACTGGTCACATTCAGCGTACCCAACAGTTACCAACTGCTAAGTCAAAACTTGATGCACATAAATATAAAGTTGCGCATTAAAATGCATTTAAAAGTAGAAAATTTTTAATTTGTTGGTAAAATTTCCATTCGTATTTGATACATAGCTTGATATTTCATAAACTTGACAATTTTTCTGAACTTCAATACCGATAATAGCGCTCCCCGATGAGTTGCTCAAAATAAGAATGACAGAACACAAACTGGACATAAAAAACAAAAAAACAACAACAGCGCTAGCACAACATATATCTGAAACAGGCCACACAGCTGATTTTGATGCTGTGGAAATTTTAGACGTAGAGAACAGAATAAACAAAAGACTAATGGCGTTTTCGTTTCTACCAAAAAATGTTGCCTTTTCATTGCCCTTACCTTTTTTCGTGTTCGATTCTAAAATAAGTGCAAACGGGTGAGTAAATTCTGTGTTCGTTTCTTAAAATGTCACACTCACAGAGGGCAAAAAAGCCGCATTTTCTGCCTAGCGAAACTTTCTCAGGGTAGATGATTGCCCTGCATATCAGCTGTTTTTAAAACGATAATATTATCACATGCGTGCGTTAGACAAGGATGGTTATATTCGTTTATTTAAGTTGACATTTTTCGAGTAGGCAAAAACATGCACTTTTACAGGGTTGCGGGCAACATCGAAAACATTTTGCACTGCGACAGGGCAACATTTTTTGGTAGAAACGAAAACGCCATAACTTTAGAAAGTTTACGAATACAACAAAAAGCGGATAAGACAATAAACTTCAAAGAAGACACAGACAAAATCAATAACAACTATGCAGTAGTTTTAAATAGTTAGTTTTAAATAAATGTTTGTTATAAAATAATTGTTTTATAAATGTTAAGTGTTTTAATAATGTAATGTAAAATTGTTAATGTAAGCTATTATTATATGTAAGTTAATGATATGTTTGTAAAATCTTCTATATATGTGTTTTTAGAAAAAATTAAAAAAATCTCCCCTGAAGATGTCGCCAAAAAAGTGACGAAACGTCGGGAACAAATTGAATTTTTTATTTTCTTTTAAAAAATTGCAATAAAAAGTACAGGCCATTAAACCTCCAAAAAAACATAATTGAACATCTAAACTGGCCCACAAAATACATATAGCTGTCACAACAGTTGACACAGCTGAATGTGGCCAACGAATATAACAACGAACAGCTGTTTTTGACAAGAGTTCGTTTACTTGTAGCTGAGAGAATCAACATTTGTCAACACTACCAGGTAAAATTATTCTATCATGCATTTCTGTTCATTGAAGAAAAACTTTTGTGAGAAAAACAGAAATTTGTGAGAAATTTCAAGTTCTTTTTAATTTATTTAAATTTTAATAAAAGTTCTATCGATTAAAAATCTTTGCCTTTTTTGACCAGCAAAAGCTTGAGATCAAGTTTTTAACCTCAACAACGTCTGGGAACTTTAACCCGCCAGGTTCACTGTATATGGGGGGAAGTTGGGAGATATTAATAAGATCAGTTAAGATAATTTTACATAAAACTTCTAATTTTTCTTTTAAGAATAATACTCTTCACAATGCACTGTTAGAATGTGAACGCATTGGGAATTCTCGCCCAGTAACGTACGTTGTATTGGCAACAGCAGATGAAGAAGCATGAACTCCGAATCATTAACTCCGAATCATTTTTTACTTGTGTCATCAAACGGAGAGTAGCCCGAAGGTGAATTAATCAAAATGACTACTTTCTAAAAACAAAAACTGGAAGAAAGCTCAATATTTTGCTGATTTATTCTAGAAAAGATGGGTACAGGAGTACCTTCCCACTCTTACTATCAGAGCAAAATGGTTTATTTAGAGAAAACCGATAGCAGTGGATGATGTAGGTGTCATCGTTTTGCCTAATCTTTCGAGAAAAAACAGGCATTGTGCAAATGGTAAATACAGAAATAGATAGTAACATTAGAAGTGCTGCGGTTAGAAAAAAGAAAAACCGGTTGCGAAGCTTGCAGTGCTGGATGTGAGATCCTCCACTTCTTAGATTTCGGTTAAAACGTGATGAGTTTTACTCTATTACTCTATTACTTATACACTATCTATTTTGTTCATACATACTGTATTAAAAAAATAACATCTTTATAATTTTTCATTCATTCAAAATATATTAATAATTTTCATCATAGTACAGTAAAGAAAGAAGGTAGCTGCAGGTCTAAGAGCCGAAAGTCAGATTTGTCAAAAAACACCGAACGAAAAATAATGACAAAACGAGACATCAAACAATTTGTATTAATTTTGACAAAAGTGACTCTTAGAGAGAGAGAGCAGCTACCTTGTTTATTGTACTATTATTTTCATTTCTGTTCATTGAAGAAAAACTTTTGTAAGAGAAAAAACAAATTTAATGTTATATATTAATTTATTTTAATTTGAATAAAAGTACTATCGATTTAAAATCTCTGCCTTTTTTTCTTCAACAATACTCTGCAATTATTTTGAACTATGTATTTCAAAAAATTTTTTTTAAAATCTTTAAGCAACTTAAAGTGTGTTTTCTTTATAGACCTTAAATCAAAATACTGACGTGAAAAAATTAAAAAAATGTTGTTTCAGATTTATAACCAAAGTTTTCAAATTGTTAAAACACTGATAAACAAATAACACCAATAAATTTTAGTGAAATGAATAAACTTAATGAAATACAAAGTGTTAGTTAAAGTCCAATTTATCTCTTTATGTTTATAAAATACACATTAACTTAAAACAAGGTAATCGTTTGGCTTCAAGCCTGTATTAAGTTTAAGCGCGCATAAAACTGCTCAGCACTTTGGCTTCACATACAAATAAATACGCTCTCATTTACTCATTTGAAGACGATCGGCAAATTTAACTCTCCCGCTCATTGTTAAAACAAATAAAATTAAAAAAGAAAAAAACAAATAAAGCTTTTTTTATACGCAGTTGCTGTTTGAAGCTAATTGTTGGCAACAACTAGTTGACAGTCTTTTTAACAGCGTCAACGTGGTTGTCAAAAAACAAACTGAAATGCTGCCAATTATAAATTAATTTGTTAGTACCACGTTAACATCCAACAACAACAAACTAAAAATAGTCGCCAAACTAGAGATGACGATGATTACTGAGAAAGCGAAATAACAGCAGCGACAAGTGCTAAATAATGCATAAATAAAGGGGGGAAGAAGGTGGAGGTTGACAAAAGATAAGTAGAGTACGATTGTCTCTGTGGAGTATAAAACTTTACATGCACTAAAGTTTATCTTCACTTTATATGAGCGTAAAAAATATGCGGATGTATCCTGGCGACGGCTGCCAGTGCTGATTACAGTATTCGAAGTGCTTTTTAAAATACAGTCCAACACATATCAACTTCAGCATAATTCAAAACGAAAGCAGTGAACACGAAAAGGATACGGAAGATGATAAAAATTGCTAAAAGAAACACATATGAGATATAAATATAATATTCTGCAAGTTTTCTTAGTTCTAATGTTACAGCATCTTGATGCATGATGATGATGATGATGATGAGGGGGCGGGATAATGGGTGGTGAATTGGGTGAAAAGTATGGGTCTGTGTAAACAAGATCGAAAAGATTTATTTGTTTTTTAAGAATTTCCTACCATTTCTTAAATAATGTCAAGAATTGTTTTTGTTGTTGTGGATGTTATTTTTGAACAGCGCGTGTCTTTTATGAAAATGTTGATGTTAATAATTTATAAATTTAGTTAGTCATGGGAAAAGTCGCAGCATTTTCAGGAGAAGACAACTAAGTGTATTTCAGGCATTTTGTTTTTTTTTTTTCAAGGAAATATATTTAAGTTGAAACAAAGTGACAAACGCTAGAATATATATTTGTTGTTCATTACTTTCTCATGAAATAAATAAATAAATAAACTTTTGCAGAATTTTTGTGACTTGTTTTTCGAACGAAATAGCTGTCAAGCACAGAACTGCGAATTGTTTTGCATGAATTAATTTAATAAATATTAAAATTTATTTATATTTTTCACAAAACATCAAAGCTATGTTTAATTCGCAACTTTTATTTCTCGTTAACTGATGTTGAGACATATTATTTTACTTAATTAAAAGTAAGGTCAAAATGATTTATGCAAGTTTTTATGGCAGTGCTAACGGGTTAAAATTTAATTAATTTTAATATTAAATAAACATAATCAACACAAAAATTAAGTAATTTTGCAAAATGATAAAAAGCTATTAGCATGAGATTTATGCTTGTCATAATCGGTTAAAGATGAGCTTAAAATGAAACGACAATGAAAAAAAAAAAAACATTATCTAAAATTCACTTAAGGTACGTCCTTGTCAAAGAGTCTGTGTCAAATACCCCACAGTAAAAGAAAATCAAAACGCAGAGTGAAAACAAACAAACCAACAAACCGACCAACGAACCAACTTACCTTGACACACATCAGTCAATTTCTCTTTCTTTTTTTTTTAACGAATAATTGTCACAAAAATCTGTCAGCCATTCATTAATAAAACTAACAACTACCCACAAAAACAAAATTGACAGAAAACCCATTACCAACCGCATTGAATAGTTGTTACGTGACTATTGTTTTTCTGTTTTTATTTCTCTCTCTCTCTCTTTCACTCTCTTTCTCTGTCTAATGTCATAACAAATAATATTCATGCATGGAGGGGGCGAATAGAAAGAAACACCCACAAGAATTTTGCAAACAATGCTTGACACACCAACTTGACACAATTTACGCATTTTACCATTAAGCACTTGAGTACAACGTAAACAT
This sequence comes from Tetanocera ferruginea, assembly GCA_958299015.1. NCBI lineage: Eukaryota > Metazoa > Arthropoda > Insecta > Diptera > Sciomyzidae > Tetanocera > Tetanocera ferruginea. The sequence goes on along the minus strand of OY282642.1, from coordinate 155,195,171 downwards.
GAATTTGGAACAACAAAAAAGCTCAATTTTTTTTTTTTTTTAGTTGTCAAACTAAGAAGCTTTAAGGCTAAACTCATTTGCAAGGACGAATTGAAAGAACGTAGCTTCTCTGAGCACAAGAAAAAAGATGCATAAAATAGCAGCATCAAAAAGCTAAAAACTAAAAATTAAAGCTTTCTAAGAAAAGCTATCAATTGTTGAACATCACAAATTCTGAATTTCTATGAAAATTTTAAATAAATTTAACGGCATTTAAAATGTCTATCTTCTAAAACGTTTTAAGACACGAATGGTATAACAAAGAAACCACAACAATTACAAATAAAACAAATAAAGAAAGTCTAAAGTCGGTCTAGGCCGACTACACCTACTTTTCCAAAAAAAAAAAATTATATTATTGAAAATGGGTGTGTCCGTGGGCGACAGAAGCCTATATCTTAAATGCATTTAAATTTTGATGAAAAATTTACACATACCAAGTTTTATTCCTGTAGCTCACAGTTAATGCCTTTATTGTGCTTTCGCTATGGGAGGTGGGCGTGTTCATGGACGGATTACTCCCAATTTTTGAACACACCTTAGTTTTGGTATTAAGCACGTACATACCAAATTTAATATCTCTATGACAAACATAACCTTATTTATTGAGTTTTAAACTTTTTGGGTTGTATGGGAGGTAGGCATGTCCGTAGGCGGATGAAGTCCATTTTTCAAAACCATCTTTTTCATGTCATAAAAAACATACGTGCCAAATTTTAGCTCTGTAGGTTAAACGAAGGCTTATTTATTGCGTTTTCAATTTTTGAGTTGTATGGCAGGTGGGCGTGTACGTAATTGGGTGACGTCCATTTTTCGAAGACATCTTTGTGTTGATACAAAACACGTACACAGCAAATTTTATTGTTGTAGGCTTATTATGAGCTGAGTTATGCAGTTTTCAATTTTCGCGTTGTATAGGAGGTAGGCGTGTCCGTGGGCGGATGATGTTCATTTTGCAAAACCATTTTTGTTTTGTTATAAAAAATATATGTGCCAAATTTTAGCTCTGTAGATTATTCTTAATAAGCCTCTGTAGAGGCTTATTTATTGCGTTTTCAATTTTTGGGTTGTATGGGAGGTGGGCGTCTTCGTGAGCAGATGACGTCCATTTTTCGAAGACATCTTTGTGTTAATAAAAAAGACATTCACACCAAATTTTATTGTTGTAGGCTTTTTATGAGCTGAGTTATGCAGTTTTAAATTTTTGCGTTGTATGGGAGGTAGGCGTGTCCGTAGGCGGATTCCAAAAATAATCAATAGTGCAGATCCTTGGGTGCATTTCACCATGTATACCAAGTTTCATCCAATTATCTCAACTCCTTTTTCTTATCCTGTGTTTACGGACAACACACAGACGGACGGTCGGACGGACGGACGGACATGAATAGCTCGACTCACGAGGTGACGCTGATCAAGGATATATACACTTTTCTATACCGGACTCGCTTCGTTCTATGCGTTACAAACGTTAGCACAAAGTTAATATACCCTCACCTTTCAGGTTTAGGGTATAAAAATAGGTCACAAAAAAATTCATAATTATAAAAAATAGCGAGGAGAGAAAGTCTAAAGTCGGTCTACCCTGACTATGAAATACTTTTAACCTACTTTTTTAATATAAATATATAGATCGGTTCAATTTTATATTGAAAAATTAAGCATTTTCTTTTCTTTCTAAAAGTTCAACCCTACATGAATACAGAAATACCTTCAGACCAAAAAAATTGTATCCCCTCCACTGTCCTTTGCAGAAATCGCATATAGGTACCTTATTAAATATGATGTCCAAACAAAAACATATATTTTTAAGGAGCAAAATAAGAAAAAAAATGTATTTATAAAAATTTCAGGATCAAAATTTCACGCAAAATAATCAGAATGGTTTTTCAAAAATAAGTCCAAAATATTCCTTAAAATATGCTATTAAAATGTATTTAATATTTGTTTTGGTTTGGATACCATATTTTATAAGGTGTTCAGGTCCTGTATATTTTCAAAATTACCTTTAAGCGATTTCTGCAAAGGTTAGGGGGTAAAATTTTTTTAGTCTGCAGGTATTTCTGTGTTCATTTAGGGTTGAACTTTTAAAAAGTTGACACGCACCAAACTATTTTAACAGTTTTGCCTTACCTGTTCAGGTTTCAGACATAACAAGCCTAATAAAATGAACGTACAACAAAAATGACATGAACATCAAATACTAACCACAAATTAAAATTAAGTATATGTAAAACATGAAAGTAAAAAAATATAAAAAATGCTTTAAATTATAAGATTATCAGTAGTGAAACCTTGGACTCATTTTAAAAATTATTTTCCAATACATAAAGGACACGACAAAAATAAGAAGAAAATATAGTTCTAAGAAATACAAAATAAAAAATTACTTTCCCTAAGCAAACAATAATATTAAATTTAAAACGACCTCGACCGGATTTGAACCTGGCGTAATGTTGTTTACAATTACAAACCAATTAAACTGTTATAGTTTGCGACCTCAAAAATTACTCGTTTAAGTTAACTGTTATCCTATATAAATGTTAAAAGTAAAAAAAAAATGTAAGGTGAAGTTAAGATTGTGAAGGTAAGGTGAAGGTAAGATAGGAATATGACTTTACGACAACTGTAGCTGAGAATAGTTATCGTTAACGAAAATCGTAATTTGTTCGGGATATTCCTTTATAGCCCTTTAAAGAAGTGACTTTCCTTCTATGGAGAAAAATAGAGTAAGCATTTGAAATTTTATCAAATTTTATATTTTTAACAAAGTATTCGTAAAAAAGATGACATAGAGTACCGATAAGATAATTTTCAATCAAGGTCATTTCGGAAATAAATAAGTGTTTTCAGTAAAAAATATTTAAATTTAAAACTAAGCAGTATAATTTCTAATCTTAAGTATTATCAAAATGCGTTTCAGTAGTCAAGTGACTAGCGTTCTTGAAACTAGCTACACTGAGAAAAATTAACGCCTTCAAATCAATGAAAAAAGCTCTTTGAAAAGCTATTAACAAAATATGTTTGTGACAAAGACAAAGTCTTTGCAATAAATAATTAATTTTCAAAAGCCAACTGCTGCGTCTTCTAAACAAAATTTAAAATCTTTGTAAACTTTATCAAATAAGGGAAAATCGTAACTGCAAAGATAAATTTTTTACCAGAAAGATTTAATTCTTTGTTAACGAGAACTGTAAAAAGTCTGTGAAATCAAAGGTTTTTTTTAAAATCTGAGTCTTTAACGGTCTTCGTTTTTTATTTGATATGCCATTTTGCTGCATTGAATATTATATTGACTTAATGATCGCATGGGTTGAGCGTTGAGTTTTTAAAAAATAGTTTTTGGTGGGTTGAATTAATCTATAGTTTCGGCCTCAAATACTGCATAGTGGAGTAGATTCAAGTCCTGGCGATATAGTAACAAAAATTTATATTTGAAATTTTAATACTAATTACAGCATATAAAAAAAAAGAATTAAAATATAATTAAAAAAAACAAAATTTTTAAAAATAAATTTCAATATCATTTTTCTGTTTTTTATAGATATTTTTAAGAAAAAGTTTAATTTAAAATTGATAATGCAATATTTTGGAATATTTTTTTTTTGTAAAAGGCATATTTTTAAAATTCTTCTGCCTACACTGATCAGACCCATTCAAACACAACTGTTATTAATTTTATTTGGTTACCTCAACCTTTTAAAGCCAACTATCTTGGCTGACTTTTCATTGATTTTGACATGAAACATTGAAAATTGTCTTCATCATATGACAATAGGTTTGAATGGGTTAACCATCGACTTTCGTGTGTGTAAAGTCATGTGACTGTCGCTATGGATGACCCTCAAATGTTCACGCTTGCATACGCCAACCTGGCTGCGAGCCAAAATCATCACGGAACGAAAAACAGACAAAAGAATTCTTCATCGATGTTGCATTTAACATTCGAGTACAGAGCAACAATTCTACACTGAGGGAAAAATGTGTTAAAATTAAATGAAATTGTGTTTATATTTAACGAATTTGTTCTTGAAATAGAGCTTGAAACAAATTCATTAAAATTAAACACAACAAGTGTTTAATTTAAAGTTTTTAAAATTAAATTCAAAACAAAAGCTTTTGTTTATAAAACAATGTTTTTTTTATGAAAAACAAATTTATAGCCTGTTTCAAAAGAGAAGAACATTTTCACGCATGTTTGAGAATAAGAAAATAATATTGAGATCGTTCTTCATTCTGATTGGTCGACATTAAAAAAAAAATTATATATTCTCTGAGCAGAAAAATAAATGAAAAAAAATTAATGTATATTCCTTAATTTTGTTGTTCATCGCAACTGCGCTGCGGAAGTACTGAATTTTATTTTTCAAAATCAACCAATCAAAATTGAAAAAAAAGGGGGCGTCAAAAAATTATTTTTTAGCCAAAATTTCACTTCACAATTTTTTCTTGAGAAAATAATTTATTTTCTATGTAATTTGCATTTGATTTCTCTCTCAAGATGCAGGTTGCTGCAGGCCGTCGGTGCAACACCGTACTTGTGCGATCATTTGTTCTGAATATTTGCGGATTTAAATATAAAGAAAAATAATAAAAAAAACACTCAAAAAAAGCATAAAGTTCAGCGAACAGTACAAAAAGAGCAAGAAATTACGCTCTAAAAAATGTTCTAGCTTTAAAAATAATTTCTCACTGCGCATCGAAAAATGAAACTGAAAAATGTTCTTCTCTTTTGAAACGGGCTATAAAACAAAAATTTTATAATTTAAAGCAAATATTATAAAGCTTATTTTTTTCGAAGCCATTTTTTTGGCTTTTCCGAGTTTTTAGCATTAGATTCACAATCAGCTATCGCCGGGACGCTCCGAATACCAAATGTTAACTCCATTCGATGAAGTTTGAATTTGAAATATTTTAATATTTAATTTATTAGTTATTATTTATTTTATCATATGTTCGATATTTGTCAAACCAATTCAAAAAATTCAAAAATTGTTATTGTGTTCAAATTTTTGTTTATTTTTCCAAAGAAATAATAAGAGAAAATTATAAAAAAAGAAAGAAGTTTATAGGTAGTTGAAAATTAAACACACTTGTTTTAAATTATGTTTTGTAGAAACGCAAAGGCGTTAAATTTCTATTTTAAAATTTTTGTTTAATTTTAAAGCATATTTTTTTTCTCAGTGTAGCAATTTAATTAAAGAATTCACTGAGATTGAAAAAAAAAAATTTCAAATTTCTTGAGGAAGCAAGCAAATTAAGTTCAAGTATTGAGAATAGCAAAACTTTTATGTGCTAACCACTAGAATACTTTAACTTAGAACAATAGTCAAAAGTAATGCATGCTTAAGTTAGAATTCTGGTTAACCACAAATTCTCTCCGGCTATATTTAAGAGCAAATATTTTACTACGACAGTTTTCTTTTGAAAAATATGTACAGAACAGAATTTCAAAGATAAACCTTATAATTGATAGGGTGGATAATAGACGAAGTTGCTATATAAAGTTTATCATCGACACACACGCACACTTCTAGACAGAACAATACGTTCAAACTTGTAAGGACGAAGCATGACGCATGCTGCAGTTTTGGTTAGGGAAGAGGTTAAGTTTATGAGGTTTGCAGCCACAGCATAAAATACTTATCAATTGCAGTTTAAAATAGAAACTTTTGCATAGTTTAGGGCATGGAAGAAAATATCAATAAGTATTTCTTATATCAGCGGGGAAAGAGGTAGAGAAATAAAGTCTTGGCAAATTTACTGCACAAAATTGGAAAGAAGATTTTTTTTGTATGTTGAAGATCTTCTTCCAATACCTTTACAAACAATTTATTTCAATTAAGGGGGACATTAATTTCAATTAAGGGGGTTTTAAAATCGATTTTTTTTTAAGATTCTAAGAAAAAAATTTTATGGAAAAATTCCTACGGGTTCTAAAGTTACAGCCGGATTAGTGAGTGAGTGAGCATTTTTATTTTTCTTTGCATTTTTCTTTGTTCACAAACTTTGAACACGTTTATCTCGAAACCATGTTTTTCGTACTGGTTGCGGCATTAGCGGGTTCATTTTTTGACGAATTTTTTTTTTATTATTTATTTAAACTTAATTCGCTATCGTATGACACGAGCTTTTTTTAAATTTTTTTTCGATTTTTAATGAATTTTTAAAGTCGATATTTTTTCGAAAAAATGCACTTTCAAATTTGGAATATCACCAAAAATTGAAAAAAAAATTTAAAAAAAAAATCCTGTCATACGATAACCAATTTTGTTAAGATTTAAAAAAGTCATTTTTTTCCAGATCGGACTGGAAAGATTTGCGACTCCCAGCGCTGCAACCACGAGACCCCTTTTTTTCTCTGTCGCCAGTTTGAAGCTCTATAAAACCATGTTGGAGTGAAAAATTTATTTTTTTGAATTTTTTTTCTTATAATTTCTTCAATTCTCTACAATAAAGAATAAAAAAAAAAATTGGAAAAGGCCTGTTTTCTCTGCCGCGAATGTTAAGAGAGGTACACTTCCTCAAGAGACCCAAGTTTGTGTGAGGTGAGGTTAGGTGAGGTGAGAAAAAAAACAGGAAATATAGGCTCGATGGGTTAAAAATAGACGTGCCGCACGCAAATTATAGTTTGTTGGAACGTAAAGGCACTTAACTCAGGAATCATCTTTACGGAGGTAAAATTAATGAACAACTGGCATTATTTTTGTTTCCCCCAACATTTCTCTAAAACGTCACCAACCAATCATGGAGTTTCTAAACAAAGAAACTCGGAATTACCACAAAAACTCACCAGAAATTACATAATTAACCCATTAGAAGTCGCTGTACTCAACTGAGTACAGCTGACCTGATAAAAGAATTCGTAATCATTGTGCCGTTATTTAGTTTCAAAGCAAAATACTAAAAGCTTCTGAAGAAATTTTTTGTTTCACGCAAAATTATCATTTTACATTCATTTTATCAGGTTTCTTCTGATCAAATTTTTTATTTTACACAAAATTATCATTTCACACGGTTAACATATCGGTTTAACCCTCCGTCGGTCAGATGTGCCGATAACTTTTCGACTGTCGGATGTGGTCTGCCTAGAACCCTATACATTTTAGTGTATTTATATGGGAAAAATTGCTTCATTAGTGTCAAATTTAAACGTGATTGCGAATCAAAATCAAAGTCAAAAAAATTTCAAGTCGATAGCTTAATTGGAAATACATTTAAAATACAATAAAAATCGAAAAACTTCTGGTCAGAACCATCCAAACGGCGTTAATAAAATCGGTTAAAAACAAAAAATGTTCGCATTTTATGAATTTATACCCTTAACCTTAAAGGTCAGGGTATATTAACTTTATGCAAACGTTTGTAACGCATAGAACTTAGCGAGTCCGTTATAGAAAATTATATATATTCTTGATCAGCATCACATCGTAAGTCGAGCTATCCATGTTCGTCTTTGTGGTGTTTGTAACCACAGGATGAGAAGAAGGAGTTGAGATAATAGGATGAAACTCGGTGCACATGAATCCAAGGATCTGCACTATTGAATATTTTTGAAATCCGCCCACAGACACGTCTACCTCCCATACAACGCAAAAATTTAAAACTATAAATAAGCTCATAATTTACTTACAACAATAAAATTTGGTAAGTATGTATTTTATATCAAAACAAATATTTCTTCGATAAAAGGTGTCATCCGCCTACGTACAAGCCTACCCATCCTAGAACTCAGAAATTGAAAACTCAATAAATATGCTTATATTTAACCTACAGAGATAAAATTTGGTATCTTTCCATTTTAAGCCAAACTTAAAATGTGTTCAAAAATTGAGCGTAATCCGTCCACGAACACGCCCACCTCCCATACAACCCAAAATAGCGAAAACACTATAAATTTCGCTCATATTACCATGTGAGCTGAAATAAAACTTGGTATGTGTAAATGTTTCATCAAAATTCAAATTCATATAAAATATGGACTTCATCCTCTCACGGACACGCCCATTTTTAATGCTGTTATTGCATTTTGAAAAAGTACGTTTAGGGTATTTCACAGTAAGGTTAGACTTTCTTTACTTGTTATACCTTAAACCTGAAAAGTGAGGGTATATTAACTTTGTGCAAACGTTTGTAACGCATAGAACGAAGCGAGTCCGGTATAGAAAAGTATATATATTCTTGATCAGCGTCACCACGTGAGTCGAGTTATCTATGTCTGTCCGTCCGTCCGTCCGTCTGTGTGTTGTAAACACAGGATAAGAAGAAGGAGTCGAGATAATTGGATGAAACTTGGTACACATGGTCACATGCACCCAAGGGTCTGCACTATTGAATATTTTTGGAATTCGTGTGTTTTATACCGTGGTGACCGTGGCATGCAGGTTAAGTGTGTGGCTTAGCATGCTCGGAGCCCGGGTTCGATCCCCCGGGCTCCGAGCATGCTAAGCCCGGGGGATCGGGCTTAGCATATAAAATTTTTCTGATCGGTCACCACCTCTCTGCAGACAATGGCAAACCTCAGAGAGTAAATAATGCCATGTAAAGCTTCTTGAGAACATGAACTTTAGCCGTTCGGAGTCGGCATAAAACATGTAGGTCCAGTTCTCGGTCAATTGTGTGCAAACATTTAATAAAAACTTTTTAACAAAAAAAAAAACCTACTTCAAAATCACTAGAAAGTAAAAAATAATTTTAAATTACTTTTACTATTTATTTCTTGGTCAAATTTGTATTTTTATAATAAATATATTTATTTTTTTATGATAATAAAAGCTTCAAGTCAGCGCTAATCATTGACGTAAAATCATGATTTTTTCGCCATCCCTACTCTATTTAAGACTTTTTTATTTGTAAATATCCTGCTTGGGTGACGCTGTATTAATTTGTAATCTTAGTTTTTCTTAAATCTTAATTAAAATGCTATATGTGTGTTGCAGCTGCACAAAAAATGTGATTATATTAGCGCCGACTTCGAAGCTCTTATTATCATAGAAAAATAAATATATTTATTATAAAAATACAAATTTGACCAAGAAATAAATAGTAAAAGTAATTTAAAATTATTTTTTACTTTCTAGTGATTTTGAAGTAGGTTTTTTTTTTTGTTAAAAAGTTTTTATTTCTTTCTTTTTAGAGAAAATGATATATATTAAAAAAGTGTATAAATTAATTAAACACCAATTATTTATGCTCATAATATGGAAAATGCTTTTCTGTCGTTTCTTATTCTGGTCTTTGTCAGTATGTTTATCAGTACCTACTCTTGTATTTTTATCACTACCCCAATGTCAATATTGACTGAAATATAGTGTGTTTATAATATTGACACGCCTCTTTGTCGAGAATATCACACTCTTTGTCATAGTGTTTTCAATAGTTCTACCCATTCTAACAATGAATTTTACCACCCTTAAGTCAATATGATACAGTTTTTTACACACTGCCACACACCTTAGTCGAATAACGCCCAATTCTTCGGTAGTAATTTGTAATAATTGTGCCTACGTCTGTACTTTTTCAGTTAATAGTGTCAGTATTCGATTTAGTGTTTTCTAATATTGCCACACCACTTTGTCGAATGACGCCCACTTTATTCACAATAACTTGTTATAAGTGTGCCTACCTCTATACTAAATACCAGTACTCTAGCGTCAATATTATTCGCGATACAGTGTATTTTATATATTGCCACACCCCTTTATCAAACAAGGTCCACTGTATTGAAATTAATTGTTTTATAACTGTGCCTACCCCTGTAGTTAACTTTAGTACTCTAGTGTCAATATTATTCGAGATACAGAGTTTTTCTAATATTGCCACACCTCTTTGTCGACTAACGCCCACTTAATTGACTGCTATTTTTTACCTACCCTTGCATTTTTTCTGTGAATTTTATTAACTCTAGTACTCTAGTGTCAATATTTACTGAAATACAGTGTTTTTCTTACAGTGACACGCCCCTTTATCGAATACCGCCCACATTACTGACAGTAATTTGTTATATTTGTACCTACCTTTGTACTAAATTTTAGTATCGTAGTATCAATAGTAATCGAGATACAGTGTTTTTTTAAATATTGCCACTCCCCTTCTCGATTAACGCCCATTTTTTTTTTTACAAAAATTTGTAGTAATTTTTCCTACCTTTTTAATAAATTTCTGTACCCTAGTATCAATATTATTCAAGACACAGTAATTCTCTTATATTGCCACACCCCTTAGTCGAATTACGCCCACTTTTGTTATAGTAATTTCCAATAATTGTACCTACCTCTGTACTTAATTTCAGTACTCTAGTGTCAATTTTCTTTGAGATACAGAGTTTTTACAATATTGCCACACCCTTTTTTAGAATTACGCCCACTTAAGTGATCGTCATTTTTAATACTTGTGCTTGCCCTTGTAATTTTACTGTGAATTATATTACCGTAGTGTCAATATTTACTGAGATACAGTGTTTTTCTTATATAGACACGCCCCTTTTACGAATACCGCCCCCTTTCATAAACGGGCACCTCCGCGTTGATAATCTCTATATGTTGACAAAAAATTACGGCAATCGGGCAAGTACTTTAGGAGTAATCGATGTACATACATTCACAAAAAAAAAAAAAAAAAAAAAAAAAAAAAAAAAAAAAAAAAAAAAAAAAAACAGAGAAACCAACCAACTTGAGAACCTCCTCCTTTTTGAAGTCGGTTAAAAACACACACAACACAATTGATCATAAGAAGCTCGGTCAAAGTCCTTTCAAGGGCTGAAATGGCCAATTTTTTTTTTTTTTTTGTGTTTTATACAAACACAAAGATGTCTTCGAAAAACGGACGCCATCCGCTCACGGACACGCTCACCTCCCATACCACCAAAAAATTTAAACCGCAATAAATAAGCCTCTATTTAACCAACAGAGCTAAAATTTGGCACATATGTTTTTTATGACAAGACAAAGATGGTTTTGAAAAATGGACGTCAGCCGCCTTCGAACACGCCTATCTCCCATATAACCCAAAAAGTTTAAAACTCAATAAATAAGGTTGTGTTTGTCAAAGAGATTTTAAATTTGGTATGTATGTATTTTATACCAAAACGAAGGTGTGTTCAAAAATTGTGAGTAATCTGTCCATGAACACGCCCACCTCCCATAGCGAAAGCTCAATAAAAGCATTAACTGTAAGCTACAGGAATAAAACTTGGTATGTGTAAATTTTTCATCAACATTTAAATGCATATAAAATACAGGCTTCATCCGCCCAAGAAGACGCCTATTTAAAAAAAAAATTTTTTTTGTTTTCGAAAAGTAGGTAAATAGTCGGCCTAGACCGACTTTAGACTTTCTTTACTTGTTTTATACTTATTTTAATCAATCATAGCCAGTTTTCATATGAGCTCTAATGGGTTAAATACTTTAAATGATTATTAAATTTGTATTTTATATACAGTCATAAAAACAAGCATTCGTAATTATAACTCGTTTTTAATTTAACTTATCGCTTTACGCATGATTCATATAATTTTAATTCGATAAAACTCAGTTATAACTATTGGAACAAAGCAACTTTGCAGATAATTTAATCTCAACAAAACATATGTAATTTGTTGTTTTGAAGAAGCTGAAGAACAAGAAAGAAATTCCTGAAAAATTTTATTTATTTTGTACAAGCATTTTGTTAGGCCCCTCTACTGTGCGCGATGAAGCTGATGCCGGCTTGAGCTCTAGATGGCAGCAGCTATATTGAGCTTGTGACGACTGGCTACTATTTTCTTATCAATTTTTGCTTTCTAAAACAACGTTAATTTGAATTTTCTAAAATAAATGTTAAAATGTAACAATATTGAGAATAAGAAATTAATTTTGAGAGCGTTCTTCATTCTGATTGGTCGCATTAAAAAAAAAAATTGAATATTCTCTGGGCAGAAAAATAAATGAAAAAAAAATTAATGTATATTCCTGAATTTTGTTGTTCATCGCAACTGCGCTGCGGAAGTACTGAATTTCATTTTTCAAAATCAGCCAATCAAAATTGAAAAAAAAGGGGGGCGTCAAAAAATAATTTGTTAGCCAAAATTTCACTTCACAATTTTTTCTTGAGAAAATAATTGATTTTTATGTAATTTGTAATAAAAATAACAATTTCACAATTTTATGTAATTGTAATTTGCATTTGATTTCTCTCTCAAGACGCAGGTTGCTGCAGGCTGTCGTTGCAACACCGTACTTGTGCGATCATTTGTTCTGAATGTTTGCGCTTTTAAATATATAGAAAAATAGTAAAAACTCTCAAAAAAAGCATAAAGTTCAGCGAACAGTACAAAAAGAGCAAGAAATTAAGCTCTAAAAAATGTTCTAGCTTTAAAAATAATTTCTCACTGCGCATCGAAAAATGAAACCAAAAAATGTTCTTCTCTTTTGAAACGGGCTATAAGACATTTCTTTAAGTGTTTTTTTTTTTCCTTTTCTCGCAAATTATTTTTTGTTTTTCTTCTACACTCACTTGTCGGTTACACAGTTTGAATTTTTTGTTTTCTGTGGCTGTGTTTTTTCGTACTTCATTTTCAAAAAGGTTTTCGACACTTGTTTCTTAAAAAACTCGCTTGTTTACCTCATTTTCATTGTTCTTAGTTTGAGCTTTTTTTTTGGATTTTTTTTATGTTAAATTTGTAACCATTTCTTTGAATAAATTTATTATTGTTTTAACAATTTATTATTGATCAATATTTTGTTGGAATTTTATTGGAATTGGTTATTGGAATTTTTATTAGTTTTGTGGAGGAAATCTACAATTTTTTTTCATACATTTCTTCGCATAAAGCTAAAATTCGGTCCATCAAAACCTAGCACGCCAAATCAAAACAACACAATAGCAAGCAACTACTTTGAGCACTATCAGTTCAATAAATCAGCTTTCATTACCCAGTGCAAAGCAACATAAGCACCAGCATGAACTATAACTAGAACGTCCTAAATGCAACCTAAAAACAAGTTGAGTACAATTTTGAATGCTTTATTTACACGAGTATTGAAACTGTGAGTGGATAGTAGTAATATTTTTTTTTTATTTTATTTAATTAAATTTTAATAAAAACTTCAAAACCAATTTTAAGCTCAAAGATAATTTTATCAAATTACATAAATTAAAAGCACAAGCAAGAACTAGCTAAATAATTTAAAAATACAAATTTCAGGTTATTAAATTATGCGGTGGGATAGTAGCAGACTGGCTCAATTACGTTGAACTCTATTTCTAGATTAAATTTTCTAAATATTAACAATGTTAGAAGGAAGGAACTATTTTAAATTGGGTTCATATAAAACACACAATTTAATTAAGGAAATGCATGGGTTTACTCTGTGCACATTGAGCAGACCAATAATAGTGATAGCAACAACTACATGAGCATAATTTGCAGATGTTCGCATTCCCAGGCAACATGACGCTGGACAACAAACTTCGCCTCTATGCAAGCCAGTCCAACAGGCGGAGCATTTTTTGTGGTATTCATAGAAATAGTTATTTGCTTATTTCATAGCTAAACTTAGAACGAGTACAATTATGGTAAATGTACAGAAATAAATTGCGAAATTCTTGTTAAAGATTTTTGCTTTTTTTGAGTATCTGCAGCTTGTCTCTGACGCCAACCTAAATATCATTTAGCACTTACATCAACGAGGTGGTATTCATTTCAATGTTTTTTTGTTTTATTTTTTTTTTTATTGAATTTCCAAACCAACAAAAATTTCACTTCCGTTTATTGCTCTCAAAAAAAAAAATAAAAAAAAAACAATCTAACCAAAGAACTTGTAGTTTGTCTTGCATGCATGTATTTGAAGATACGAGCCCTAGATTCGGAATTCCGTTCTGTACTTTGTATCTATGCAGTTTTAACAGGAAATAATCGTAAACATAAAATAAAATTAGACCATTAAGTACAGCAGCAGACAGTAGCAGCAATAAAATTAAGTTTCATTATTACGAAGATTAGAAAAGTTTGTGGTGACTTCTTGAAAAGGCGCAGTATTAGAGCCGAGATTGTTTTCACAGCGGATGTAGAAAGTCGAAATAATTTTGAGGTAAATAGATATAAATGAAGCAGAACTTTGAAAACTTTTTTCAGTGCAGTTTCAAAAGATGCCATATAAGCTAATGGTGGTTAATGAGAAGAGAGTGTGGCAGAAATATTAAAACAAACTACACTGAGCAGAAAAACACACTTTAAAATTAAAGAAAAAAATTTTAAAACAGAAATTAAACGCATTTGCGTTTCTATTAAACAATATTTTCAATAAAAAAACGTGTTTAATTTTCAACTTTGAAGTATTTTTTTTATAATTTTCTCTTGTTATTTCTTTGCAATAACAAAGACAAAAATCGCTCTCTGAGATTGAAGTAAAAATGTACAGTACACCATTCTTGAATGAAAATTTTTGAATTTTTGAAAACTAATTAATTCTTCAATATTTATAATATTTTAAAATATTTAAAATGCAAACTTCATCGAATGGAGTAAATATTTGGAGAGTCCCAGTTGTCACTGATTACGAATCTGATATTGAAAACTCGGGATAATTTAAAAAGTGGCATCGAAAAAATTAAAAAAATATGTTTTAAAATAATAATGTTAAATATTAAAATTTATAATTCAAATTAGTTTTTAAAGTTGAAAGGTTAACTATAAAAGTATATTTAAAAACATTTGTTATAAATTTTATTTTATGAAATTTGTTTAAGCTTTATTTTTAAAAATAAATTCGTTTGATGTGACCACAATTTAATTTTCTATAAGACATAATTCCTGTTCTATGTGTACTGTAGAAAATTTGGTCGTATTCTATATAAAACTATTTAGTTAAAAAAATATTCGAATACCAAAAAACACTTTTTATGGATTTTTATGAAAATTTATGGATTTGAAGAATTTCATGATTGTAATGCTTAATTGTTAGGAAGTTGACAAATAGTCCTTAATAGTTGTTTAATTTTAGTTTAGGTATGCTGGATAGATAAATTAGATTAAACTGATTTTAAGAATAGCTCCTCAGAGAACCTTATCATTTGAACTTGTACATAAGATCTAAGTAATTATACATGGCTTGAGTGTATTCATACACAAGCCCATGTAAAATGCTCATTATAAAAGTTCTGAACGCGAACACTATCTTCTAGAATTTATTTACGGATTTAGTATTTTGTGTGTGAGTGCATAAAGAGTGCAAACAGTGAAACTCATAAATTAGTTCACGTTTTCCTTATATATGTACATAAGATTCATGCATTTTTGTCACTTATCTCATGGACTGTACTTAGTCTCCTCGTATTTGTACTTACATTTTACGAATTTTATTCACAAAACTTATGAATGATTACACGCAATTTTTGAACTTTAACACGAGGCTTATGAAATATTCATACTTTCGTGTTTCTTTTGTTTTGTGTATTTTAACTACTTTGTAGTAAAGCATCGTTACTTTCATTTAACTTGATTTTTCCGAATGCAATACTTTTTTTCCCAACTTGATAAAACTCTAATCGTTCCTGACGCCTGAATTATGTTTTGTGAAACATTGTTGTTTATCAAAGACATTCATTTTACGGCACAACAATCAAAAAACCCCAAGGGGTTTTTCAACGGTTTCTTAAGGTTTTGGATTCGTTGAATCCGAATCTGAAGTCAGAATTAAAATTTGTTGAAATTTGTTTTTTTTTAAAATAAAATTTTTATATAAAAAAATAAACAAAAATCATAAATTTGTATGGGAGCCCCCATACGAAGGGGTCGGAGGCGATGGGTGCCAAGGCAAAAAATTGAACTCTCAAAAAAGTAAAGAGGGTTCGACACACTGATTTCATTTACAGTAGAGAGTTAGGGTTCTTAGGGTTAGGAGGTTAGGGGGTTAGGTTCCTCCCACTGTATTACGAAAACCTGGGGTGACCCGAACATTTTGACTTCAGATCTGGAT
The DNA here is from genome assembly GCA_958299015.1 of Tetanocera ferruginea. Classification (NCBI taxonomy): domain Eukaryota; kingdom Metazoa; phylum Arthropoda; class Insecta; order Diptera; family Sciomyzidae; genus Tetanocera; species Tetanocera ferruginea. The sequence continues at coordinate 155,179,179 of OY282642.1, read as the reverse complement.
TCAACAGACCCAAAACCTTTCGAAACTATTAGGATTTTTAAAAACTTCAGTTTTGTTGAACAGCATTATTATATGAAGATTTAGCTTATTTTGTTTTTTTTAATATGGTCTGTACCAAAAGTCCGCTGCAAATTTCGTAAAGAAACAATTCACAGTGGTAATAACATAATTTTTTTTGTACACTGAGGGAAAAATGTGTTAAAATTAAATGAAATTGTGTTCATATCTAACGAATTTGTTTTTGAAATAGAGCTTGAAACAAATTCATTAAAATTAAATACAACTGTATTTTAATTTAAATTCAAAACAAAAGTTTTTGTTTTTAAAACAATGTTTTTGTTACGAAAAACAAATTTAAAACAAAAATTTTAAAATTTAAAACAAATATTTTAAAACATATTTCGATGCCATTTTTTTAGCTTTACCGAGTTTTTAGCATCAGATGCACAGACAGCTACCCTCGGGACCTCCGAATGTTAACTTCATTCGAAGAATTTTGCATTTGATATATTTTAATATTTAAATAATTAGTTTTTATTTTATCGTATGTTCGATAGTTTTCAAACCAATTCAAAAAATTCAAAAATTTTCTTGTATTCAAATTTTTGTTTGTTTTTTCAAAGCAATAATGAGAGAAAATAAAAAAAAGAAAGTGGTTTATTGGTAGTTGAAAATTAAGCACACTTGTTTTCATTTTTGTTTTGTAGAAACGCAAAGGCGTAAAATTTCTATTTCAAAATTTTTTGTTTAATTTTAAAGTATGTTTTTTTTCTCAGTGTATGCTTAACACTTGATCATAAGAAGCTCTGTCAAAGTCCTTTCAAGGCTTTTATGTTGAAACAATTATGATGGAAATATATTTCAAAAATATATGTGAAGTTATGAAGGTTTATAATTTAGACTAGTGTAAAAGCCCGTCATACGACGGGAAGGAACCATTTAGAGTACAAAATGCGACAAAAAATTTATTTGATTTATATACAAAGGTTTTTATTTGAAAACATGTTTATTAAATTATTTTGATAAAACTTCCTTGTATACAACATTTCTAGTAATAAAATTCTTAGAATTTTTAACCAATTAACATTGTCCCTTGCCATCTATAATGCTTAGTTTTTCATCATCAGCCCGCTAAAACTCCGCATGACTAAATACCAGTTCTTTTAGAAAAACTCCTACTTTTTGCTCAACATAGTTTTTTAAAGTTTATTTGTTTTGGCAGAATTAATTGCAAACCTGAAGAAAAATTAAAAAAAAATTTTTAATTTGTGCTTAAATTTGAAGCCGTACTACATGTATAACACCAACAAAAACATTATCCACGTAAACTTGCAATTTAACCTTGCAATTTATTTATGGTCATTGAAAATTTATGGTCATTGGAAATTGTCGCCTCCGGAGAGTGAAATGCAAATCTGTGTTTGTCAGGGCCAAATCAATTGTAGGTATGAAAACTATTTCATGTTCGCCAGTGCGCCTGTCAATACCTGTTCGATGATTAATTAAGTTATTAGGTTTTTCAAAACTAACCACCTTCCATTACAGATATCTCTTTTGGTATTGAAATTTCGAAGAAGTTTTATAATACTTCTAATTTTGAAGTTAAACTTATGCAGTGACATTCCTGAAGGATAAAATTCATTCAAAAACTCGGCAGGGTAATTTTGTTTATCGTTATCATCACTGTCTTCAATTTAATCCGTGCTCAGATCTCTCATTGTGTCACCAACTAAAATATTTAGAACTTGCTCGTTGACTTCGTTCACATCGGAATTTTGTGGGCACAGGATAGCAATTTTGGAATAGCGGTTGATGTTATTCAAAGTATCGCCAAAAATCTATTTAACCCTTTCAATGGATTTGTCCATTATATTGGACACTTCGGAAAACATTTTTTTTTTTATTTTCCAACGTCTTTTCTATAATCAAATAGGTTGGTACTATGAAATGAAGTTGTGCCAACATGATACAAATAATTTAAGGGAGATATATAATGTTTAACTTAGTTCGATTCAATTTTTTTATATCGCGTGTTAATAAATTTTGCAAAAAAGAAGTGATTATTGTGATTGGTGTGCAAAATATAGTTTTTTTTATAATAACATTTCCATACATAACGCATTTGCATTTGTCTCCGATTGTTTTAGTTGAACTAATATATACAACGTTATCATGGTTTTGTCCATTATATTAGACAGCCTGCCAAAAGCAAAGCAGCACATGTAAAAATCAGAGGGATGTTTTTTAATCTTTTATTGCTGAAATGATGGGAATATAATCTCAAAAAAATTGTCCACGATTATTCCAGGCAAGCCATTGAAAGGGTTAATAAGCGAACCTTTACAAACAAAATGATCGGGAATTTCTATGATATCTTCATCTTCATTTCCTTACTTGAGTAGCCAATCGCTAAAACTTAGATCAGAAGACCGAACATTGTGATTTAATTCTATCAATTTCAATTGACACCAACGTCACTGAATGTAATAATTGCTGTTTAGTTTATGCAGACCGAATAAGTTCTGGTTCTGTTAGTTAAGAAGCACTGCAATAGCAAGACATGACGTTTGATGTACAGTAGTTGAGGAAAATGATGATAGTCTTCAAGTACAAAGATTTCCAATACAAAATTTAAGAAAAGGTTCTGGTCCAGGCTGAACAGGTTTTAAAAGGTTAAGTAAGTACAAACATTTCAAATGGATATTTTTACAACAGGTTCTGGTCCTGGCTGAACAGGTTTTAAAAAAGGTTTTAAATAAAAGGTTTTAATAAATATACAGACTTGAACATGTTTTACGATATAGAGCACGGAGCAGGACGCTTGTCTTTTATATATTAAGATAAAATCAATTTGAATGCATGGTTTTTAGTTAATTTTTCTAAATTTCAAACTCAGATGTCGTTTGAAATATCAAATCGTATGTGCAAAATAGCAAAATAACACATATGTTTTTAATTCAAGCGAATTTACTGAAGGTTTTGCTTTTTTAATGTCGTCACTTGTATGGGAGGTAGACGGAGTTTTCATTAGATTTAACTAAATATTCAACTTAGCATATTGAAAATCAAAGCTTATGTGTTAAATTTAAATTCCTTGACAAAGTTTATTTATAATTCAGAAGATATTATTTTCATCCGATTTGACACACTTTCGAACTTGATTTTACTTTTTAGAATGTGTGCATTTTTAAATGTATCGTATTCGTAATGATAGTTTTTAGCCCGATAGTATCCGGTATTCGGCCAAATCACTGCCCGTTACACCTCTAATTAAGACCTCAAAAGTTTCATCAAAAAAAGGATTAAATTCCTTTACCCAGATATGCCAAGGGACTTGTTGGTACAGCAAGCAACATAGTTTTTTAAAGTTTATTTGTTTTGGCAGAATTAATTGCAAACCTGAAGAAAAATGTAAAAAAAAATTAAATTTGTGCTTAAATTTGAAGCCGTACTATATGTATAACACCAACAAAAACATTATCCACGTGTACTTTTGCAACGTATATGTTTTTATTACAACTATTTATGATATACAATCACAGAAATGCAACAACAATAGAGTATGATATAAAACTTTTTCTCACCGGTCACGTGACATCGTCACTTATTTCTTAAAACTGAAATCTTTGAACCAAAAAAAAGCACTCAAGGATTACAATAAACAAAGTTTATCAATCATTAGCGCAACCAAAGGGGCGCTTTTGAGGTTTAAACCCCCCCCAAAAATCATTGTAGTACCAAGCAAAATAGCATTCAATCAAAGTGAGTCCCTTGAAAAGCAATCACACGTCTTATCAAGTGAGTGGAAACCCCAAATGTATATTTCAAATTAATTCTGGTTGATCAAAATCTACTAAATAAGTCGTATTTTTTTCCTTCAGACTGTACATTAAAAAGTGAGCCGGACACCGACTCAAAAGTAAGAGGTTCTCTCAAAAACTATTTAATGTTTTTTAAACACCCATAAAACATGTATTTTTCATGGTATTTTCATGCATTTAAGTTAATTCGAAAAGTATTGAGCTCTTTTTTTTTTGTGTATCGTATGGTTTGGTTTAATCAAAACTGAGTATTATGAAAAATACGTTTTTTATAAGCGTTAAAAAGAAAAATATATATTCGAAAATCATTAATTTTGTACTGAGCTCTATCTGGCGTACATTTTACTAAAAATCGAACAGTCATTATGGTAATTAAATAATAATCACGCTGAAGGAAACTTTTGAATATCGATTTCTCACGTTTTATATAATTGTGGCACTAAGTTTTGGTTAAACCACATCATACGATATATCAATGGAAAGAAGAGTTCAATAAATTTCCAATAAGTTTAAATGCATGTGAATACCCTGAAAAAAAACATATCATACACGTGTTTTAAACAACTTCTCTTCGAAAATGACAAAATATCGATTTTTGGGATCTCAAGAGTTTGTAAAGACCAAACATTTCAAAAATTTTTTAGTTAATATATGGGCATCTCCCAAAAAAGGTCCACCAAAAGTGAAGAAAAACATTAAAATAAAGCACTCTAACAGCTTTTAACTTTATTTTTTTTTATTTTGAGTAGTATTTCTGCTATGTAACTTGAATTGAATTTATTATGATGTATTTTTATTTAAATTTATAATGAACATCTTTACTGTATTTTACTACTGTGGAAAAATTTGTCGCGTCCATGATGTCGCGTCCGTATTCGTGCTATATCTATTTAAAAAAAGATAAGAAATAATTCTTTTATTTCATAAGTCTACGAATAATAACTTTGACCTCCATTAACATGTATATTATAAATAAAAAAAAGTTCTCAAAATTAGCTAAATTTTGCATATTTCTATACGAGCTTAAAAAAACTTCTGTTTTTTGTCGCGTCCGTTCCATTGAATGATTGCTTATTACTTTGTACTAATTTGTACTAAATCTCGCCAATATTTTTATAAAATGTAGCACTCGAGTGTAGCACTAAATAAAAGAAGTTCAGAAGAACCAAAACCGCTCCATGGGGATTTCTTTGATAAAAACAAAAAAAATTGTATACAGAAACTGTGTTTGAGAGTCTTTTAAGAGTCCCTCTTACTTTTAAGTCGGTATCCGGTGAAATTTAAATTACGATCCGGCTTACTACATATGTTTCATTTTTGTTATGTTCTGATTCCGTTGGCAATACTTCGATTCCAGTTATATTTTCAACTTCTAGAATGGAACCTACTAAGGCGACTTGAAATATTTGGAAAAAAATTAATTTAAAATAAGACAAATTAAGAAAGCCTGAATTTGCGGAAAATCGGTTTATCCCCTCGCAACCGAAATAATCGAAGAAATTTCCTCTTAAATTGTTATTTTTCGTCCTTTTTTACAGTTATTTTTGTTAACATCTATAACCCAAACTTTGCAGAATTAAGTTTATAGTGAAGTCATGTGATTCAGTAAAAAAATAATTCCTATTGACTTTCGAAACTGGAGAAAAATTCACAATTCCTTTTTTTCTATCGTATTTTTCCGAATCTGTTTCATAAAAATGTTCTCTAAATTGTCACATATTGTCCGATTTTTAGGAATAAGGGACTATTCGGTAAAAAGTTGTTGGGTTAATTTTTTTTTCTGTTTTCCCGTTTATGTCCAGTGACATATTAAAATTATACGGTATAACTTATACCAACGAGCAAATGCTGGCTTTAATCGAAATATATAATATCTTTTAACAATAGGTCTTTACCGTACTTTTCCAAAGAGCCCTCTTTCATTTAAATCGGATAATATTTGAAACTAATTTTGAAAATCCAGTTGAAAATTATGAATGAGAATATTGAAGTCGATTTTAGACGAAATTTCATCGGCTATTTTAGTGGCGAGGGACTTTTTTAAAATTCAGGATCTTTGGTTTTCATCCCAAGGTGTCAGAAATTCAGCGTTTTTTTTACTATCGGAATTGAGCATAATAAGTACTCACCAAAGGATGAATTTTAAGGCTAGTGTTGTTTATAAATTGAAAAATGTTGAAAAATTTTCACTGTGGGGAGAAAAAATTTCATTTTTGCTGACCCTATTGGGTCAAAATGAAAATATTTTAGTTGAAGCCTTACAACCTTCGAACAACTGCCAAACAAGAAAAAATCCGTAAAACGGCCTAAAACTGGCGCTTCCAAAACATTTTGGCCGTACAGATCCTAAACAACGCTGAAGCAAGTTTATTTTATAACGACCGCTACCGGACGGACAAAATGTCCTGACAGTGACAATTTTACATTTTTTTTGGATAAAAAATATGTTGCTGGCCATGCCTGAAGTTTTAACAAGACACCATTCGTGAAAAATTTAACGCACTAACCGCTACAACACAGCCGCTTTGATTACGTAAAATCATTTTTATACCCTAAACCTGAAAGGTCAGGGTATATTAACTTTGTGCAAACGTTTGTAACGCATAGAACGAAGCGAGTCCGGTATAGAAAAGTATATATATTCTTGATCAGCGTCACCACGTGAGTCGAGCTAACTATGTCCGTCCGTCCGTCCGTCCGTCCGTCTGTGTGTTGTCCGTATACACAGGATAAGAAGAAGGAGTTGAGATAATTGGATGAAACTTGGTACACATGGTCACATGTACCCAAGGATCTGCACTATTGAATATTTTTGGAATCCGCCCACGGACACGCCTACCTCCCATACAACGCAAAAATTTAAAACTGCATAACTCAGCTCATAATAAGTCTACAACAACAATATTTGGTATGTGTGTGTTTTATATCAACACAAATATGTCTTCGGAAAATGGACGTCATCCGATCACGGACACGCCTACCTCCCATACAACCCAAAAATTGAAAACGCAATAAATAAGCATGTGTTTAACCTACAGAGCTAAAATTTGGCACGTATGTTTTTCATAACAAAAAAAAGATGGTTTAGAAAAATGGACATCGTTCGCCCACGGACACGCCTACTTCCCATACAACGCGAAAATTGAAAACTGCATAGCTCAGCTCATAATTAGCCTACAACAATAAAATTTGATATGTATGTGTTTCATACCAACACAAATATGTCTTCGGAAAATGGACGTCATCCGATCACGGACACGCCTACCTCCCATACAACCCAAAAATTGAAAACGCAATAAATAAGCATGTGTTTAACCTACAGAGCTAAAATTTGGCACGTATGTTTTTTATGACAAGACAAAGATGGTTTGGAAAAATGGACTTTATCCGCCCACGGACACACCCATTTACAATTAATTTTTTTTTTTTTTTTGAAAAGTGGGTTTAGGGTATTTCATAGTCGGCCTAGACCGACTTTAGACTTTCTTTACTTGTTATATATAAGTTTTACATTTGATAAAACCCCCCCCAAAAAAAATTCCTGGTTGTGCCCCTGTTATCAATAAACACTTTATAGACCGCTACATTTTCTTTTCTAACGCAAGAACATAAAAGTTTAGAAATTTAGAGGATTATTAATGAAGCATATTAAAACAAACAAGTATACTTTTTGTAGTGCGGCCGGCATATCTGGATTAAGGAGGAGGGAACCTCGTATAAAAACTTTGTTTTTTGCATTAATTTTGCAAAAATGCATGGCTAAGATTAAAAAGCCTAAATCAAATACTATAGGTCCCTAAAAAGGTTATTAAAGTGACGAATTATCGAGTGACGAGTCATTTAAATAAATAATCACATTTGTTGTAACAACAACTTTAAAAAAATTCTGTTTATATGTTGTTACCTCTTTAAGTTAACTTCTATATGACAAAAAAATTAGTCACCATTAGTTTCACTAAAAAATATTACAGTGACTTGGGAAAATAAACTTAACTTTTGAAATATTTAGTAACAAGAATTATGGAATAGAATTTATGGCCTATATTTCTTGAGGGCTTACAAAAAATGTACTTTTTTATAACATCAAGAGCAGGTCCCAAATGAAAATTTCAAGAAAAAATCAAACTAAATAAATTCTTAAGACAATTAGTTGGAGTTAAATTATTTAAGTCTTTTAGAATATAAAGGACTTGACAAATTTTGATATAAAATATCTTAAGCTATAGACGGCTAGGCTAATCCTTAATCCTCGATTACTTTGTTAGTTTTATATTTTTCAGGGTCTTAGAAAAATTATTGAAATTTTCTTGCACTTGTGTGTCAGTTTTTACGGTACATTTCATGAGACATTTCGGAAAAGAAACACCCAGAGAGCAAATTTCGACACAATTTTCTTTATACTCTATGAGCTCTAAAAAAAACACATTAATCAATACCAAAAAAAAAAATTTCCTTTTAAATTCCTTAAGTTGAACAGAAAAATACTTTAATTTTAATTACTTATTTCTGTTCTACTTGACAAACAGAAACTTTACTCCACTTTAGTCATACCAAATCATTATCACAAAATGAAATTCATCGATCAATTCATCAAAAGCCACTTAAAGAATTCTGATTCATTCACTTGACCCGGATGAGACTGAAAAACATGTTGAGAGGGGAAAAAAAAATCCGAAAGAGGAAATCAAGCTGTTGTAGTGTTAATAATAGATTGACAAATCAACAAATTTCATTCTCAAGTGCAATGACACTCGAGGGGGAAGAACGACATAAAAACAGCAGTAAATGAGAGGGAGAAGATATTTTCACAGCTTCTAAGTGTTTAAAAAAATTGAAATGAGGAAAAGAAAACGAATGCATAAAAATAACTATAACAAACAAGTGCTACAAATGTGGTTGTTTTTGTTGTTGTAACGTAGCGTTGATTTGAAGTGTTGTTGGTAATGAAGGCAATATTCAATTCTGTGGTTATATTTAGTGTTGAATTTAGGTATGTCGACACCTGGCTAGAGCAAGTAAAAACGTGATTTAATAGAACTGTTTCATTAAATCCTTTGATTTAATAGTTCTTTAAAGAAATAAACGCAATTTTTTGTACATTCTAAAGAACAGTTTTTCCTTTTTAGTAGGTACCTACATATAAACAGATAGTTGAAATTTAAGCTTAAGTGCATACGACTCACCTGCCAACATAACGCTGTTGTTATTCTTATTGTCATGATCAACTGGAATGGATGAGACGCGTTCTGCACGCAAACAGGCCACCGTAGTGCCAGGACGTCCATTTTTACCGGATGCTGTCAATTCGACTGTCATGTCCATTGATTTCTGCAGCACTGCATCCATGCGTATAATGCCCTCAGCTAGTGTCTTATAGCCGAGTATGGTGCGTGATTTATATTTCTTGCGACGCTGCAGCAAAATAACCAGTCTGTGAGGATTAGTTCGGAAGAAAGGCAAATTGTAACCATAACGAGTTGTACTAGTATTTCGATATATTATATATATAGCAAATTAATATACGTTACATTGAATTAAAAGTTGATTTTTTGGCCAAACATTTTTTTTTTTTTTTTTTTTAGCAAACATCAAATTTTAACGCAAGGTTCGCAATTATTATTTATTTATTTTTTTTCATTTTTCATTTTTTATTTATATCAGTTGAGTAGTTTTTACAAGTTGCAATTAAAATGTTTGCGTTGATTGAGAAGTGGTACAGTTTTATACATATAAACAAGAAAAGAGAAAAATAAAGTCATAACAATAACGATAATAATAATAATAATAATAAATAATAGTAAAAGAAACACAATTATTAGTTTAACGAACTTTGCATTTTCACACAAAACAAAAAAAAAAAAGTTAAAATTTTCAAATAAAATAAAAACAGATTTAATTAATTGCTACACACATGAATAAAGCAGCACACATGAGTTGAACGAATAAGAAATATAAAACATAAACGATAAACTTTGATAAACAACACGTTTATTACTACTATTCGTCTGCCAACAAGTTAAACATTTGTATGTAAGTGATTATTTTCGGTACTAGATTTGAGCTGTACAGGGTGGCACTTTGAGCTTTAAGTTAGCTCAAAGTATGTGGAGCAATCTTGATAGGAAAATTAATGAAGCTTTAATTCATGGTCTCATGACAAGCTAGAACTATTTCATCTGGACCAAACCTGAGTAGATAAAAATCCCAAAGTCGCTGTTCCATTAAGCCTATACGTAGCTATGAAAGATATTTTGCCGATTTTGGCCCGGTTGTTAAGGTTGAGACAGAAATGGGTCAACTAAATGTCTTCAAAGAAAATAATTTCTTAAAATAACAAAAACTTTTTAGAGTTTTTTGTTGGATTCAGTGGACCCCCCGGACAGAGCTATATTAAGTTAACAGTTGTTTTGCGTTTATCGAAAGATTTTGATGATTAGAAAATATTTAAGACAAGTTTTTATGATAACTTTGTCAAATAAAAAATGACAGACTTTTTTTCAAATTTTTTAATGGAATCATTTTATAGGGTTTTTTATAGGGTGTTTTTTTTAAGGGTTTTTCAATAGGGACGCTTCAAAAGTAGAGCGATAGGAACAGCAAACGACGCGATATTTTTTCCCGCTCTCTTAACATTTCTCTTCAGTAAAGTTTGCCATTTCATCATGGCAAGATATACGAACAAACAACGAGTCGAAATTATAAAAATTTACTACCGCAATTCGAAGTCAGTGGCCTCAATTTTAAGAGCGCTACGTCCAATTTATGGTCGTCATAATCGTCCTACCATATCAACAATTGAGCGTCTAGTGGAAAAATTTGAATCCACAGGCACAGTACAAAATGTTTCGGTGCCAGTGAGACAAAGAAGTGACTGTAGTGTCGAGAATATTTGTGCCGCTGAGGCTTCAGTTCAAGAAAGCCCAAATGTGTCTCTCACGCGTCGTTCTCAAGCGTTGGGCATCTCTGTGACGTCGTTGTGGCGAATTTTGCAAAAAGATCTTGGCCTACATCCTTACAAGATCAAATTGACGCAAGAACTGAAGCCTCTTGACCACCAGGAGCGTCGTATGTTCGTGAATTGGGCTGAGCAACAACTTGAAAATGATTGGATTTTCATCGAAAAATCATCTTCAGCGATGAGGCTAATTTCTGGCTAAATGGCTTCGTCAATAAGCAAAATATGTATTATTGGTCAGGCGGCAATCCACACGTACTCCATGAGTCACCACTGCATCCCGAATAAATTACGGTATGGTGCGGTTTATGGGCCGCCGGCGTCATTGGGCCGTACTTCTGCCGTGATGATCAAGATTTGGCACGTTACTGTGAATGGCCATCGTTAATGCGCCATGATTACCGATTATTTTTGGCCCGAATTGGAAGATATGGACTTGGACTACATGTGGTTTCAACAGGACGGTGCCACAAGCCACACAGCACACGTAACACTCAATTTATTGAAGAGTAAGTTTGATGAACGAGTTATGTCAAGAAATGGGCCAGTCGATTGGCCGCCTCGGTCGTGCGATTTGACGCCGTTAGACTATTTCCTGTGGGGCTACGTCAAGTCTATGCTCTATGCCAACAAGCCAGCGACGATTTATAAACTTCGTACGAATATCGAACGTGAAATTGCAGTAGTATCGACCGATTTATGCTTGAAAACCGTCGAAAATTGGGTTCAACTTCTGGACTTCTGCCATGGAAAAGATGGTGGTGGCCATGCAAAAGAAATCGAGTTCCATACATAATGGCATCGAATGTACTTTCACAGGAATAAAGAATTTCATTGATATCCAAAACCGTTTTTGTTTTATTTAAAAAAACTTTTGTAAAAGAGTGCATTTTAAAACAAAAATTGACTTAAATTTTTAAAAAAAATTTTAGTTCACATTTTAACAAATCATAACCGACATGATGAAGGGAAATAGAGAGCACGAAAAAATATTTACCAATAAATTTTGCATGAAAACTTGTCTGGACGACATTCTTTTTTTTTTTTAAAGGAATTTTTAAAGTTATAAGGCAATTGTGTTATAAGAGTTTTTGAGAAAATTCTTGATTTATTTTTAGGATAAAACTCAAAACAAAAGTTCGCGGTGAGCAAAAAATTGACACTTTTGAAAATTCCATACATTTCATGGGTACTCTAACAACAATATATTTACATAACTTAGCGGTTGACAGGTCATTACATTTTTTGGGTATCTCCCAGAACCAAAAATTATCTACGCCACTGGTAGGATTAACTTTTTTTTAAATCTCATTAGGTGCTTCTGATAAAAATTTATTGGCATCACTGAGTTCAACTGATTTTTATTAATTCTTTAACTAAAACGAAACTCTATTTCTAGTGATGCTATTTAAAAAAGTTTGAAATTGTTAATGAAAAACAAAACTACGTCTGTGTTTGTAGCGCGTCAAATGATTCTTTAAACTAAATCTATACAAACATATCTACATTTTTAACCTAAAATTGTAAAATAATTCGAAACCAGCAAGAAAAAGATATCTTTTAAAAAAGGCGCTTCAATCGTCACTCAAAAAGTAAAGTTTTTACTTTTGCTAAATTTAAAAAAAAACTAGTTTTACTTATAAACGAACGAACGTTTTAAAGTTCTTAATGAAAACTAAAGAGCACATCCTGTTAAGTTACAAGGATTTATTTTCAAAGACTTGTTTAACTGAGTTAGCTATTCGATTATTGGTTTTGCCACCAGCCAACAGCATAGCAACAAATGTTTGCAATCTACACACACTTAGACTGACACATACAAACTATTTTTTCCAAACACACAACAACACATACCTATTGCCATCTCTTTTGATAAAATGTGGATACTGTAAACTGAAGTGTAGATCTAGTTCCGTTTCGGAAAGTGGCGCATTTCCTGTCATTCCGCATCCAACACCAACGCCACCACCACCTACGCCACCGCCTTGCAGACCACCAGCTGTCGTACCAATGCCAATGTTACCCATATTTCCGGGTGTACCAAGGTTTGACGAACCAAGCATATTATTACAGAGTCCACCAGCAGAACCACCAATCGATACGGCAGGAGAATTCATCTGACCGCCACTAAGACTGAGACCACTACCGGTCACTGGGGAGTTTCCTTGTTGTTGTTGATGCTGTTGTTGTTGTTGTTGCTGCTGTTGCTGCATCAACATATTGAAGCCGAACGCATTATTTGTGCCGCTATTTGTGGGTTGCTGCAACAGTCCGCTACTGGTTATCGGTATTTCATGAGAGCGCAGCGTACGCTTGGAGCTCTGCATTTTTACAGCTAACGATAAGGATGTCATGTCGCCAGGCAATGGTGTCAATATAGATAAACGTGTTATTGTCAACGAACAGAGTCTGAAAATAGAAAGAGAGAAGATTGTAAAAATAAATAAAATTTAAATAAGTTTTTGCAGTTGTTGTGTAATGAATGAAGTAAGATATTCAAGGAAATTGTAAAGTTTCATAAAACGCCGGACAGATTAAAATGGGGATAAAATGCAGAAAATGTTATGAATATTTCCATTCCTCAAGACAACAATTTGCTTCAGAAGAGAAATATGAATTGTAATTAAATGAATTGAAGTGATACAATCTGTAAGTTTTGCCTTTAAATTACACTTCCAGTGTTTTCATCATATTATATGAATGAATTTGTTTTAGAACTTATAACGAATTCTCAGAATATAAAATGATTTTTTCAAGTTAAGTGCAATATTTTATTTTTTATGGTTTATAGTTCATGTTATAGTGCATGCATGGTATGAATGATAGTTCTTTGATGCAAAGTTTTCTCATGAAGCAACATTTTGCAATTCATTTTCTATGCATCCCAATTTCAAGCTTCTGCCAATGCTTTAAGCACTAAATAAACTTAATACAGCCAAATGGCTAACATCAATGTTGTAAGCAGTTAAAAGCGTTTTATTTAATTCACATTTGTTCCTTAGAAATTTTTATTTAGAGTTACTTAAGTGGAAAGAGGGGGCGGGGGGGGGGGGGGGGAACCTGCATTGGATCACATTTACAATTAGACATGCTTTAAGTAAATGTTTTTTAAAATTTAAATTTAAACTAGACTAGTTGAATAAGATTAAAAAAGAAACTTATCGAAAACAGATTCATACAAATCAAAAGCTATTCAAACGAAATCAATTTTATTTGTTAATTTAACATTGAATCTAACATAAGATTTTCTTACAACATAAGCCAATAAAAGGCTTCCTAATTTTATTATAAAAGTTTGAGATTCTTCAAAGTAATCAATTTTAATTGGTTGCCGAGAAGTAGGATAGGAAAGGAATAACAACTCTCTTGTGATTTTGAAAACACAATAAGTAAAGAAAACCAAATCAACGGTTCTTGGAGTGACATGGCAACGATTGCATAACTCAGCGGGCGAATTCATGGAAAAATCCAATTAAAATTGCCTCGGTATGATTGGCTTCGATAACTAAGAGTTTCTATTTCGTTTTCCTGCAAACACTCCAGGATACCCACATAATAATGTTGAGTGCAGGAGCAAGGCAGCAAAAATCTAGTCAGCGTTAACAATTAATTGGAATGAAATATGAAGAAATTTTTTAATTTTTTTTTTTATGTTCAAGATGTTCAAAAACAACTTGTAAAACAAGCAAGTTTGCAAAAATAAGAAAACAAAATAAAAAAAAAAACTCGCGTGTAGCAACGTACACGTGGCAGAAGTGAAACTTCTTTAACAGTAAGAAATAAGAGAGATTTTAGTGTGAAATAGAGAGAGAAATTCAATCAATACGAAATGGAATAATAATTTGTTGATTCAATATTTGCATCCAGGGACCGTACCGAATATGGTTTTTGTCGAAAGTGTCACATATAACTTTTATCTCTTAATTTTTATTTTTTCCGACAAAAATAACAGTTTTTTGTGCCTTATAGTTTTTTTGGGCAAAAATAACAGTTATTTTCTGCCGTTTATTTTTCGGTCAAAAATATCAGGTAATTTATATTTGTTCAAGTCATTTTACCGATAAAAAAATTTTGATATTATTATTTTCATCTCATCGGTGAGCCATTTACCATTTTACCATTTTACACATGGTGTCAACAGTTCAATCTGTCAAGCGGCCTTTAAGAAAACACAAATTGCTTGATATTTTTGACCGAAAAAATTAAAGTCACAAAATAACTGCTATTTTTGACCGATAAAATAAAAGTCAAAAGTAACCTTTATTTTTAATCGAAATATACTAGGCAAGAAACTAACTTTTAAAGAATCAGTTTCAAAGTTAAAAGCGACTTAATATTCGTGATTCTGAGGACATTTGTAACATAATGGTATATTTGAAAAAGTCTTTCGATAATTTTTTTCATTTGAAAATTGTAAAATAGCAGTTATTTTCGGTACTTATTTTAGTTCAGTTGGTGTTTTAGTTGCTTTCGAATGTCTTCTCAACATTGTTACTTTTTGAATGCTGGATTTCATTTGCATAGTACTCTTTGAAGGAGCCTCCGAAAGCAGAGGCAAATCTTGTGCATTATTACCTCCTGCTTCCTAATCATAATAATTGCTATGTTGATAGAGGGCCTCATAAAGCAGCGAACGTTGATTGTTGAGTGCATCAACTTGGTTGGCTTTAAAATTTTGTTAAGATGCATCAGTGTGTTTTTTGGGGATTGGTTCTTTGTAGATTCACCAAAATACACTGATGTTTCGTTAAAAATGCATTTTGAAACTCAGCCGTTGTTGCAATCACCTTACCTTCATCATTACCCAATAGGCAATTAAGCCAGCGCTCTTCAAATGAAGGCCTGCATTGACTACTACTTTTGAAGACCAAACACATCCTTTCTTCTATGCTCTTATGAGCCCTTCTTGAAGACCTTC
Source organism: Tetanocera ferruginea (assembly GCA_958299015.1). Taxonomy (NCBI): domain Eukaryota; kingdom Metazoa; phylum Arthropoda; class Insecta; order Diptera; family Sciomyzidae; genus Tetanocera; species Tetanocera ferruginea. Next base: position 155,163,485 of record OY282642.1, on the reverse strand, counting down.
TTTTTCTGCACAAAAGGCAGCACAACAAACTTTTTTCCCTTCAAAGATAAACTTTTTACATACTTCAGGGCAAATTTTTCGTTTAAAGTCAAAATATATATCAGTTTAAAAATATGACATAATAATGGCTCTTCTTACTGCTATATCAAATTTTATAGATTGAAATTAATTTGACATAAAAAAACATAGGAGAGAAGATAAAATAATAGAATTTATAAAAAAAAGAAAGAGGTTTAAAAGAAAAAAAATATTTTTTTTCAATACTTTTTGTTGACCGCTTCTTTAAGCCATTCTTAAGAAGTGCTTCTATCAGGCCTCTTTTGAGCTATCGCAGCGGAAGGCCTGCGAAATATTCCCACGTCATATAAAAAAGAAAGTGTTATTGTATATGAGTGCGGCAGTACTATAAAATCCACAGGAAGGCCTGCTAGCAGCGCTGTCATTGTCTACTGGGTAGTTGCAGACCCAGCTGCGGCTGTATTCTTAAGAGCTCTAATGCTACGTATACACAGAGAGTTAAGTTTGAGTTACCAGTACAAAGCTTAGTTTTCCCATTTAACGAGAAATAAACTCTTGCGTTACTAGTACAAAAATGTATGATTTAACTCAACTTAACTCATTATATATTCTGAGTTTTTATGACTCAATGTAAAAAGTGCCTAAAAGTACACTACAAAATAATATAAATGTATATATTCAGTGGTATTTTTCATGAAAGAAACTTTTTTTACAAGAACTATCAAAATAGAACAGCTGATTCGTTATTTATACAATTTATATTTTTAACTATATGTTGTTATTTTCTTTAAAAATGGGTAAAAGAACTTCGAAAAGGATTTGGGCAATAGTGGGGAAAGTAGTTTTCATCCAAATAAAGGCAGAGCTTTCGCATAGCAAGAAGAAAACGCATGTGTACGCAGAGACAGAGCTTTAACTTTTTAGTGAAATTTTCATGGGGCTTATTTTAAAATAAGACCTTTTACTTAATCTTTTTTTTTTTTTTTTTTTTTTTGTTGAATATAACCCTTTGTTCTTTATGTAGCAATTGTCTTAAAAAAATCGTATTGTTACTCTTCTTTAAAAATGCATGGGGTTTTCTTTCCGCATAATTTTATACAACTTAAATTAATTATCGATGGTATCCAAAAATGCTTTTTATTTGGTTCTATTTTTATACCCTGCAATTTTCCACAATCCCAAATTTATGATGGTCTTTGCAAAATTTCACAATTTTCCTCTAACTTCGTTGGTACGGTCATTGGTGGTGATTTTAACTCGAGAAATCCTGCTTGGGGTGACTCCATAGAAAACTGCAATGGAAAAGCCTTTTTGAAATGGCTGCGAGATTACTCATTGGATTTTGTACGCATATCGGATCTCAGGCCTTCCTTTCCGTCAAGGACTATCTTTTCTCTATCATTTTCTATTAAGCTCCAATTTAATCGACAGGATTAACCATAATTATTCTATAGCAAGTTTATCGACATTCTCTGATCATTTTCCTATTCGTCTTGGTTTGAATTTAACTGATTTCGACTTTTCAATTAAAACTGCCAGATTTATCACTTCATTCAACAAAACAAATTGGACAAAATTCACTTCTGATTTAGAAGTTTCACTTTCTTTAAATTTTCCTCCTATTAATAAAAATTTGAATAATTGCGAAATTGACAGTTATATCGAAAACTTCAATTCGCTAGGTGAGTCTGCCATCTCAGCAAATTCAGAAAAATTTGAATTCAAACATAAAAAATTTTTTGTTTCAGATAACATTCGAAAACTTTTCAAAATCAAACATTCTTGGCAAATAAAATTAAAAAAAATCTTTCATAGGCATTCAAATAGAACCAATGATGAATATAACCTTTTATCAAAACAAATCCAACTCCTCAAAATTTGATTAAAGAACAAGAGCAAGCAAAAGAATTCGAAAAAAAAATTAGAAAAAATCAAGCCTGGCCCCTCAGCATATAAACAAATTTTCAGTGTTATTGGGAATAAAAAAATGAACTATCAATAAATGGTTCTATAATTCAAGATGATATTGATAAATTAGAAGTATTCCGACAACATTTTGAACAAATTTATATCGAAAACACTCCAAATCGCTCTGAAATATCAGAAATTAAAGGTCATATTACAAATAATATCTCAAGACTTCCCCCTAATATTTATAATTTTTGTGATAGTTTTGATTCTCTTCAAAATGAAGACAATTTTCACTTCATTGACTCTGAATCACTTGCTGGAATACTGAAGAATATCAATAATAAAAAATCATCAGGCTTAGATAATATCTCTAATTTCATTATAAAAAAACGGTCTAAACTAGCAATTGATTTTTTAACAATTATTTTCAATAATTGTTTAAATAACGGTTATTTTCCTGATTTCCTGGAAAATTGCAAAAATAAAACCTATCAAAAAGAAACCTGACAGTATAGATATAAATGATTTTAGACCTTTCTCAATGCTATCTAATTTAGGAAAAATTCTTGAACGAATCATTAAAATTAAAATGAATCTAAATCTAGGCGACGTATACATCTCACCGTATCAGTTTGGGTTTAAAAAGGAACATGCTACTGTTCATGCATTATTAAAATTTCACAGTGATGTTGTGCTTAATCTTCGACAAAAAAAATGTACTGTTTCGGTTTCTTTAGATATTGAGAAGGCTTTCGAGATAGATCTTACCAAGATGGTATTATTTTTAAATTAAATCAACTTTGATTTGGCTTTGATCCTTTCTTAATCAACATTTTTTTTAGTTTTTTTTTTCAAATCGGAAGTTTTGCATTCAGTTCTGTAACTCTATATCTGAATTTGGCCATGTTAAGAGCGGCGTTCCACAGGGTTCGGTCTTAGCTCCACATTTTTTCAACAATTTTTTTTATGATTTCCCACATGAACTGTCTGGCTCAAGGGGTATATTATATGCGGATGACTGTCTAGTCTAGTCTATGCCCATCATGATTTTCCAAGTCTTGCTCTTCGCTGTGTTTCAAGACATTTAAACATTATTAACGAGTACTACAAAAAATGGGATATTCGTATTAATACCTCTAAACCTGAGGCAATCTGTTTAAGCAATGCGTCAGACAAATGTAGCAGAATTGTAGTTCTCGAGAGCAAGATATTAAAACTTTTTTTAAATTCCTCTGAAATTTATTTCAAAAATGATATTAAGTATCTAGGTATTCTTTTTAATAATCTGTTTAAATTCAATAAACATACAAGGTCAAATTTAAAAAAAGCTCAAAAATTAGTTGGCATGTTCTCAAGTCTTTTTAATATTAAATATTTAAGTCAGAATACCAAACTTTTAATTTATAAAGTCAGTATTCGCTCAGTCTTGCTTTACGCATTCCCGATATGGTTCAGGATTTCACCTACTGTTGCCAATGAATTAGAAATCCTGAAACGAAACGTTTTGAGGCGATGCATAAATAAAAACTACGAAGCTTACGTTAAACGTTATTCTAATAACTTCATTCATGCAAAGGCAATGGTAAACCATCTATGCCGCTATGCCCTAAACCTACAAAAAAAATTTGTCGAAAAGGTTTCCTTTCATAGCAATGAACTCTCAAGGGACACCTTTGAATCTCAGTATCTACTTAATTGGTCTTCATTAGCGAACTACTTATCTTCTTTTGAAATAATAAATGAAAATATTATAACTGAATTGGACTCTGATGCCCCATTGCTACCTGCATTTTATTTTAAATGTGTACCTGGAACCCATAGAGGTTAACTCGCGTTAGTTGTTATATTATCTTTTATTGTGATATTAGTTTGTTAGATTAAGTTTAGATTTAAGTTTATTTTTGTATTTTGAAGAGGCAGAAAAGGTCTGTTTCCGTACGCACTTCAAGTAAAGTTCGAGTAAAGTTCGGGTAATAGAGAGTAATTGGATTATTTGTCAAAATAAGAAAATTTGTCAAAAAGTACGGAAACGGTTTCAAGTAAGTTTCAAGCACAACAGCTGTTTTTTGAAAACAATGAAATTTATTTACTTTTTTTTTGTATTTAAAACACTTTCCTAAGCATTAATTATGGTTATATTAACTATTGTTATTAATTTGGTAACCAATTTCATAAATTTTTTTTACAAAACAATGCAATAATTCAATTTTATCACTTTGGCAATCAGCTGTTTGAAGCTCGAGATTCGAGCTCGAAGAAATTTTTCAAGTAAAGTTCGAGTAATATAGAACGACAAAAAGTGACATTTTGCTTGTTCTTCTTCTCTCTCGTGCTGGAAAAATGTGTAAAGAAACGCTTTCGAGTAACTTCAAGTTACTTGAAGTGAGTACGGAAACAGACCTAAAGTCTCGAAGAAACTGTCAAATGTCGGGAGCAAGCATTTTAATTCAACATTTTATTGAAACAATGATATGTATTCAAAATTTTTTGCATTATATAGAAGCAAGCTGCCTTTTCCTAGCGTAGCTAGGGCGTAACCCTTAAAAAACATGCACACTCAGAAAAAAGCTGCTATGTAAAATTAACGTTTTTTAATGTTATTTCCAATGTAAATCAGAAAATGTGGTTTTTACGTAAGAAAATGTTAAGTTAAGATGTACTGTGTTGAATTGATAAGAAAAATATCAACTTGATAATGTAATGTTTTACGTTGCAATATCAATTGTAAATGTTAAAATTACATTTAAAATGTTTTTAGTTCATCATTTTTTACTGTACAATTGATATTATTTCATATCCATTTAACATTAGCGGTATTCACGATCTGAAGTTTATGGTCTTGTATTCTGTATTTTTGATAAGTTTGATTTTTGTAGTAAATTTGACAATTGTACACAAACAAAACATGTACATTTTCCAAATACTATAAATACTAAATTTACAATGGTGGAACCCTATTGTAAATTTTGCATAGTATTTGTGTATTTGAAAAACAGCTGACTTGACGGTCTATGGCAGCACTGTATTGTAGGAGTGCTCACAGTCTGTAGCAAATTCTTTTTAATTTACTTAAAATACTACAAAAACTCCAGATCGTGAATTCCGCTATTATAAATGTAGATGTCAACAACAAGCAGATGTAATGTTTATTTAAGAGCTGAGCCGTTGAGACATACAGGTGACCGTGGCACACAGGTTAAGAGTGTGGCTTTGGATGCCCGGAGCCCAGGTTCGATTCCCACTCGTGGCAAATTATTTTTCAATACATTTTTTTTTTATCTGCATTAATTTACTGATACTTTTTGATATTTTAAGTGTTAAAATAACATTATTATGTGACAGTTATACATTTTTAAATGTAGGTTTCGTAATGTAAAAAGAACATTACGATAATATCAATTTTAACATTTTTTAATGTCGGACGACTTTTGTCAACTAAAAATGTCAATTTTACGGTTGTTTAATGTACTTTTTTTTCTGAGTGCATAATAAATTTAACAACAAATATGGGCATTTCCATAGTCGCGAACGCGACATTCGTACGCCTTTGAGGAGCAAAATGATAAAGAAAACTCAAAACAAATTTTCTTTTTTTTTCAAGTTTTAGATAGCATTTTATTAGCACTTTATTTAGAAAAAAAAGTTAGGTTCTCTAGATTTTATGTTTCCAAAATATTAGCAATAAACAGGGCATCGCGAACGCGACAAAAAATGGAACTCGTTTTCGACTACATTTAGAAAAATGCAAATATCTGCGAAACGAAACATAATATTTTAAAGCGGTTAATTGTAAATTAAATAAGATTAATGTGGCTTTCAAGAAATATTTGTCATTTTGACATATTTTCATTAGTTTTTTTTTTATTGAGCTTAAGCCTGATCGCGAACGCGACATCTAGCACGCGACATTTTTTCTCATCACGTTTTTAATAAGAATTAGTTAAAGTAATTTCAGCTAAATATTGCATTACCTACCAAAAACATCGTAAATATTATTTGTGAGTTTAATATTAGTAATATTAATAAAAAAAAAAAAATAATGCATAAGAGGCTAGTTAGAAAAATATTATATTTCTTTGTAACACCACACGTCCTACGTATGTGGTTATTTACTTTATGAAGACTTTTTTACGCCCACAAGGAGGCGTGGCAGATATAGAAAAGTGCATATATTATACAGCAGTATCACCTTCTAAGTTGTTTTAACCATGGCATCCCTGTTTTTGTATGTCCCCCCATCTGTTGACATGATTACAGCCGCTATTATAAAGTTATCGTAATGAAATTCGATATTTAAACTTTTATCGTAAAAAAGGTTCATGTTCGAAAATAATTCAAATAGGATGAAAACCACGTATACCTCCAATACAAATTAACGTTCTTAAATTAGATAATTTCTTAAAAATCTATTAAAAAACAATCCAATGACTTGAGAATTAGCTCATAAGCTTTAATTTAAACTATTAACACTTAGTAAAAAATTCAGCAAAATCGAATGAAATCTTTCCATACTTCCCATACAAAGTGTATTAAAAAAACGGCGCATGATCGCGAACGCGACACATTTTGATGATCAATATTAAATGTTTAGTATGATTTTTACCTTAAGTAACTTTTTTTTTTATAGTGAGGCGACCAAATTTGATTTAAGTTACAATTTTCAGACACTTGCTTAGAACGATCACGAAGTTCTGATAACAAATGATGATTTAGGTACAAGAACGCGACATTCGAATAGTAGTTAAAGCAATATAAAAAATTTACCGTAAATCATGCTTTGTTTGGTATCTTTTTATTTTTTATTTTTTATTTGTAGCTTATAGATGGATTTTATAAGAAGAGTGCAAACATAACGTTGATAAATAAACGAAAAATACTAAAGAGAAAAAGTCCTTAAAAGCAGCTAAAAGCAAGAAAAACATATTTCTCAGATATCAGGCCAATTTTCTCAGAATAAAAACTGAAATTAGTTGTAAATGTTAGTTGTAAAAGAATAACAAAAAAATTATTTGTTTATTTAACAATTTTTTTTCGGTCCCGGTAGACCTTTCTGTGGAAATGCCCATATACATACTTAGGGCTTAAAATGGGTTTGGATACTTTTGAGCGCTGTTAACATTCGGAAGAATGTATGTTTGCCTTCGTTACGTCTTTATTATGATTTTGAAAAAAGGGCTTAGTTTACATTTTTGCATTTTTATTAAGAATGCAACAATCAAAAATTCTACATCCAAACGTCTTTTCTACCAAGAATAGATTTTTCATATCTTGATCTAACTTTTCAAATTGCTCTCCTGAACATAAGCTTAAAAATGCTTTTAAGCCCTTTTGCCTTATTTGTCGAGATATATTTTTTAACACATTCTGTTAAATTTTAAGCTCATATTTTTTTTGCAGTGTATTAATTGAAGTTTAGTTGAATTTTACAAACACTCACAGGGAAGTCAGACTTAATCAAATTACACAAACATTGACTTTGATTTTTTTTTTAAAGTTTAAGTAAGCATAAGTCATTTATGATGACTGAAAAAAACTTTAAATTATTTTATATATGCTAACACATTTATGTTTAAAAGCGTGCAAATGTAACACCCGTCACCGTGGAATGTTCCAAATCAACTCATTGTTAACATGTTATGCTTAAGTTATGCAAAAAAGACCATTTTGGCTGTTTTACCGGTGGTCCAAAAAAAATTTTTTTTTCTTTCGGAATCCTCTCGAGGTCAACTTTAAAATAGAGGGTGGTTTTTTCAAACTTTTTTTTTTGTATGGAGGCCGACCCACTCTAATGGACATACATTTTTGCACAGAAATAGAACTTCAGACATATTTTGACTTTAATCTTAATTTGCTTAGATAAAATAAAACCTAAAACAAAAAAAATGAAATATGAGGTTTGTCCCAGTTCCCCAATAATTTGGTCACCCACTTTATATTGAAAAAAAAAAAAATTATCATTACAGCACAGCTCTAAAATAAGCTGGATTAATTTGCACCAATAAAATTGTCTCGGCGAATATTTTGCTAAACTTAAAAACTGAAATTTGAAAGTTTGCACTTGTTTAGATCTTATCTGTTGCACGTTTTGCAAAAACTTATAATGTTATACTGTTACGTAGCCTTAAGTTTCAAAATCCTGCAAATCCTTAAGCCTCATCTTAGAAGGAAATAATCTATAAATTTTATTCAACAAAGCTTACCAGCTTATAACAATATGAACTCATAATAATCTCTCATATAACGCTAAAAAAACAACAACTACTACAAAAGTGGAGCAACCAAGAAATCTGTTAGTTTTATGCTATCGACAGCAAGACGTGCCGAAACTCATCTACACCGCATCTGTCAACAAGAAATCATTTAAATAGAATCTGGCTTATCTGCACCATCATTATTTATCATCTGTTAGCCTCTGTCGGTATTTGTCTCTTTTTTTCCCCCTGTGTTTCTTTTAAACAGTTTTTATTTGGAATACTTAAGTAAAAATAACAGCAAAATTTTAAGCTGTTGCTATTTTACGCCAGCCAATGTTGCTGTTGTCGTTTATGTTGCTGCTGCTGTTTGTCATGCAGCTCAAGCAACTTTAAATACCTTTTTTATGCGTTGACATTTTCTGCTTGGGTTTGACTTTCTCGATTCTCGATTCGATTCTCTGGTATGAGTCAGTTTGAAACAAATTATAAGCAACATGTTCTCACCTTAGCGGAAATAGATTTTAAAATGAATACAATTAATGGTGATTTCTATTTAAGGGTAGGTAACACTGTTCCAAGTATTGATGAGTCAATAAATTTTCAGGCAGGTTAGTCGAACCAATATTTTTGAAAAAATAAACCGCCCAACAAACAGTTTTTAATCAACAAAATACGCGAAATAATGCGAATATTTATTATAATCGTAAAATATTGCAGCAATTGTGTAAGACAGACACACTCAATGCGGCTTCTTGTTGTTGATTAAAATGTTGTTGTTGTGTCTTTATAAATATTGATGAAGAATTCAATTATTTATTGTGCTGCATGAGGTTTATTTTGTGTGCTTTATCAAAATTACAAATCAAGTGTTTTCTTTTTGCCAATTTAATGAAGCCAACATTGTTTGGCGATTGTTTGTATATCAGTTGCAATCAGATTTAATCACACACGCACATAAGTAAATATTTTTAAATAATTTCTGATAAGAAACGTGTTTGCAGCGTGTTAACCTGCGTCTATTGGCATAAACAGAGAGTTTTTTATTGTTGTTGTTCAGCTGATGAGGAGTTGGGCGAAGAGCGAAGAGTGGCAGCAGCTTTCAAGCTAAATGTGGATAATGTAAACATTTTGCACATTTATGTCAAGCTTTCATTGATTGAACCTTGAATTTGATACGCTTTGAAGGTTCTATTAATTGTGGTTAATTTTATTTATAAAAAAACACGTAAAAAAAACGTAATGAGGGCATGAAAAATTTAATATTGAATGAAGCAACAAAAATATGTTCAATAATTTCAACAAAATGCGTTACAGAGTACAGCATTTTTTTTTTTTTTTTCTACCTAAAATATGGCAAGTTTAACAGGAAGATAAAAGAACAACATAAAGATCATAAGAAATGTTCAGTGTTAAAAAAGCTAAAAATGCATAAAATCTGGTAGGATTAAAATCTTAAATTTGTTTGGAAGTTAAATCAAAAAATTCTGAAATATCAATTTTAAGTTCAAAATAAGAGAGAATTTATTATAAACGTATTCTCTTGGAAACAATACATTATAGGTTGTACCATAACTGTTGGCATTTTTTATATTCAATTTTAAATTTAAAAAAAAAATTATATTTTTACTCGATCAGAGATTTCAACCAAATAAGAAAAAGAAATAAATTGCAAAAATAAAATACTTTTTCATTATATTTAAAATACTTAGTTATTCTTAACACATACTTAATAGACAGTTACACTTAATTTACATTTCAATGTTTTTTTGTGACAAAACTGGAAATAAAAATTTGAAATGATAATTTTAGCAACTTTTTTTAATTAGAACATTTTTTTTTTTTTTATATATATTAATTTAAAAATTTATTTTTGTTTCATATCGGCATCCAGTGTCACTCACGCTTCAGTCATAGCAGTAAGCATAAATTTTTCTCCATTAAATATAAAAGCTTTTAATTTAAAATTATAACGGTGAAATAAGTCTAAGGCTCACGATTATTAATTCATGCAAAAAGTTTTATATATATTTACACATTTCGAAAAAAACACAAAAACAAAAACCAAAAAAAAATTGGCCATTTCAGCCTTTGAAAGAACTTTGACCGAGCTTCTTATGATCAATTGTGTTGTGTGTGTTATTAAATGTTTACACACAATTGAACGAGAACTGGACCTACAGAGTTTAATGCCGACTCCGCACGGCTAAAGTTCATGTTCTCAAAAAGCTTCACATGGCATTATTTACTCTCTAAGGTTTGCCATTGTCTGCAGTAAAGTGGTGACCGCTCAGAAAAATTTTTTGTTGAAAAACTTTTTGCCGCAGCTGGGGATCGAAATGCCACGGTCACCGGTTCGAAAAAATAACACTCAGAAAAAAACACATATCTTTCTCCAGTGAAAAAATTTCTCTATTTTCGATAATAGCAATTTTGTCTTTTTCAAATAAAATTTTTTTCAATGAGAATAAATTTTTACATTTTCGTAGAAATATTTCTTTACTTCTAGAAAATGGAAATATTTTAATGTACAAAAAAATTCTCATTTATAGAGAAAAATTTATTGAAAATGAAAAATTTTTCCTATGTTTTGATAAAAAATTCAGAAGAGAATTATTCAGAAAATAAGATGAGAATTATTTTCTTAAATAAAAACAAATGTTTTCTCAAAAATAAAAATTGTTTTTCTCTAAAAACGATACATTTTTATTATTTCTCTTTTTCATAGAAGCTTTTTATGATTTTTAGAGAATTTTTAGGGTCGGTCGAATTTAGAGAAAGGCATTCTCTGGAGCAAAGTCTATACCATTTTTCTCTAAATATGATGCCTTTTTTATCATATTCCGAGACACTTTTTTCTGAGTGTATTTTTTTTAATGGTGTGTCACTTACGTTTCCGGACGATTTGCATTTTTCGAGTTCTTCTAACAAATTGCTTAGAATCTGCGAATTATTTGAGTTAATAAAAAGAACAAAATAATTTTCCGTAACGAAATTGAGTAGAAATTTTAACTTCAGGAACAAATTTAGTTCTTTATCAGAATTTTAAGATTTTTTCATTTACTTATTTTGCCACTCACGTTTCACGTCGGTGTCACTCACGTTTCAAAACACTTTTAAATGCCTATTTTTTGCATCGTAGTTAATCTAGTGAACTTTATTAAGCGTATTTTGTAAAAAAAAATTTTTTAAAAAAAATGTCACTCACGTTTCATTCCTTCAAATGCTTTTTTAATGAAAAATAATTGCGTCTGCTTGATTTAAAAAAATACAAAATTCACTTATTTTATATAAAAAGTAAATCCGAGAGTTAAATTGTGCCAGCCAATTATTTCCCAAGATAATCTAACTAATTAAAAAAAATTGTCACTCACGTTTCACTCTTGAATCACTTTTTTAAATTATTTTTTTCGATGGAAAAATTTTTTTTTTTTTTAAATTGTAATATTCACTTTTCAATAGAAACCTAAACCTGAAACCTAAACCTAAACCTGAAAGGTCAGGGTATATTAACTTTGTGCAAACGTTTGTAACGCATAGAACGAAGCGAGTCCAGTATAGAAAAGTATATATATTTTTGATCAGCGTCACCACGTGAGTCGAGCTATCCATGTCCGTGCGTCCGTCCGTCTGTCCGTCCGTAGTCCATCTGTGTGTTGTCCGTATACACACACTCAGAAAAAAGTGTCTCGGAATATGATAAAAACAGGCATCATATTTAGAGAAAAATGGTATAGACTTTGCTCCAGAGAATGCTATTCTCTAATTGCGATACTAAAAATTCTCTAAAAATGATAAAAAGCTTCCATGAAATAGAAAAATATATCGTTTTTAGAGAAAAATACTTTTGTTTTTGAGAAAATATTTGTTTTTATTGAAGAAAATACTTCTCATAGTGAATTTTTTATCAAAATATAAGAAAAGTTTTTCATTTTCAATAAAATTTCTCTATAAATGAGAAATTTTTTGTGCGAGAAAAATACTTATCATTATTAGAGACATTGAAATATTTCCATTTCCTAGAAGTAAAGAAATATTTCTTCGAAAATGTGAAAATTTATTCTAATTGAAGAAAATTTTATTTGAAAAAGAGAAAATTGCTAGTATCAAAAATAGAGAAATTTTTAACCGGAGCAAGGTATGTGTTTTTTTCTCAGTGCAGGATAAGAAGAAGGAGTTGAGATAATTGGATGAAACTTGGTAGACATGGTCACATAAACATAAGAATCTACACTATTGAATATTTTTGGAATCCGCCCACGGACACGCCTACCTTCCATACAACGCAAAAATTGAAAACTGCATATATAATCTCATAATTAACCTACAACAATTAAATTTGGTGTGTTTGTGTTTTGTATCAACACAAAGATGTCTTCGAAAAATGGATGTCATCCGCTCACTTACACGCCCACCTCCCATACAACGCAAAAATTGAAAACTGCATATATAATCTCATACTTAACCTACAGCAATAAAATTTGGTGTGTATGTGTTCTGTATCAACACAAAGATGTCTTCGAAAAATGGGTGTCATCCGTCTACGGGCACGCCCACCTCCCATACAACGCAAAAATTGAAAACTGCATAAATAAGCACATAATTAATCTACAACAATAAAACTTGGTGTGTATGTGTTTTGTATCAACACAAAGATGTCTTCGAAAAATGGATGTCATCCGCTCACTTACACGCACACCTCCCATACAACCCAAAAATTGAAAACGCAATAAATAAGCCTATGTACAACCTACAGAGATACAATTTGTCATGTATGCTTTTTATGACAAATCAAGGATGGCTTTGTAAAATGAACGTCATCCAACCACAGACACGCCTACCTCCCACACAACCCAAAAATTTTAAAACTGCATAAATAAGATTATGTTTGTCATAGAGAGATCAAATTTTGTATTTATGTATTTTATACCAAAACTTATGGTATGTTCAAAAATTGGGAGTAATCCGTCCATGAACACGCCCACTGCCCATAGCGAAAGCAAAATAAAGGCTTTAAATGTGAGCTACAGGAATAAAACTTGGTATGTGTAAATTTTTCTTCAACATTTATATATTTTTATTTATTTTTTGGAAAAGTAGGTTTAGGGTATTTCATAGTCGACATGGACCGACTTTAGGCTTTTTTTACTTGTTTGAATAAAATCAGTTGAAATTTTAGCATATAATCAGTTATTTTTTTATGCTTTTATGACATTGGCCGTTTTTTTAAATTTTTGAAACTTTTTTTTTATAATTTTGTATTTTAGTAAATATTCTTAAGATTCTAAGATTTCTTAAGATTCTTAAGATTTCATCGAAAAATTCTTACGTGTTCAAAGTTACAGCCGGATGCGTGAGAGCGCATTTTTAATTTTCGCCTTTTTTTTTTTTTGTTCACAAACTTTGAACGCGTTTATCTCGAAATCAAGTTTTCGTACTGGTTGTGGCACTAGCGGGTTAATTTATTAAATTTTTTTTTTTATTTTTTTACATTTTGATTCGCTATGGTATGACACGAGCTTTTTTTAATTTTTTTTTTTTTGTTTTTTTATGAATTTTAAAGTCAATATTTTTACGAAAGAACGCACTTTCAATTTTTGGAACATCACCAAAAATTTAAAAAAAAAGCTTCTGTCATACGATAACCAATTTTGTTAAGATATAAAAAAAAAGTAATTTTTTCCAGATCGGACAATTTTTGCGACTTCCAGCGCTGCAACGAGGACCTGTTTTTTTCTCTGCCGCCGGTTTGGAGCTCTATAAAACCATGTTGGAGTGAAAAATATATTTTTTTTTATTTTTTTTTTTTATAATTTGTTCAATTCTCTACAATAATATTTTGGAAAAATGTTTGTTTTTGACTGAGTTATGAAGTTTTGTTATGTTCCACCTTAACGTTCCATGTATTTTTATTGAACTTAAAGAATTTTTTTTTTTTTAAGGTTTAGGTTTACTTTTTCTGGATTTGCCGATATATAAAAAAATATCTTCTGCCTTATCTATACCAAAAACAATTGATATTTTTTTTCCTCCTGGCTGCCGGCCTGGTGTATACATTTTTTTTTTTTGCACATTTGTTTGTCGAAAAGACTTATTCTCGATTTCTTTCTTCTAGTTTTACATACATTTTTTATCATATTATATTATATTTATTTTTCTGATTCATTTCTATTTTTTTATGTTTGGGTTTTATAAGAAATTTGTTCATGAGTGTTCTTGAGCACAAAGAAATATATTGAGTTGTTCAAAAAGAACTTTAATACTAAAAAAATTATTATAAATATGATGAAAAATCAAAATGTATTATATGACAAGTAAGGCAACTCTAAAGTCGGTTTTGCGTAACTATGCAATACCCTTAACTTTTTATAAAGTTTAAATATATATTAAACATTTCCGTCAGTTTGAAATTTACTACCTTGAAAGTTGGAAATCAGCGACCCTTAAAACTTCCGTATTCAACAATTTTTAATTTAGACCATTTTTGCGGTCTGTTGACTTAGTGTCAGCTCTACTGGTTAAATAAATGTGCTCGTAGACGTATGAGCAACATTAATTAAATAGTTTTAAGGCCACTTGCAGCACACAAGGGTTTGCAATTCAGGCAAATTATAAAGGTATTTTTAATGAGTTAACTAGCTTAAGAAGCTTAAAAAAGTTTTTGTACTCGAAGAAAACTGTTGCTGCCATTCATTTATATTTCATTTCATTCATTTCAAAAGTACAGCCCATTACACGGCATGCCAAGAAATTGAATAACGTAAAAGCTTTGCAATGTTTTTCATCAAAAGCACTAGTAGTTAGTTCTAGATGCAAAACATGCACTTTGTTGCTAGAACAAAGTTTTCAACATTTACATTTGTGCTAATTTATACAGTTTATATAAATTCATTTTGTTTTCAAAATAATTTATTCAATGTAAATAAGATCTGTGACCATAGAAGGCTAAGTTCAAAGCGTGTTCAGCAAGCATGAAATGTTTAGTTATGAGCTCAAATAATAATAAGATTTGTTTTTTATATTTTATTTTTTATTTTTGCAGCTAAAGTTATTTAGACGCCTTGTCTAGCCTACAGGCTATATACCGTAAATGTACGGTCAAATTAAGCTATAAAATAAAATCATTTCTAAAGGTCTGATTATATTTTATTATAGCAACGACGCCAAACAGTGTCGGTTTAAATTTGCATAAAGCCAAGAGCAAGTGTATTTTTATATTGTTTGCCAAAAACTACTTAAAATATTAGAAAAAATATTATAATTAACAATCAAATTGAAGAATTTTTTTTATTGAAAATTATAGTTTGAATGCGGAACACAGCTTAATTTTTAATTGGCAAAAAAAAATTAATATAACAGTCTTAATGATGCAAACTAAAGAAGATTAACTAAAAAATTTATGGGTTTTCTTATTCTTAAAATGATAAATAAAACCGTCACTGCGCGTCGCCAACACTTTTCGCCAAATTTAAAACTCAACATTTATGAACATGCATATAACTGGAATTTAACTTGAAATTAAATGAGCGACTGAATTATTTTCTTAGTAGCTGTTTGCATGGCTAGATGTAATAAAAAAAAAACAAAAAAAAAAAAAACTCAATTTTTACTCTACAATTAAAGTCAGAGCGCGGCAAGTTCGCTTCAACTGGAGTTTGTTAAGTTATGGTTGCAGTAGAAGTAGTTCATGGTTTGGAATGTTGTGCCTCTCGCTTGGGACGCATTTTCCCAGAACAATTTTTTTTTTTATCTCTGTGCACTTATTTTCTTATGTTATCGAATTATTTTTTTCATTCTTTGTCGTTTAACAACATGAGGAAAACATGTGGAACGGACTCACACAGCAATTTTCATAATTATATCTTGTAGATATTTCTTTATATGCTTGATGACGGTGCATTTTTTGGTCTGGTAGTTAATTGTTTTCTTAAAATCGCTGTTAATTTGAATGACCTACAAGTTTATGTCTTCTATTGTATATTATTATGTCCACTTAACCTTTAATTATTCTTTTAAATGGTTTAATTTTGTATTAATTCCAAAAAGTAATAAATATTTCTGGTCATATTTTTTTTGAAATTTCTAGTAACTTATATCATGTTTTATAAACAACACAAAAACAAAAAATCCATATCAAAAAACTCACATCACACTCACATTGAGCACACGCACACTCACTCACAACCAGGCGTATAAAAAATTATTCAAAATAAAATAACAGCAATTTAACAAAATTTAAATTTCAGCAGATTTTCTAGAATTTATTTGGATGCAAATCGTCTCTCTGGGGGACACAAATAAATAATGCCTTTGTTATTGTGTCGCACTAATACACATGCACACAATAAATTATATGAAATGCTAAAAAATTATGATAAATAAAACAATATCATGGCTTGTGCATGCAAACAAGCACAAAAGCTGCCAGAGACAACAGAAACAGTTCTTTTTTTTTTATGTGTGTCGAATATTCTGACATTATTTATTTATTTAAATATGATGGCTGCATAATATTAAATGGGTACGGAAGGATTTCAGTGTGCAGCGGAAGTAGCTGAGTTATCAGATAACTGTAGATAATATATTTTTGCTTAAGTAATTGAGCTGCCGTAATTGAACAAAATACAAAAAAAAAAACCCTAGCCAAGTAAATGTCGCGCGTGGGAATTAAATAAATGAGGCCTGCTTGAATCCATAGAGAGCAGAGCACATAAGCTATAAATGAGCCTTTGCCGTAGCAACAATACAGTCAACAACAATTTGTAGTGAGAAAAAAAAATTTAGAAACTAATATTCATGCTCAAGAGAACTTCCCTGCAAACATTTTCTGAGGCTCTCCAAAAAATGACTCTAAAAAGAGTGTTTTTTTATGCATGTTTTATGATGACTCATTAAAAAGACTCATGAAAGAGTCTTTAATATGACTGTTAAATGATTGTTCAAAAATAAGACTCATAAAAGAGTCATTATTGTATCTGCTTTATGAGTACTCATAAAAGAAACTCATTTAAGAGTCCTAAATATGACGGTAACATGATTGTTCATAAAGAAGACTCATAAAAGAAACATATATTGATTGATATATGCCTAATCATAAAGAAGACTCATAAAAGAGTCTTATATATGAGTGTTTCATGAGAAAATAGAATCAGATTATTGCAAAAGCACCATATCGAATAAATAAATAAGAACTTAATCGAATATATTTTTTAAAAATTCTATAAAACTTTGTCACTGTCTGTTATGGATATATCCTGGCTGCGCTTTTCGAAAAATTGTTTGTTTGTGGCGATATACATGCATTAAAATTTAACTACAACAAATGTTGCAAAAGACTTCTTATATGAGTCTTAATAGAGTATTAAATATGAGTATTAAAAGAGTACTAAATATGAGTCTTAAAAGAGTATCAAATATGAGTCTTAAAACCGTCATTACTATGAGTCCAAAAAGACTCATAAAACAATCATTTTTGTGAATCATATTTTGGGGCCCACAACATACGAAAATGTACTCATAAAAGAGTCTTTTTTGCGCGAGTTATAATGATAAACCCTCATTTATATGAGTCTTGAAAGAGTCTTTTAAGAGTCATAATGTTTGCTAGGTTGTCTCTTCTATCTTTCAATGTCTTGAATCAAAATTATTAAAAAAAATTATTGTTTTTTTGTGTATTTAAACCCGGGTGTCCTGGCTGGCAGACAAGCACGCTATCACTTGCACTACTGAGGTTGCCAAAAAAGCTGTATAAATCATGCTGATCTCGATATTGCTACTCAAGATTATATTAGTTAAAGATCGTTATCAATGAGCAGAATAAGCTTGAAGTTGATTGAACTGATTTATTTAAGCATTAGGCTGATGTCACAGTGAACGCTACAAGCGATGCGATGCTATAAGGCTACAAAAATTTGCCTGTGCTTTTCTATGAAAAAAATTCAAAAGGTTTCATAGTAAAAGCGCTGCTATAAGCTTTATGAAGCTATTTTGAAAGCTTCAAGCGTTCGATAGATGTTTGAAATGATTACTTACTTCGGGGTAAGGCCGCGTTCATAGTGTACGCCGATACAGACAGGCAGGCAGACAAAATCTGTGTGAACAAGCTAGATACTATCTAACCATCTAACTCGCTTGTCCACACAGATGTTGCCTGCCTGTCTGATGCCTTTCTGATGCCTTTCTGAATCGGCGTTCAATATGAACGCGGCCTAAGAGAGAATAGCAACTGGTTAAAGCCGCGTCAGACTATCTGATAAATCAAACAACTTTTTGTATGCTTTTTTTGTCAGAGTTCTCAAAACATCTGACAGGTCATAGCATTTTCTTATAATTCTGTTCGCACTATCAAACTTTCTATAAGAGAAAAATTAATTTTGGAAAACAGAACTAAATAATTGCACAATACATGCAAGTTATTTATTTAACCAATTTCATTGCCTATTTCATGTAATTTTCCATAATTTTAAAGTGTTTGCAATAAAATATTAACAATTTTGGTTTTATTGCTCTGATGGAAATAGAAAAAATCCTAATGTCAAAAAATCTTTTGCTTTGTTGTTTGAGAACTCTAACAACAGATAAAAATGTGTTCACATTGTCTGATCTTCACTGATCTTTTTGAAGGATCATATGAAAAATTGTATGATTTATCAGTTAGTCTGAAGCGGCTTTTAATCTCGACACTGGTCAAATTATTATTAATAAATTTGTTTTTGTAAAATTCATGAAGTCTTTCCAAAAACATACATTTTTTTTTTTAATTTTTATATAATCTAAGAAAAAAACTGCTTATATCTTATTTAATGCATAATAAATGGTTTTTAATATTAATGAAATAAACCCACTATAAATAAGCACATACTATTTTGGAAGATTCCAGTAAGATGCATCAAAGAGGAAAGGTTGAGGAGAGTACGTTACCAAAAGTATAAATCAAAAACCTGAAACTGAATTTCGAAACTAAATTCATATTCTTCAAGTTCGCTTGTCACGAAGCTGAAACCTCTTGACTTTGACAAGAGTTTTTAACACTTAAACTGATTATATTGTTCTCAACTTTTGAGTTTCACACACTCATTGCATATGGCAGTTCCGCAGAAAAATCTACCGTGACCAAAAAATTTAAAATTAACCAACATTTTTTTTTTACTTGTATTATTAAAGAGAAACATTCAAAATTAATTTAATTAAAGAGTTCAAATTTTTCCCATGTTGCGATGGCAAGATATCGGGCTACCAAGTTAAAGTTAAAGTTTTGGTCAGTTTTGTTTTTTTTTCTATGATCATTTTCTCTTTACAATTTCCATTTCTAAGAGTAATTGTGCAATTGCACTCTTATGCAAAACTTTTGCTACAACAACAACTAACCGCAAAATAAATGCAAAAGAGCAAACAAATATCAATTAACGGAAAAATATTGATTTGCTTTTAATGATATTCTGAGGTAACGTCACGCCAGACAAAAAAGCATTTACTTCTATTTTTTCTACTCTGAAGTTCAAAAGTGCGCAAAATTTTGCATTTTAATAAATTTTAATAAAGTTGAGTAAATTTTATAAAAAAATCGTTAAAAAGAAAAATCGTTAATTTTATATTAAATTTGAAAAGTGAGTAACGTCACGCCACATTGCTCGAAGTTTGCCTGATTTCGTTACTGAATTGTGGTTGCAAGTATTTTAGTGGAATTTTTTTCCAACTTCTCATGGTCCATGGGGAAGGAGTTAAAAAAAATATAATATATAATAGCTAAACTTTATGTTTTATTTACGTAAAATATTTTTTTTTAAACACATTTTAACTTAAAATGTTCCGATGGAAATTTAAGTAACGTAACGCCAGTAACGTCACGCCAGATGACTTAGCTTAATAAAAAAAAACTGAGAAAAGATTTTTTAATTTGATAACTAGCAAAATAAACTTATAATATTTTAAATTCATTCAAATAAAGTTTTGTATAAAAAGTCCAATTCGCAGAGTTTTGCAAATTTTCTAATCTAAGTCGAAAACCACTTCTGTTTTTTGTAACGTCACGCCAGTGCATATTTTTGCTTATATCTTTTAATTTTTAGAGTCGATTATTATAATTTTTTTAATTTATATATAGCAACTTAATTACAACACATATAAAAAAAAATTTTTAAAACCTAGACTACTTCATTTTTTTTTAATTTTTTCGTACAAAACGTACATAACGCCAGTTTGGAAATGCCCATATACAAACTATAAGGAATCCAAAATCCAAAATTTAGGCTACACACTGAGAAAAATTCAAACAAATTCAAGCTTGAATTAAAACAAAATATGCTTGAAAAAGCACACTGAGAAAAAAAACACAAACCTTGCTCCGGTAAAAAATTTCTCTATTTTTGATACTACCAATTTTCTCTTTTTCAAATAAAATTTTCTTCAATTAAAATAAATTTTCACATTTTCGAAGAAATATTTCTTTACTTCTAGGAAATGGAAATATTTCAATGTCTCTAATAATGATAAGTATTTTTCTCGCACAAAAAATTTCTCATTTATAAAGAAATTTTATTGAAAATGAAAAACTTTTCTTATATTTTGATAAAAAATTCACTATGAGAAGTATTTTCTTCAATTAAAACAAATATTTTCTCAAAAAAAAAAAAAGTATTTTTCTCTAAAAACGATATATTTTTCTATTTCATGGAACCTTTTTATCATTTTTAGAGAATTTTAAGTATCGCAATTAGAGAATAGCATTCTCTGGAGCAAAGTCTATACCATTTTTTTCTAAATATGATGCCTTTTTTATCATATTCCGAGATACTTTTTTCTGAGTGCAGTGAGCACGATTTTGAGTTGTTTAAAGCAGGGATGCCCAGCGCCTAACTCTTTCCACTCTTTACAACAACTTCGATGTTTTCATGATAGTTGTTATTCGACGCATTCAGTTTGAAGTAAAATCATTGCTTCTTATTGATTTGTTGTTTTTTTAAGAGCCATCAAATGACGCTATCTTGCATTTGCATGTTGTTGTTTTTGTGTGTTCAACAATTTAAGGGGGTCTTCTCATTGAGCAACTTTTTTTCGACTTTTTTTCGCATTTATTTATAGCTTGGGTAGTTGTGAATATGCCCCTAAAAGAATTTTTAGAAATTCGAAATACTTTAGAAGATACAGCCTTTTTTGTGAAGCAAGGTCTTCGTCAAAATGAGCTATTTTTTTTTCGCCTCATTTTCGAACGAAGCGGCATAAAGTAACCACCGAATTCTGTTGAAAATGTTTATTGTTAGGTAAAAACGTGTTTGCACACATATTCATACAAACATACGAATACACATTTCTGCTTATTTAGGGGTTGAAGCATTTTTTGAGTCCAGGTGTTGAACTGAAAGCATCATTTAGTTCAGTTTTTAGTTTAGTTAAACGCGTTTATCTCGAAACCACGTTTTTCGAACTGGCGGCCATGATATCTCCAGTTCAACTGAACCGATTTTCATGAAACAAAGTGGAATTGACGCAGAATTGTCACCATTCTCGGGTGAACCTCGACCATAGTTTTACAAAATTTTTTACTATTTTTTTTTACACTAAACTACAAAAAAAAAGCCCGAAATTGCATTTTTTTTTTTTGAATGGCCGCCATTTTGTCAAAAAAATCACAAAATTAAGCTTGAGGTTCACCCGAGAATTACATCTATACTGATTATAACCCCGTTTTTTTTTCATTTCAGACGCTCCGGAGACCCGGAATCGTGGCCGCCGTGACGACCGTTCATTTACCTACCCTAGTTACTGCGCTGCTTGTAAGGTGCATTGCCTGCAACTGCGTAACATGCAAAGTGTACGTGATCGCGTATCACTAAGGGGAAGTAGAACTATATGTAAATCTACATAATGATTTACATTTCCTAGATATATGTAACTAATGTATTGATTTTGATTGGTTGGTATCTGTTTGAATTTCCACATAATGGAAATTATTGGAATTATTGGAATAAGGAAACGCCCTCGAAAACTGAGGACTTTCCTTTATAAACCACCGACCGGCGTAGAAACGATCGAAGAAGAAAGAAAGATAGTTTTGAACTAACATAATCTAAACTGGTCGCAGCCTCGCCTAGACAGCGGGCCTTTTTAGAATAAATTAAAATTATAAAATTATAAATCCAACTCTGGTCGCAGCCACGCATAGACAGCGGGCCATTGTTGAAATAAACTAAACAAAATAAAACTTTAATAAACCAAAACAAACAAACGTCTTCTTCTTTCCGTCCATGGTCTCTCTTCTCCTTGTGAAAGCACGGAGACCATAGGACGTTAAATATAACAATGAAATCGACGCAGAATTGTCACCATTCTCAGGTGAACTTCGACCATAATTTTAAAAAATTTTGTACTATTTTTTTTTACACTAAACTACAAAAAAAAGCCCGAAATTGAATTTTTTTTTTTTTGAATGGCCGCCATTTTGTCAAAAAAAATCACAAAATTAAGCTTGAGGTTCACCCGAGAAGTACATCTATACTGATTATAACCCCGTTTTTTTTTTCATTTCAGACGCTCCGGAGACCCGGAATCGTGGCCGCCGTGACGACACCTTTTTTTTCACCACCAACTTTGAAGTCTCATTACTTTTTGAACAGCCCACGTATCGAGGCAAAAAAAATTTTTTTATTTACTTTGAAACTTTTGTAATACAATAAATAAAAAAAGTTTTCAATTATTCTTTGCGTTTTCAAATAAGAATTTTTTTAAAAAGGGTCCAAAAAACGGGTTTTGAATGAGAAGACCGCCTTAAGCAATATACATAAAATTACCTTTTTTTTCCACTTCATCATAAATACACAAATTATAAGTCCACAACTGCCTCTTGTAGTATGCTACAGATGTTGTTAATGATGGCGTTTCTAATGTTTTTTGCAAATCAAATGTTAAAACAGATAATTTATGACTTTCTGTGGCTTCTTTAACGTCTTGTTTAAATTCACTATTTGTTTTCTCAACTAGAGTCATATGTTTATCTTTTTTATCTTCAATATCCTTTTTTTCCTCCTTTGGTGAATCACTTTTCAAAAGGCATGCAAAATGATCACATGTTTTACAAGTATCCGAATGTCGATGTTTAAAGCTTAAATTGAAACTATTTTTAAATATCGATCTAAAGATACTCAAGGAAACAACATTAATGGTCTTAATATCACATGAAATCTTATATTCTGCGTATAGCTTCATCATATTTAAATTCGGATTCAAATATTTTTTTTGTGAAACAGTGCGACTGTAGTGGGATTCATATTTAGGAAACAGATTTATAAAATTGATGACGTTCATTCTATCTTCTTCAGAAGTTTTATTAATAGATGGTGCTTGACCTCGCATTTCAAAGGCGTTTGGATTTGTAAGCGATGAGTTTACAGCACTATACATTCGTTTAGGAGTGACTTTTAAGCATTTCATAAAAAAGTCCCGACACACTTTTTGGGATATACCTTTTTCATCTATTAAAGAATATTGAAAATTAAATTGCTTGGCTTTCAGCGGTATTATAGGATTGTATTCTGAGCGTCTTAAAGATACGCTTGTCTTTTTAATCGAGGAACGTAAAAGCAGCGTTTTTTGGGACCAATTTCCCAAATAGTAGGATTCAAAAATTTCTTTCTGCCGGCAAACATCAATTTTATTGCAGCAACTTTCCCCACACTTGCATATAACTTGCAACTCAAACAACTTCGCAGGAACAATATTGCCAGAGGCTGTTTTATGCTCCTTTCCTCTTTCTACATTTTCTTTTGCTAGCGCTATTTTTTGTAAGTCTGGTCTCTTCAGTCGTTTTGGTGGACTAACCTCAACTAAACATAATGAATTTTTTATTATATTGCAAATAGATTGAATCGAATCGAATGTTTTTTATATAAATAAAGTCATAGGTTATGAATCGTCATCTCTATTAATTAAAACAATTGATTGTGTAGAAAAATCCTTGCAACTTAAACGCTAATTTTAATTAAAATCTCTCTTTTAGTAGAAGGAGTAAATGTTTTACTTATGCAACTAAAGAGATATGCACGGGCATGGATAAGTTTACTTTGCGTTATTTGCCTCAGTGTATGTGAAAAACATTAATATGCTTTTAATTGCAGCTTAAAGACCGTTTTAATCTATAGAAGTTTATGTGGGAGTTAAATCTTCAATTTAAAATCTAAAATATACCATTTTATAAATTTTTTATAAAATATTTTGGTGTAAGCCCAAATATAAATAAATAATTAACCCTTTCGACCCCAACGTTCCTTTCAAGCAACTTTGATTTCTTAGCTCCGTTTAATTTGAAACAAACGGAACTAACTCATCAAAGAAGACATCGAATTGAATAATTGTAGTTTTTATAATAAAAAATAACCACAATGTAAGAATTTTATTGCGATAAACATATACTGAAAAAGCACATTTTCAAAACTAGCAGAAACGTGCTGCTTTTGAAAATGTTTAACCCAGTTCTTGGGCCTTTAACGTTTATTTTTATTTTAAAAACGCATATATTAAAAAAAAGCTTCTAAAACGTTCGTTTTATTTTTTTAAATAACATTTAAAAATTAACTGCTGCTAAAAAGTTCGTTTGATTTTCTAAAATTAACATTTTAAAATTAGCTTTTAAGACATTCGTTAGATATTTTAAAATGAACATTTTAAAAAGAGATTTAAATTGCCTCGATTTTTTACAAAATTCTTGTCAAACCGTTTTCAGTTAAATAACTATGTTAAAACGTTCATTTCTGTTTCTTAAACGTTTCATTTTAAAATGTGTGTTTTTATTTTTGTATGGCGCAAAATGTTTTCGAAAATTTTAATTTTAGCCTACTTAATCATTGTAAAACGTTCGCTGTTGATTCTAAAACGTTTCGTTTCACTTTTGTATTTTAAAGGAAGCATTTTAATTTTTGCATGTTGTAGAATGTTTTTAAAATAAACATTTTACTAACCGTTGTTAAAATGTGCGTTTTACTTTTTTTTTGTTTTCTCAGTGTAATAAACACAGGAGTTATGAAAATAAAATTTTCAGACAGTTAGTTCAGGAGTGGGGTCAAAAGGTTAAAAGGTTAAGAAAAGAAACATAACCAAAATTTACACAAACAATTAAAATTAAATTATTCGATCTTTAAAAAGTAAATTTTCAAGTATGTAGGTGAAATGCTTTCTTTGGGAACAATCAAGTGCTTTTATAGAAGATAACTTAATAATCAAAATATCAACTTACATTCACCGCTTGTATCCATATTTTTTTTTTTCAAAAAATATATAAAATTAATTTAAGAAAAATCACTAGTGCTCTTAAATGCACGCAACTTTGATGAACACCAAAAATAAACTATAGTTGTTTAAGTAAACGCCACGATAATCAATCGTACACTCTACTCAAAATCAAAGTATGAAAATAGTTTAAACTGTTGATATTGTCACACAACAAAGTTTGGTATAAAAAGAAAAGTTATCTAAAAATTTAAACATTATTTATTGAATAAAGGTTAATAAAAGGTTAATAAAGGTTAATAAAGGTAAATAAAACAAATAACATGAATTGATA
The DNA here is from genome assembly GCA_958299015.1 of Tetanocera ferruginea. Classification (NCBI taxonomy): domain Eukaryota; kingdom Metazoa; phylum Arthropoda; class Insecta; order Diptera; family Sciomyzidae; genus Tetanocera; species Tetanocera ferruginea. The sequence continues at coordinate 155,137,814 of OY282642.1, read as the reverse complement.
ATTTATCCTATTGCATCTTTACAATTCAATTTAAAGACGTGTGCCACAAAGCCACAATCACGATCAAACAAAGTCGAAGCATACATGCTTAGCAGCATTCTCCCCCCAACTCCTTTTCCTACTACTTACTCGCGTTAGATGTTTGCTTACAACCTTGCGTCGCTTGCAACAAAGTTCGATGGTCCGTACGACTTGTCGTGTTCCCTTTTTATGTAACACTTATTTACGTTGCCTTTCTTTTTGCAATCAAAATAAGTTCCTTTTTTATTTTCAACGCGTCATATGTTCATCTACCTGAAAAAAATACAGTAAGTGATCTTGCAGAACTAATACAAACCGTGGTCGGGTTACGGGCGACTTCATCAGCTGTCGCCAGGCGAGCGTGCAAATTAGGCCTATGTAGAAGAATTTCGCCTTGAAGCGGATTGTCACCAAACTTTCGTTCACAGGTGTGAACCGGGAAAAAAGATGGCGTTAAGAAATTTGCGCTGCTACGCAGCTCTTGAAGATATCGCAGTCTGCTCTCTTAGAGCAGCTTTGTCCTTTCCATCGCATCTCCTGGATGGCCTTTATTTTTTGGTGATGTCAAAAAAAATCAAACTCAAAAACAATTTTTGTTTTGTAATCAAAAAAAAAAACTTATGCAATAACTATTATATGTGAGGGAAAATATAAAACTCTAAACTAATTTTTATTTTGAGAGCAAAAAAATTAAACTTAAAAAATAACTTTTATTTTTGAGGGAAAACATAAAACTCGAAAATAAGTTTTATTTCATGAAGAAAAAATAAAACTTAAAAAATAATTTTTTTTTGTAAGGAAAAAAATAAAACTCAAAAATAAGTTTTATTTTGTGAGTAAAAAAGTAAAACTTAAAAAATAACAGTTATTTGTGAGGGAAAAAATAAAAGTCAAAAATAAGTTTTATTTTGTGAGTAAAACAATAAAACTTAAAAAAATTTAAATCTTCATCTATTTCACCAGTGAACAGCTCAACATATATTTTGGTATATTTAGTACTCTTGTACCTTGGTTTTTACATAATGATTTGTTCCCTTAAAATTTTAAAAATAACAGTTATTTTCTGTCCCTTGTATTTTTATCAAACGCCAAGACAGAGAAAAAAACTCTCTGAAATTTAAAGTTCTATATTTGGAAGCGAATATCTCTGTCAGTTTATAAAAAATTTAATTTATTTCTTTTTTTTTATTTAAATGCAATTAATTGACTTAAAAAAATTTTAACATTTTTACCGTTATTTTATTATTTATATTTTAATCATTGCCTTTAAAAAGAGTCCACTTAATTGAATGTTTTCTCAAAAAATGTATAAAAATTGTTTTTGTTGTAAAAATAAAAAAAATTCAAATTTGGATTTTTTATTTTCTTTTATTATATTGAGTTTTTTTAAGGCGAATTTGTTTTTGTATGGCAAAAAAATTAATAAATACTATGGGTCATCGAAAAAACAAGGATTTTTTGCACGAAATTTCATTTTTTTAAAATGTTGTTTTTTATATTATTAAAATCTTCAACAAGCTTCAAGAACAATATATTTGAAGAAAATTTTATTATAGTTCCAACCTATAAAAAGTTATAGCCACAAATCTATTTTAATCATCCTGCGTATCTATCTATATAATTAATAGGCTAAGTTTATTTGCAAGCTTTTTGCTTCGTTTAAATAAAAATAAAAAATAACAAACAAAATATATATAAAAAATCTCTTCACATAGAAAAAGAACACGTGTACAGATTTTATGACAGAGCAACGTCTAGAAAGAGCTTCGTGAGTGACTCTCATAACTATAGAAAATAATGCAAATAACTAGAAAATTTAATTAGGAAATGCTTGAGACGCTCAATGTATGAGATACATTATAAATTCAGCACACATAAACTAGCAGATAATGATTTTGACAGAGAGAGAGGCAAAGGGAAAGAGAACGAAATACTGATTGTAATCCTGAATGGGTGGCACAAGACAAGCCTTTGTTTGTGTTTTTTTTTTTTTTTAATTTTCAAGAGATATTTTATTTATGTCGAATGAAATAAATAATTAAAATTGAGTTATAAATAAAATTTCACATTTTATTCAAGACTCAGACAAGTGAGACGTAATTAAAATATACTTTAAATATTTGATGCGTATAAAACAATCAGCGATTATTTATTCTGGAAACGTCATATTTAGCTATTTGCAAAAAATAAAAAATAATGCATAACAGTGCAACCACATTATGTGCATCTTGTGACCAAATTTAAATTAATACAAACGATATTGCTTTATTTTAGCATTTCACAACTTTTGATAAAACAGACGTCAAATTAAACAGAAAGCAAATCTCAGTCATGTGAGTAAAAAAACCTATTCTAAACAACTTGGTTGGAATGCATATCCGAGAACTCGTATGTTGAGAAACGAAATTTAGTTTATTTTGTAAATGTAATAAATACAACAAAACTGTACTGAGTTCGAGTTTAGCGCGAAATTTAATTTAAATCTTTTTTTTTTTTTTTTTTTTATTTCATTGCTATTATTTTATGAACACTTTGCAGTAGCGCAGAGCAACGTTAATATAACGAGTAGCATTGCGCCAGTTGTTAACGTACCGGCTGTAAAAATGTGTAATTTACACTCAAAGCGCTCTTATTCGCGTACGCGAGCACATCGTTAACAATAATAAAAAAAACCAATATTAATTAAATTTGAAAAAGTTCAACGAACCCGTAAACATAACAAATTTTAAATGCAATTACTCGTTTTTTTTTTTTTAATTTATTTTACAGCATACTAAAAAAATATATGAAATATAAATATGTTAAAATGGTTGCACAGAAATTTATGTCTGCGCTGACATCGGTTATGTTTACACTTTTGGCCATAAAAAAAAACAATTAGACTCAACTAACAGCAAAGCAATAATGTTTTTTTTTTTTATTATTTTTGCTTCCTCGATTTCATTTCGTTAAAAATTCATAAGCATAACATTTTTGCTGGCATAACGAAATATTATTTTGATTACGTGCACGTAAGATGTGTGAGTGCGGAAAATGAATTGCAATACAATAATTTTGCACGTCGTATTTCGTTAATAAACAAATCAACAGTAAACGATGACGTTAACTATGATGACGATGATGATGATGACGATGACGATGATGATGTTGATGTTGATGTTGACTATGAGGACACCGGTTTTGGTGTTATATTTAAATATTTACATTTAGCTGTCTGCTTAGTTCATTGAACTTGAGTTTAAGTAAATAAAAAAAAAAAAATACATAATAAATTATCATGCTTTTAAAATTGTACAAAAATTTATATTTTGTTTATTTTAAGCCAGGTGTTAAATTAAATATTTTCAAGTGTAAACAATGTTTTTTCTTACAGTCGATTGTATTGTTTGTAGTATTGTAACATTAAGCGTGGGAACATTTAAATAACTGTCGCCTTTCGGTTACAAATACAAAATAACTACCCGTCTTTTCCGGGTACATCATAGTATAAATCTCAGTTAGTTACTTCAGAACTTTAACAATATATGACAAAATGTTTTATAAGGCTGACATTTACTTTTAGCAATATTCAGCTAAATATTATCAAAATGATCATTTCGGTATAATAAGCGTGATAGTGTTCACAGTATATGGAAAAAAGAGTACTCTGAGAACGTTCTCAAAATTATCTCTATATCTGAGTTGGATCATTGGCTCATTTGTTATAATAAAAGTCTTCAACTAACTCAATTAATACTTATATCTTGGGTCTTAAAAAGTTTTTTTTTTCAAAAGTTTATATCTTGAACTTGAATTTCTTAGAACTTAGAAGATTACTTACACGTAGAGAAAATTGAGCTGAAAGCAATCCCAAACTAATTAATTTTGCGAGTGATTCTGAGCTAAGCCATATTATTTTGACATTCTAGTCCTAATGCGATAACTTATCAAAAAAATTAACACGCTCATGTGTGCATAATGTATGTGAATTTTGGATCATTTATTTATCAAAAAAATTAATATGCTCACTTGTGCCCAATTTATGACATTTTGGTATTGTTTATTAAATAAAACACATGCTCATTTGTATTCAATGCTTGCCATTTATGGATAATTAACACAAAAAAAATTAACATGCTCTCATATGGGCATCTCCCAGTGGCACGGACGCGACATTCGCACGATTTTAATTACTCGAAAAACAAGAAAGAAACAAAATGAGCCGATATGTATTTAAGTGTTCTAACGCGATGAAAGAGTGCTACATTTTATAAAAATATTGGCGAGATTTAGTACAAATTAGTACAAAGTAATAAGCAATCATTCAATGGAACGGACGCGACAAAAAACAGAAGTTTTTTTAAGCTGGCACAGATAAAAAGAAAAAAAAAATAGGCATAGATGTATGCAAAATTTAGCTAATTTTGAGAACTTTTTTCTATATATAATATACATGTTATTGGAGGTCAAAGGATAACTAATTCTTCGTTGTCTTATGAAATATAAGAATTATCTCTTATCTTTTTTTAAATAGATATAGCACGAATACGGACGCGACATCATGGACGCGACAAATTTTTCCAACAGACGTAAAATACAGAAAAGATGTTCATAATAAATTTTAATAAAAATACATCATACTAAGTTAAATTCAAGTTACATAGCAGAAATACTAATCAAAATAAAAAAAAATAAAGTTAAAAGCTATTAGAGTGCTTTATTTTAATTTTATTCTTCACTTTTGGTGGACTTTTTTTGGAGGATGCCCATATGCCTAATCTAAGAAATTTTAGGATTGTTTGGGAGCACCAAAGGAATCGAACAAAAAAAAAAAAAAACGATATCAAGCATATTAAAAATTTTATTTTCATTGTCCAAATTAGATATATTTGGACAGGAAAGTATTATTATATCTAGTATTTTTTTTTTTTAAGCAACTTCGAAAGAAAAAAAGTTTTTTCTGAACGTAGAGGTCGCCCATAACATACTATGAGGCCATGCCATAATAATACTAAGAGGCTTAAACCTCTATTAATCTTTAGAGAAGATACCCCTACAGTCTTACGTCTACACGGTAACAACTATGTATGGTTACAATTACTTGAGCTCATATGGAATGAAAACAAAGCTTAGCAATCTAGTATTTTTTTTTTAAATACTTTAGTATATGTTTAAAAAATTTGCATAACATTTTTCACCTTTGTTTTCAGCTTTTCTTTTCAGAGAAAATGTCAGACTTACGCGTTATAATTATAGAAAAATTTAAAATCGGTTTAAAATGCGCAAGGATTTTCCAAGAGCTGAAGCATCTTGGTAAAAACCAAATATGTTTATCGTACCGTCAAACGCTATTTGGATACAGGCTTCAATAAAAATCGTGAGAAAACTGGACGAAAGGACTGTGCGTACTGCAAATCTAATAAAGAATGTAAGGGAAAATGGCACGAAAATGGCAAGAAAATGTCACGAAAACAAAATATGAAACCAAATATGTTTATCGTACCGTCAAACGCTATTTGGATACAGGCTCCAATAAAAATCGTGAGAAAACTGGAGGAAAGGACTGTGCGTACTGCAAATCTAATAAAGAAATGTAAGGGAAAATGGCACGAAAATGGCAAGAAAATGTCACGAAAATGGCAAGAAAATGTCACGAAAATGGCAAGAAAATGGCACGAAAATGGCACGAAAAATGGCGAAAAATATTAATGTTAATCCAGAAACAATCAGAAAAAGTCTTACAACTGATCTTGAAATGTCACCATTTAAAAAAAAATGCACATACTTACGGATGTCGTAAAAAAAAAAAACGCCTACTCAGAAGTAAAGTGGTCCTTTTCTGGTCCTTCTCTGGCGACGACATAGTTTTTTCTGACGAGAAACGTTTTGTTCTTCAAACTCGCATAACGTGCAAAACGATCGCTCGTAGGCAGTATCAGTCAAGGACGTTCCAAACGATAAAAAACATATACCAAGCATAATACCAGAATTCGTCTTCGGTTATGGTTTGGGGAGCAGTTTGTAATAGAGGAACCCTGCCACTACTTTTTATCGATAAAGGGGTAAAAATAAACTCGAACTACTACTTGGAAGAGGTTTTGCAAAACCATTTAGAAAATTAAATAGATTTCATACCTAAAGAAGATTGTCCACCAAGCTCAGCGGATCTGTATCCTTTGGACTTTTGTATATGAACTTTTGCTACTATTTGTTGCAGAAGTTTTAGGATTACAAGTACCGTTGTTTGAACGAATTCAAAGTCGTTCAGAAAAATATCAACTGTAATATTAACAGTCGGCCGCTGTTATTTCAAAACACTGATCGATTGAATGATTTGCGTTAAAGTAAACAATTTTCTTTGATGAATGAACGTTTCAAAGTATTTTTGTTCTGTTAAAATAATCTGTTGAAATATTTTTGTGCTTATATTGAATTGTCAATTTTTTTCCAAGCAATAGTTTTTATATGTGTTTTGCTATATTTATATTATCGTTGCCAGTAGCTCAATGGATGTGCACTAGACTGTCATGTGGGAGACGTGGGTTCGAACCCTAGCTGTGTAAGTATCAAAAATTGTAATTTTATAATTGAAATAATAATAATTCTGTTTCATTAATTGTTTGGTCAAAAATAACCTTCAAAATAAAATGCTTACAATCTTAAAAAAAAAAAAATTGCAAATTTCATTTAAAAAAATATTTTAAATAAAAAAAACAAAATTTTATTAGCCTTGCCGGATTTGAACCGTGGACACTCGAGTACTAGACGCACACGTTAGCACACTCGGCCATACATGAACTTTCAAAACAGTGATCATATTTCAATAAATAAGTTTTTATACGGGTTTCGTTTCGTATTCCATAGACCAACCGACTGTTGACTTGAAAGTTTCATTTGTTGGATGGTATTTAACAGTGAAATTTGTTATTTCAACCCATGATTTGTTTGATAAAACAGCATTTTTTTCCCTGAGTGTGCGTGCCGCATGCAACAGCTTTGAGAAGAGGTTTAAGCGTGTTATAGCAAAAGGAGGCAACGCAATTGTATAATTTTTTTAAAAAATAAAAAATGCAATCCTTTACACGTGTAATTAAAAAATAAAATTTCAAACTTCATTATTTTTATTGAAATTATGGCGCTTTTAATTTGTCACCCTATAGAGTTGTCATCCTGTATACTATTATTATTTGTATAGTTTTTCGACAGAGTTTTGTTTATATCGACCAAATTTTTGTGTGTACCACCCACACTGATAAATTTTATCTTTTTAATATCATTTCTGTAGTATAAACTCGTTTTATTTCAAATTTATTATAAGTTTTATCCCACTCAATATTATAAAAATTGCATTTCCATTCAAACAGCCATTTTACTCCAAAATAGTATAATTTTTATACCATAAATGTATAAATATCATATATATATTTCAGTAATGCACACGAGAACCTAACGGAGCCACTCGGCTTTCACGTACAAGTCGAATTTTCGAAGCTACCGAACTTCATAGAAGTTAGCAGACAATCAGTTTGAGTTTCTTCTTCAGTCAGTAATCATGTTATGCGCAAATAGTTCCGTTGAATATTTTTTTGTACACATCCATATATTAAGACAAAAATATTGCGCTTGAATTGGAAGCTCTGCCAACATGATCGAACATGCAAATTTCTGAGTACAATTTTTTAATCTATTTTTCCTGTCAATTTGTTTTTGAAAATATAAAAAAAAGCAAATATAACATGAAATCTATCAATTGAAATCTGGATATTATTGATTTATGACTTATGACCTGATTTATGACTTTCAATGTAACACACATTAAATGTATGTGCCATATACTTTTTATGCAACATTGCTATAAAAAAAATCAAACGTGGTTTTCAAATATTTTATACTTTTTCTTATAAATCTTTTCGGATAAAATCTATCCCAATTTTGTATAAATTTGGTTTATAAGATTTTATGGTGTAAAGTTTATAACATTTTTGGTATGGGTTTATATTTATACTAAATAGTTTAAAATTTATTCTCATATTTTTTTACTGTGTAGGCAAAACCAAGTAAAAATTTAAAAGAGTTCTAAAGGAGGCACTAATAACGTCTAAACGATTTCAACCATTTTTAGTACAAATCTATTACTCTATTTATCTAGTTTTCTGACCTCGTTTCGTTAACGAGGTTCGTTTCGTTCTCCTCGTTTCTACTTTTCGAGATAAAAAAAATAATATAATTCCAAGGGAACTATAAGAACGCCTAAGAACTAACCGATTTAAAACACTTTTGAAATTTTTATTGATATCTTGCACTAACCAAGCATACAAATTTTTCTATCTTAGGAACACTCCTATTTTTGTTCCAATTTTGTATGGGATGAACGAATTGTGAAGATGCGACTCATGAGAAAATATGATATCTGAGCAAAATTCCCGTTATTTTCTTGCTACTCCAAAGACAATACAGATTAGCGATATTGTAACGAATGTCATGCCGAAGTCTTTTTGCAAAACTTATTTAAAGTTATTTAGTTGTGTGCAAATGGACTATAAATATCTGTAATTTTTTGTCATGTTTAGCTTTAGCTAAAAATTTCAATTTTTATTCGGGTGTTTTTATTTTATAATTATTTTAAGAGACTTAAAAATAATTAATTGAGTTTTAGAATATGATATCGAACCCAACCGTTATTACTTGAGACTTTTTAAAACAAGTCAAGAAGTATTACTTATCCAAAACAACAATATATAAATGGTCAATACATTTTTAGAAAAATTTCTTTTATATCGTCTGAAATTGGACTAGACTGAATAAATCACTTGAAATGTTTAAAATAAACAGCAACAGGCAGCTTTAGTGATTCTAGCAAACAACGAATATGCTTTAAAATTCAAATCCTTAACATGCACAAAAAGGAACGAACGCTTTATATCTATTTTTAACCTCATCGCTGTCATGTTTCGCAGCCATTAAATAAGGCAAGCAAACTTAATTCTTACTCGTACATGGAAGGAAGTCTTCTTCTTGACTTTGAAGAGGCGGCCCTCAAGTGAACGACCAGAAAGACGCAGAGCGCCAACTATGAGTCACATGCCTGAAAAAAGACAAGTAGCGTTGGTGTCATTGTTTTTGTTGCAGTTGTAGTTGTTGTTGTTTTATTTTTATAACAAAAGTAACAAGACAAATAGTGGAACGACCGTTAAAGGGGAGACCAGAAGCCAAGAAACACGGGCAGTCTTTGTAAGCATGGTCAACTCAGTCAGTCGTCGAATCAAACAAACAATCAGTCATTAAAATCCTTTATCCGTATAAGGCTAAAATGTAAATGCCTTGTAAAAAAAAAAAAAAAACCAAAGAAGCAAATACAAAATAAAGCAAGACAAACAGACAAACGAACATACATTTCCATACCAGAGAAGCCTTTTAATATCGACTTACATAAGCAGGACGACACGATAAACTTTGATGCGATTAAGAGTCACAATAAAAAACATGACTGTCTCATTATAAAAAAAAGAAAAAAATACGGAATAACTAAATGAAAAAGCAGAAAAAAATTCACCACTTAAACAAAAAAAAAACTTAAGAGTTTTTATAAACAAACCGTTTGCTTCTATTTATCTTATATCAGAGAGTTAATCAAAGCGTCGAAAAAAATTTTCAAACTCACCAACTTATATAACTTTGATAGTGTTACCTTAAAATATTGCAATATTATCATTTTTTTTTTTAAGATGGTTTCAAAAATTCGCAAAAACCAGTCAAAATGATATTTCTGTCATAATTTTATAATTTAAAAAGAAATCGTCAGGAGCAATACATTATTTAAAAGAACTCATAGAGCTATATTTTATCTGAACTCATAAGGTTCTCCGATGTCACCTACGATTGGTTTCAATAATTCTTAGTTGTTTTACGAGTAAAAAATTAAAAACTTCGCTTTGATTTTTCAAATAACAAAGCGTGATTTTCACAAGTAATCGTTAATACGTCCTTGTCATTTGACATAGTTTGAAGTTTGAAGTCATAGTTTCCAGTCTTAGAAATCACATAACAACTTCTTATTTATTTTATGATTTTACGCACAAAACATGTCAATAGTTCAGCTTTTCTTGTTCCTCTTCATTATAAAACAAAAATAATTGACAACGTGTTGGTATTTTCCACCGTGTAGTGACCGTGGCATACAGGTTAAGTGCATGCTCGGAGCCCGGGTTCGATCCCCAGTCGCGGCGAAAAGTTTTTTTCAATTAAAAAATTTTTCTGATCGGTCACCACCTCTCTGCAGACAATGGCAAACCTCAGAGAGTAAACAATGCCATGTAAAGCTTCTTGAGAACATGAACTTAAGCCGTTCAGAGTCGGCATAAAACATGTAGGTCCAGTTCTCGGTCAATTGTGTGCAAACATTTAATAACACACACAACACAATTGATCATAAGAAGCTCGGTCAAAGTCCTTTCAAGGGCTGAAATAGCCAATTTGTTTTTTTTTTTTTTGTATTTTTTAAAAGACTGACAACAACTGACCATTGAAAATTATGTTGTCAAAACCAGACTAAAGCTTCTATTTCGTGTTATATGACAATTTTTTTTTTTAGTTGTAAATACAAATCACATGAAACTTAAGCCTAAAGCTATTTATTTTTATTTATTTATTTTAAACAATCATCTAAATGATGCTAATAAATATTTAAAAATGTCACATGAAATGTTCAACAATCTAATTGAAATTAATTTACACTGTCTTTGGGTGACTGACTATTGTCGGCTTTATGCTGCCATTTGATGCGAATGTGCGTGTCTACAAAAATATCATCTCATGACCTACCGACTGGGCGACTGTGTGTGAATAAATATTTTCCACACTTTTATTTACGCATTTCTAGGCAAGTGTCGCACGATATCGCACAACCTGCATGTGCGAATATAATAATTGAGAGATGAAAAATTTACAAAATAAAAAAAAAAATCAAAAATAAAGGAAAAAAAAATTAACACGCAAGTTGCCATATGAAGCAATTTTTTTTAGAATAAATTATGGCTACATGGGTTCTAATACAAAATACGGTCATAGCAACAACGGTCGAGCTATAAAAAACACATATATTCGGTCAATAGGAGAGAACATTAATATTATAATTTTTTTTTTGTTTTTTTTTTTTTTTTTTTTTTTAAATGACTCACCATAAATTGAAAACCATAGTCTAAAGAAAATAATTCACACAAGTCTTCAAATTGTCAAATAAAATATTTTAACATGGTGAAACAAGTATCTTCCGCTTTTTTCAATATAATTGCAGTAATACAGAGTGAGTCAATATTAACAAAGGTTTTTTCTTGCTTCTCAATTTTTTATGTTAATGATAATTCTGTGTCGACAAGGAATAACCGCTAAAGAGTTAGGACAAAGTGAGGTTATTTCTTTCATTGCGTTTTTTTCGCAACGAAATACACTAGTACGCCAATTTGTATGGTTGTATCATAAAAATTAAATGCTCGAGGCCATCAAATCAAAACAACAAGTCAGTGTACCTTAATATAAAGTAGCGATTTTATTCTTAAAAATCATCTTCTGAAATTTTCAAATTGAGTTTATCTGTTATTCCTTTTCGTCACAGAATTATTGTTTTGTTTGTTTTAAAGACAGCTTGGATTAATTATATTTGATATGTTAACAGCTGATATAATCTGTGTTATTAATAATCTGTTGTTATATGATACTAGCTGGTACCCGTCGCGTTGCTGCCGTTCTTGTCCAATGCCTGTTCCAGATTGTCAATAGACAAACTCCACTCTAAGTTTCAATATTCTTTGATCATTATTTCCACAGCTATTTAATAAAAAAATTTTATTTTATGGGTGGAGCCACCCGTTTTAGTTTGCGAGTATATTCGAATAGTAGGATATCACCAAATGGTTACTCCAAATCCAGTTTATTTGATCTGTGCCCGTTATTTCCAAAGCGACTCAATTTAAAAAATGTGTCTTATATAGGTGGAGCCACATCCCATGTACAATGCCCATTCTAGTCTTCCAGTAGCAGAACACCACCAAATAGTAACTTCATTCTGAGTTAAAATGTTATATGAATTTTACTTCCATAGCTATTCTGTATCAAAAATTCGAATTATATGAGCGTAGCCACGCCCCGTTTTCCAATACCTGTGTCTTTTTTATAAATGAAAGACCTGACCAACCAGTTATTTCAAACTGAGCTTTACTGTTATACGACATCAAGTTCCAAATCTATTCTATATCAAAAAGTTTAATTGTGTGGGCGGTGCCGAAAGGGGGCACCTTTCCAAAGATCGCTCAAATTTGAGAGTCGAAGGGTGCGTGTCAACAGTAAGTTCGTACCGACTTTAATTGATGTGCGATTTAGAACGAAAGTAAAACCGAAAATTTGTTTTCTTGAAAAACTGCCACGCCCCTCATGGGTAGGAAGATAAAAAATACTTTATAACCTATTCTCATACCTACTTAATATACAAAAACAAATTTCATTAAAATTGGTCCAGCCGTTTCGGAGGAGTTCATACACTAACACCGTGACACGAGATTTTTATAAATTAGATAACTTTTTGGTTTATGAAAAGGGGCAGTTAATGTTTTTAGAACACTTTAAATCAAATTTCAAAAAACTTTTGTCAAAATTCAAGATTTATTTTATTTTTTGTAAATTATTTTCGAACTTGGCTAAATTTTTCACATTTTCCATACAAAATTCCAAACGAAATTCAAAGTAAAAACTCACTTTTTGAAATAATCATAAATTTTTTGATTATGAAAAGGGACTCTTTAATATTTTGGAATAATCAAAAAATAAATTTTGATTATTCCAAAAGCTTGTGACTTTTTGGTGTGTCTGGATTATTATTTTGGAGTCTGGGTAAAATCGAATCGGATGAAAACCACGTCTACATCCCATACAAAGTGACTATCAAAACGGTAAAATCTTTTCCACAAGCTTGTTTTGTTAAACAGAAGTAACAATCTGTAGTATGATTGCTCGGAGATTTTACCGTTTTGATAGTCACTTTGTATGGAAGATAGGCGTGGTTTTCATCCGATTTGGCTCATATACGAACTCGACCTTCATTTTGAAAATAAAAGTTTAAAATCTAATTTCGTTTAGACAGCTTTTAAATTGCGGCTGAAATCGTGATCACAGACGAACAGACGGACATGGCTAATCGACTAGGGTGTTGATGCTGATCAATAATATATATAATTTTCTATACCTACCACGTCTCCTTATGGGCGTTACAAACGGAGTGACAAAATTAATATACTCCGTTTACGTTTTTTAAACGTAGGGGTATAAATCAGGGACCGTACCGGTTATGGTTTTTATCGAAAAAGTCATATATTAACTGTTATTTTTTAACTTTTATTTTTTCCGACAAAAATAAAAGTTATTTTGTGCCTTAAATTTTTTCGGGCAAATATAACAGTTACTTTTGACTTATATTTTATCGGTCAAAAATAAAAGTTATTTTCTGCCTTTTATTTTTTCGGTCAAAAATATCAGGCAATTTGTGTTTTTTCAAAGGCTGTTTTACCGACTAGAAAACTATTGATACCATTATTTTCGTCTCACCGGTGCGCACAATTTATTTATGGTATCAATAGTTTTTTAATTGATCAAGCGGTGTTTAAAAATATGCAAAGTGCCTGATATTCTTGACCGAAAAAATAAAAGTCACAAAATAACTGTTATTTTTGACCGATAAAATAAAAGTCAAAAGTAACCGTTATTTTTGTCCGAAAAAATTTAAGGCAAAAATAACAGTTAATTTTTAACTTTTATAGAATCAGTCGAAAATTTAAAAGGCACTTAATATTCGTGAAGCTGAGGCCATTTGTATCATAATGGTATGTTAGAAAAAGTCCTTCGACAATTTTTTCACTGTGTCTTTTTCTTTTAAAAATTGTAAAATAACAGTTATTTTCGGTCCCTGGTATAAATATAGTGCAAGCACTGAAATTGAAATTTAACTTTTTCTACAAAATTATTTTTAAAAAATGTATTTTTCATCCGGTTTTGGCCAAATTAGTCTTAAAATGTTTGTAATTAAATGCGCTTTACTTTAAAAATATAAAATGTTCCTGATTTTAACATTTTCTAAAAGAATAAATTACTTAAAAATGGAATTTAAAACAAAAAACATGAAAATTGCAAGAAATTTTAACTTTTACGAGCTATCACTTGAACATTTTTTTATCCGGTTGATATGATCACTTTATCAATGAAAAGGCAATTAAATTGCCTTTTCAGCTATATACTATTTATTTTTATCGGATTAGTTGTTTCAGCTGTAAGTAAATTTGAATGAAATCATCTTTCGAAAAATACAAAAGTACCGTTATCTTAAAAACCCTACAAATGAAAAAAAAAATTTTATTAGTTTTGTGTTCTGGAGATCAAGACTAACTCGCTTATATGTGTGCCGTTCGTGGTATTTATCTAAAATTATTATTTGTAAAGCAGTGTTATCAAAGGAATTGTTTTTGAAATAGAGCTTGAAACAAATTCATTAAAATGAAACATAACTGTTTCTAAAGTTAAATTAAGAAAAGTTGTTGTTTTAAAAACAATGTTTTTGTTATGAAAAACAAATTTAAGACAAAAATTTGAAAAATTTAGAACAAAATTAAAAAAAGCATAATTTTTTTATGCCATTTTTTAGCTTTTCCAAGTTTTTAGTATCAGATTCATAATCAGGTACCCCCGGGACCTTCCGAATACCAAATGTTAACTCCATTCGATGAAGTTTGCACTTAAAATATTTTTATAATTAATGAATTAGTTTTTGTTTTATCAAACGTTCAATATTTGTCAAACAAATTGAAAAAATTCAAAAATTGTCATTGTATTTAGATTTTTGTTTGTTTTTTTTTTTCAAAGAAATAATAAGAGAAAATTTAAAAAAAAGGAGTTTATTTGTAGTTGAAAATTAAACACACTTGTTTCAAATTTTGTTTTGGCTCATTCCATACAGACGAGTGTGACGTTTTGACTACTTTATCGTGCTGAAAATGGTACTAACCGGTTAAAATTTTAGCAATTTACTAAAGGGTATTTTAGAAGATGCCCCAAGTTTTCAAAATGCTAAAACATAATGCAATTATTTATACTAGTTTAATAGTTACATTCGCTTAAACACCTGGGACGGGTGTGACGAGCACAAGTTTAAAAACTAAAAATTCTGAGTTTAACATTGAAATTCAGTCCATCTGCCACAATGATACCATTTTTGACTAGCATATATTCAAATTTAATATACTTTCTGTTGAATACCAGTGAAAAATATTTTGAAAAAATGACGCTAACCATTCTTTTTTAAACTTTTAAATGGGACGGGTGTGTGACATAAGATTGTCCCGGTTGTGACGAGTGCGAATGATGTGGGAATTATATATAAGAACTTAATGGGTATAAAAACCATCACATATTTTTGACACTCAAATCAAAAAAACATGTTTTTAATTAATGTATTAATTTAAAAAAAATTAATTAATTTTTTGCATTAATTTTTTATGAAATGAATACCTATACAAATAATTTCGATTTTTTAATATATTTTAAAAAATAAATATTTTTTTGCAAAAAATTTTTCTCATTAATTTTTTATCAAATTAATACCTATACAAATGATTTCGCTATACATGAATTTACAAAACTTGTTTTAATCAAAGAATTTATTCATATACTTGCAAAAATTTCATTATTAGAAAAAAATTTTGAAAACCGTTCCGGGTGTGACCAACTTCTTGTAACGGAAATGAAGAATAAAAATAATTTATTGAATGAAAAAAGTTAACAAATTTATGTAAAACATCAACATCCTTACTTTAGGAAAGTTTCATTCTTATCATAAGCCGATGTTGCTTCTTAGGAAAACTATAGCATTTTTCTGGGACGGGTGTGACACTGAAAAAACACTTAGTTTAAATATTTTTTCTTTGTTAACGCAGTAACCAATCCATGTTATAAACTGTTCTTGGATAACATTGTTATCATTTTTAACATTGCTAACCTAATTTTTTTGAATGTACATCAAGTAATGGCTGTTTTCAACGTTTTAAATCTAAACAAAATATTTTATATTTTTCTTAACTCGGAGTTTGTTTAGTTAAATTGTCAAAAAAACATAAAAAAGCATAAAAACTAAAAATAACTTTGCAACAAGAGTAACTTAAGACTCAATTTTAATGCGAGAACCAAGAATTATTTCAATTGAAAGCATTTTAGGATTCATGTTTCCGTTCCTCATTAGTGTGGAATCAGCCTTTTGTAAAAACTCAAAAGGCGTAAAATTATATTTGAAAATGTTTTGTTTGATTAAAAAACATACTTTATTTTTTTTATCAGTATAGCCATTTTTTTCTTTTTTTTTTGCAGTCAATCTGTTTTATTTACAATCTGTTGATCGCGAAACCTAAGGGAGTCACAATGGTTGAGATCTTGAAAAAAAAAAGATTTTTGGAGTTTACTCCTTTAGAATCGATTTGCATATAAAGAAATTATATTAGGGGGTAAAGTCAAATTTTCAACTATTTTTCGTTACGTTTGAATTTTCAACTATTTTTTGCGTTATGGTTGAATTTTCAACTTTTTTTCGTTACGTTTGAATTTTCAACTATTTTTTGCGTTATGGTTGAATTTTCAACTATTTTTGCGTTATGCTTGGCCAATCGAATGCAATGGAATTATCAAGGTCACAGGCAGATCATTGGCACTTTAATGGATTCCATGGAGAATTTGGACAAAAGTGGATGATTCTATGGCCATTCGGATGCAATGGGATTATCAAGGTCACAGGCGGGTCATTAGCACTTTAATGGATTCCATGGATTCCATGGAGGTGACAGGGGAGTCATTGGAACTTTTATGGGTTCCATGGAACATTTCTACCAAAATGGATGATTCTATGGCCAATCGGATGCAATGGGATTATCTGAGGTCATAGGCGGGTCATTGGAACTTTTATGGGTTCCATGGAACATTTGGACCAAAATGGGTGATTCTATGGCCAATCGGATGCAATGGGATTATCTGAGGTCATAGGCGGGTCATTGGAACTTTTATGGGTTCCATGGAACATTTGGACCAAAATGGGTGATTCTATGGCCAATCGGATGCAATGGGATTATCTGAGGTCATAGGCGGGTCATTGAAACTTTTATGGGTTCCATGGAACATTTGGACCAAAATTGATGATTCTATGGCCAAACGGATGCAATGGGATTATCTGAGATCATAGACGGGTCATTGGAACTTATATGGGTTCCATGGAACATTTGGACCAAAATGGGTGATTCTATGGCCAATCGGATGCAATAAAATTATGTGAGGTCACAGGCGGGTCATTGTGTCTTTTGTAGGTTCCAAGGAACATTTGGACCAAAATGGATGATTCTATGGCCAATCGGATGCAATGGGATTATCTGAGGTCATAGGCGGGTCATTGGAACTTTTATGGGTTCCATGGACCATTTGGACCAAAATGGGTGATTCTATGGCCAATCGGATGCAATGGGATTATCTGAGGTCATAGGCGGGTCATTGGAACTTTTATGGGTTCCATGGAACATTTGGACCAAAATGGGTGATTCTATGGCCAATCGGATGCAATGGGATTATCTCAGGTCATAGGCGGGTCATTGAAACTTTTATGGGTTCCATGGAACATTTGGACCAAAATTGATGATTCTATGGCCAAACGGATGCAATGGGATTATCTGAGATCATAGACGGGTCATTGGAACTTTTATGGGTTCCATGGAACATTTGGACCAAAATGGGTGATTCTATGGCCAATCGGATGCAATGGGATTATCTGAGGTCATAGGCGGGTCATTGGAACTTTTATGGGTTCCATGGAACATTTGGACCAAAATAGTTCATTCTATGGCCAATCGGATGCAATGGGATTATCTGAGGTCATAGGCGGGTCATTGGAACTTTTATGGGTTCCATGGAACATTTGGACCAAAATGGGTGATTCTATGGCCAATCGGATGCAATGGGATTATCTCAGGTCATAGGCGGGTCATTGAAACTTTTATGGGTTCCATGGAACATTTGGACCAAAATGGGTGATTCTATGGCCAATCGGATGCAATGGGATTATCTGAGGTCATAGGCGGGTCATTGGAACTTTTATGGGTTCCATGGAACATTTGGACCAAAATGGGTGATTCTATGGCCAATCGGATGCAATGGGATTATCTGAGGTCATAGGCGGGTCATTGGTACTTTTATGGGTTCCATGAGACGTTTCGAACAGTTTTTATGATTCTATAGCCAATCGGATGCAATGGGATTTTCTGAGGTCATTGTCACTTTTATGAATTCTACGAAGCATTTAGACATATATGGATGATTCTGTGGTCAAGCGAATGTAACTGGACTATCTGAGGTCTAGGCTGGGTCATTGAAACTTTGGGTCATGGATTTCATTTTAAAATAACATTTTTGAGAGAAAACCTTAATTTATATTTAGTGTTTTGGAAGAACACTGGGGACGTCTAGATTTTGTTCAATCATCACGATTTGTAAAAAATTTTACTTCAATTTTTTATGTTTCGAGTTTTAGTTATTTAAATTTTACTGCCTCAGTTGTTGGTAACGACATTACATTTTGGTAATGAAATTAATAATGTTTACTGTTAATGCATGATGTTTATATATTTAACCACTTTGCCTATTGTACATGATTATATAAAATTCCAAGGCAATTATTAAGAAGTAAACTCCAATCGCGCGTCGTAGCTGACACGCACACTTTTTTTTTTTTTCCTATTTTCATACCATTTCGATGCATTTCGGTGCAGGAGGTCATTGCATTTTTCAACTTATAAGGGTGTCTGGAATTAAATAAGGTTAAAAAAACCACTGGCTTAAAGAAAGCTTCGATTTGACACCGTTCGTCTTATTTTGTGAGATGCCATTTAAAACCGATGTCATGACTACTATTCAGGGGCCAAAATAATGTTACTTCATTCCATAATTAAGCTTAGTAAGGTTTAATATTTCTGATACAGCAAAAATTATTGGAAAATATTTAACAGTGTTTTTTATGGCATTTGTAAGAAGAAACCAGCCGATAATCCGCCATATATTTTTAAGACTTTCTAAAGAAGTATAAACAGTTTAAGTATCAATTTAAGTACACTTTTAACTTCAACAACATTCCGTCGGAATAGCCAACAGAAATAACAACAAAAAACCGGAAGCCCAGACAGCTGCCTCGTTTGTTGTTAAGAATCAGTTATAAAAAAGAAATATTAAAATGTACCGTCGAACATTTATTTGCATGCTAATTAAGTTTCCACAGAGGAAGGAAGCAAGAAATGTATGAATAAGCAGCTATTTTCTATTATTTCTTCTTCATTTGTTGCTGTCATAAAAAGTGCTATAAATTCTGCGCGCCAACAACACCCGCTCGTCAAAGGGCTGGCTGGCTGCCTGACTGACTCGCTAAAGGTATTAAAAACTTATTGCAAACATTTTCAGACTTTTGCATAACAAAAACAATAACAACAAGAACTATATGTATGGCGCCTTTGAACTGTAAGAAAAACAAACCAACGACCAAGCAAACGTAACACATACAATCACACACAAACACTCACACAAATTATAGACACAAGCCTACATTTGAACATTTCAGCGTTTTCCCCAAACAAAACGCTGTAATTAGCTAAGTTCCTAGCAAATATAGTATATGTAGAAACAGTAGCGTAGCAAGGGGGGGCGGGGGGGGGGGACGTCCGCCCCGGGTGCACGCCAAAATGGGGTGTAAAATTTGGCAAAAAAACTTTTTACCACATAATTTTTGATTTTTATAATAAAAAGAACACACCTCAATGACTTAAGTTTTATATTTGAATATCAAGAGGGTGTAAAAGTGAATGAAAATATTTTTTATATATTTTACCATCACCAGGACTTCGTTTTTATGGAAACAAACTTTAACTTTATATTACATTTTGTTTAATATTAACGCTCACACTAAAACCCAAGTCAAATCCATATTTAATTTTTCATTGGTTAGGGGTGCAATTTCCAAACAAATTATATTAAAATTTTTATGATATTAAGATGGAGTACAAAAGTAAAAATGTAAAAACATTTTTTTATATTCTATTAAGTTTTATAAAAAAGCACTTTTTTACATCTTTTATTCAGGTTAAGAAATATTCAATCTTGCTAGTATATTAGAAATTTCTAAAACCATTAAGTTTCGAAAACCTGCATGATTTTCAGATTATGATGAATGTATGCGTCAGTTGTTTTATAAGCAATACATTTCTCCAGAACTTTTGAGAAAAACATGTTCATGTCATAAACGTCAAAAATAAAAATATACTTTATGATTTTGTGATAACTAAGTTCTGAGACTATATATCATGAAACAAACCTCATTTACAGCTTTTAACCTGCTAAAACATAATTTTGAATAATAATATGTTTTGGGTAAACTGTTACATAAAACTGCTAGTTTAAAAATCATTAATAAACTTTTTACTTGCTTAAAAAATTTCTAAAAAATTAAATTTATTTAAATTCATTACATTTTTAATTTAAATTAAATAAATAGCGTTCTCTCACAATTTATGGCGTTCTGGCTTTTTGTTATTTTATTTTGAAGATGTCTATTAAAAACTTTTAGATGATTTTCAGAATCCTTTATTTTACTAAAATAATAATTATTATGTTCAAATCGACCAACAAAAACTATCAAAAATACAGTTTTAAGAGAAGATAAGATGCACAGTTCCTTAAAAATTATTCTAATTATTTAAATTCAATTTTATTCTCAATCACCGAATGTGAAGAATCAACAGATTTCTTGGAATTGCCAGCTCTTTTTGAGCCATTCATGACTCTTGACCTTGTCCAACCTGGGCAAGTTTGTTTTGGGAATTATGTAAATAATGAGAATGAAAAAAATTTTCTGATATCAAGTTGGTATCACTGTAATATTGTGATACTGCGATATTTATGGTGGTATTTATGGTGATATTTATAAAGCAGTCAAATGTAACAGACCTCAATCTTGTCTATAAAAGTCCAAGCGGAGTTTAATATAGATACACTGGGATATAAAACATACTTTAAAATAAAAACAAAAAATATGAAAATAGAAATTTATCGCCTTTGCGTTTCTGCAAAACAATATTTAAAACAAGTGTGTTTAATTTTCACTAACCTATAAACTCCTTTCTTTTTTTATTTTTCTCTTGTTATTTCTTTGAAAAAACAAACAAAAATTTGAATTCAATTAAATTTATTCAATTAAATTTAATTTTTAAATTTTTTGGATTGGTTTGACAAATATCGATCATATGATAAAATAAAAACTAATTAATTAAATATTAAAATATTTCAAATGCAAACTTCATCGAATGGAGTTAACATTTGGTATTCGGAAGGTCCCGGGGGTTGCTGATTGTGAATCTGGTGCTAAAACTCGGAAAAAAATGGCATCGAAAAAAATATGCTTTAAAACATGTGTTTTGAATTTTAAAATTTTGTTTTAAATTTGGTTTTTATAGCAAAAACATTTTTTTAAAAACAAAAACTTTTGTTTTGAATTTAACTTTAAAAACAGCTCTGTTTAATTTTAATGAATTTGTTTCAACCTCTAATTCAAAAACAAATTCGTTAGATATGAACACAATTTCATTTAATTTTAACACATTTTTTCCTCAGTGTACTATAAAGAAATTGATGAAAATTATGAAAAATGTGTATAAATGAATTTAAATGTTTTATATTAATTTTTCATTTAAATTTCATGTAGAAAATGGGGGTTGTTTTCGAAAAAATGTTTATATTAATGGTTATTCATGGTCACTAGGGAAAATTTGTCAACGTTTTGTTTTCAGGTCCTATTTTTTTTCTATCATGCAAAATTTTTCATAAATTTTTCAAAGTTTTCTATATTAAACTAACTTGAGTTTTTATATTAAAACTGATATTGTGTGGTTTACTGATAGTTAATTTTTCTCTCACAACTTTTAAGCCCGGTAGACAAAAATATTGGAACAATTCAGAGGAAATTCTTTAAGTTTCTGAAAATTTTAGATTCTTACTTCTTTTATCAAATATTCATGGATAGCATAGTTTTATTTTTTTTTTTTTTAATCTCTTCTAAAATATGTCATTTTGTAGTGGTTGATTCGAAAATATTTAGTAAAATTCATCGACTTTTTTAATAAAATAAAAATCTTCTAAAGGAGTGCACAATTCAGGTTCCGCCCCGGGTGCGACCAACCCTAGCTACGCCACTGTGTAGAAAGCTAAAGTATGCTCACGCTCTGCTCGCTCTCTGTCTCCATTCGAACAAACAAGTACGCCCGAGAACGAGTGGAATAAGTTTTATATTGGACAGGTCATTGAATTATTGATTCATTTCTGTATGTGGTGGGTAGTCACAGTGGTGGCCATAAATTAAGTGCAATTTATTGTAAAGAAAAAAAAACGCAAAGTTGTTTTATTGCCTTTTTGTAAAAACTAGTGGGTGAGCAGCTAAAGAAATCAACACCAAGTTAAGAACGATTTGCTAAGAGCTTGATAATTACCAGAGTCATAAACACTACTACAGAAAATAATTAAGTATTCAAGAATTTTGTATGCAGTAAATGAACTAAGGACAAGTAATTTCAACGGAGAGCAGTAAACTGAGTAGAGTATAATTCCTGCAAATAATATAAAAAAGGTAAATATTCAACCTAGAGGTCTGAGATAATGAAGTAACTATATATTTTTTTTATAAATAGCACATTCCTTGCGATAAGTTGGTATAATTTATAATTACAATATTTTACGTAACAAAAGACATGTACATAACAAAAGCAAAAACTTGCAAATCAAACAAACTAACAATTACCTAATGTTATTTGTTTAATTCCTAATCTTAATCTAAATCAAATAATAAATAAATTTAGAAAATAAGCACTGATTAATCAAGAGTATTTCTGACATGCACTAAGAAAGCTCATTTCACCCATGTAAATAATACTCGTCCATTACTTGCTAGCCATTCATTGCGTTTGCGTTTGCGTTTGAATTGCTTGGGTTGGCGGCAAAACCTAAGCTTGCTGTATACTTATTATAGCCCTAAAGTAATTAAGTTGATGAAGATACGATAAGCCATTAGCATAGGTAAATATTTATGGGTTTAAATGAATGACAGACAGCGCAATAAAGCAAAGCAACAACAACAACGACAACAACGACAACCACAACAATGACAACGAGAGAAGCTATTTTGGCCTCCATTACGTCGGCTAATATTATTGAAATTATTTGTAACAACAAATATTCAAACAGTCTTCATTCAAAAACGTGTTGCAAGGCATTTGCAATACAACAATTAGATTTAGAGCATGACATTCATGTACTACTATAGTACATTAGAATGTATCACATGTGCACCGCACATGACCCCCCCGCTCTCATGTGTGGAGTATAACGTGTATAGACGAATGACGCGAGGTTAATGCCGTTCATTCACATTTTATTGCAATCAATAAATTAATCAAGTTATTCAATATTTAACTTTGTTGTTATTATTGTTGTTGTTGTTGTTGTTGTTGTTGTTGTTGTTGTTGTCATATGTAGAATTGAAAGTAACGGAAAATTTTAATTGATTAACGTATTCTTTATGAGCTGATATAAAACGACTACCAAAAATTATCAACAAGTAATTGACAATTTTATAAGATTATGCCAGCAAGAAAAAAATTAAAATGGAAGAAGACAAAATCAAAAGTCATTTTAGATGATTTTAAAGTGATCACTTTCGGTTTCAATTAACTTTAGTTTTCATTAATTCTTAATTTTGTTTTATATTCAATAAGATTAGTTGTTGAAGAGGTTACGATGATGATTTTATGTTCTTGATTTTTAATTTTATTTCTGAATCGAACAGTTGTGTTCCAGTTTTTCCAGCCCCATAGCGAGGAATCATGGACTTTCGAAATCAACTTTCAACAGAAGCATTCTTAGGACTCACATCCATCGAACTTGTTGGTGTGCAGGATCATAGGGCCGACATGTCTATTCGGAGTTGCTTTCCAATGGTTAAGTCCAATGGTTTTTGGAATATAATTAAATTTATCGACCAGTTTCCAGGCACTCAGCACCCCAGATTTCTACTGAGTAACCCTTCTTTTCAATCATATCATGCAGAAGTCGATCGCCATTATCGCCATATAAAAATTAATTATTTTCCGGGCATGACAAGTGCCGTAGGGATTCGCGTTTTCAAGTATTAACAGATAATTAAGACAAGGCGCCATTTGCCAACATCTGAATCGAACAATTTTATTTCTTTTATATCGCCCATTCCATATCAAATCGAACGCTTCTCTGACATCTGAATGTTTTTTAGAAAAATGTATTCTTCGCAGACGAATGGCATTGAAGAAAAAAAAACTAATTTTAAATTATTTTTCAAAATATCGACACTGTTGGTCCTACAAACAAAATTTTCACACAACTTTCAAAGGTTTTGAACTGATGTTGGTTATGATGAAAGTTTTTTCCATGCTTGTTTTAAGGATTACATTCGCGGCAGAGAAAACTTACGTTTTTTTTAAATTTATAACTCAGTCAAAAACAAACATTTTTCCACAATTTTATAGAGAATTGAACAAATAACACGAAAAAAAATTTTAAAAAAATATTTTGCATTCCAACATGGTTTTATAGAGCTTCAAACTGGCGGCAGAGATAAAAACAGGGAAAAAACTCGTGGTTGCAGCGCTGGGAGTCGCAAAAATTGTCAGATCTGGAAAAAAAAATTACTTTTTTAAATCTTAACAAAATTGGTTATCGTATGACAGGAGCTTTTTTTAAAATTTTTTTCAATTTTTGGTGATGTTCAAATTTGAAAGTGTGTTTTTACGAAAAAAATATTGACTTTAAAAATTCATTAAAAAATCGAAAAAAAAAATTAAAAAAAAGCTCGTATCATACGATAGCGAATCAAGTTCAAAAAATACAAAAAAAAAAAAATGTCGTCAAAAAATGAACCCGCTAGTGCCGTAATCAGTACGAAAAACATGATTTCGAGATAAACGTGTGCAAACTTTGTATGCGGTAGATAGCGCGAATATTAAAATGCGCTCTCACTTATCCGACTGTAACTTTTGAACCCGGAAGAATTTTTCCATGCAATTTTTCGATTTCAAAAAACGGCCAATGTCATGTGCCCCCTCAAGGAATGCTGTTGATATATACACAGAAAAATCGTCACATAAAACCTTAAAATGTAGAACAAAGTTGAGAAGATTTCTCTGAGGTTTTCACATAAGAAGATGTTCTTCATAAAGTTATTGGCTGTCTTCTTACATTTATTTAAGAAAAAATCTCATACAGCTGCTAGGTTTCCTTCTTGTTGAATCTCATAAAAGAAAAAAGTTTTCTACATTATTTAGTTTTCTTCTAATACGGAATAAATAAATAAGAAATAAGAAATAACGAATACACGATACACGAAGTGCAGGCGCCGTCTAGAACTTGAAAAAAAATTATTCTTTCTTCTAAAAAAAAAACTCTCTTCTTTCGTCTTTCATGCCCTTTCTTCTAAATTTGTTTTAAGAAGAAATCTTATAGATTTTATGTGGTAGGTACTATTTTACCCTGGGAGCCTTTTAAGGGACTTTGACCGAGCTTCTTATGATCAATTTTGTCGTACACCATCCAATATGAAGTATTTTTTAAACAACTTAAAAAAACAAACAATTTTTTTCGACTGAACGTAGCATTAATACCAGGGACCGAAAAAAATTATTATTTTTGAAATTTTAATGAAAAAATTTCAAGTCGAGTATAAAAAAAAAATTTCAATAACTACGTACATTAGGGCGTATCGAATTACATTTTTTTTTCGAATTTCACATTCTATGGGCCATTTTATTCACTTTTATAACTCGAAAGTTTTGAATAACTCTCAAGTTTTCCATACAAAAATTCTAAAGTTATTGATAACTCTCGAGTTATAATAGTGAATAAAACGACCCTAAGAGGTCTCAAAAGTTTGGCATTGATTATAGTGTTGGCGTATTTCTTAAATATGATGAATTTATAATTTGCATAGTTTTTGCATATCAATTCTCTTGTTTTAGATAAATGTATACTAGAACGTAATTTTTTAACTTTTTCAATAAAATGAATATTCGATTTTATATCACATAAGAAGGCATAAGAAGTAGTGTCGAAGATAATTTTCTCAATTTTAATTTTTCAAATATTTCTGTACATGACCCTACCTTAAAATATGTATTTAATATGCCAGGCTTAGACCACGATTGTTTTTTATATTTAAATACTTAAAAAATTTTACTTCGTACCATCAAATTTCTCAATTTGAGTTCTCTTTATGGTTCTTCTTTATGGTTATAATATCGTTAAAATACATTTTATGCCATTCAGTCGGTCTCAAAAGACTAAACGATTGTTTTAAAATGTGTTTTAATAAAATTATAACCATAAATGTTATAACCATAACCTCAAATTGAGAAATTTTATGCTAGGAAATAACTTTTTTTTAATATATCGAAATAGGAAAAAAATCGTGGTCTTAAGCTGATATATTAAATAAATATTTTAAGGCAGTATCATGTTCAGAAATTTTCAAAAAACTAAAATTGAGAAGATTATTTTCGACACCACTTCTGAATCACTTGACATAAAATCTTATATTAATTTTTTGAAAAAGTTAAAAAATTGCATTCTAGTATACATTTCTAGTATACAAAACAAGAGAATACAAATACAAAAACTATGCAAATTATTAATTCATGATATTTATGGAATACATGGACACTTTAAACAGTACCACCAAAATTTAAAACTAATGCTTACAATCAAAAGTCTTGATCTATCCTTAGTACAACTTTCGCTTCGAATATCCTTTATACAGGACACTGTTGGTAAAAATCATGAGTAGCACTGTGTGTGGCAAGAAATTGTTATTTAAACTGCATTATGACTTTTGCTTTAAGACATATGTGGCTTTTCCTAAAAAAAATCAAAGCATTTTAAGATCGTTATTTTTTATTGTTTTTCCCAAAAAACAACTTAGTCCTTGCGGGGCAGCAAGATGTCCTTTATTTTTTATAAAAATTTTTTGGGTGATCTTGACAGGCCTATGCAACTTTTCAGACCTCTTAGAATACGATCTAAATTTTTCGATACGCCCTAACGTACAAACTTATACGTGTACCATGTTCTATAGACCAACAGTCAACCGACTGTTGATTTGAAAGTTTATTTTGTTAGATGGTATTTAACAGTGAAATCTATTATATCAAGCCATAATTTGTTTCATATAACAGCATTTTCTGCCCTGAGCATTTTTGATGAAAAGACTTGTTCTTATGATTTGGTTAAAACTTAGTACTATCATTACATAACTTTTCAGCCAATAATTTCACACAAAACACTTTTATAAATTTTAATGCAGACATAGGATATAAAAATGTCGCAGGACCGACCTTACATCAAAACTGTTAAACGAACGATTTTTTAATGGCATTTAAAATTCAAGCGCCCGCCATAGAATTGGCTGGGTGTTGCACAGTTTAAATGGTTTCAAAACAACATTATTACAGTTCGTAAAGTCTATGTTATAGTTTTTGTTGTTATTGTTGTTGTTGCTGTTTTAAAATTACCACAGAACACGAAACCTTAAGATAAAACAAAAACAATAAATTCAGCAAAAATGGCGCCCAAAATGGCTCCACCAACAGTTATCAAAATGCAGTGCATGAAGGGCAAACATGTCGACGTCGACGACGACGACGACGACGCGAAAACTTAGCGTGTGGCAAGTGGTTTGACTTCCTGGCGGTTGCTTAATGTGTTTACTGTTACACAGTTATTTTCTCTGTTATTTTTAATTTAAAGCTATTAAAAAAAAACAACTGTGGATAACGCTTTGTTGTTCATGTTGTCGGAAAATAAATTTTATTTAAGCTTTGAAATAAAAAGAGGTGGAAGAGGGTGGGTGTTGTTAGTTTGTTAAAGGATAAACGGCATGAAGGCATATTTAAAATAGCGCTGTTACTGGGTTCAAAGCAACTATAAATTAAGCAACTTTTGGCAGATTTAAATATTTTAGGCAAAATGTGATAATTTTAACAAAAAAATGCAAAATATGCATGGCATGTTTACGAAGTGCAATAAAATGTGTTGTTTGTAGAGATGTGACATGGCAACAACAGAACATGGCAACATGTTTTTTTTTTTAAAGAAAATTACGATGCATCAAATAAGACACAAGTAAGCAAAAGTGCAGCATTTGGGTATTTGTGACTACAAATTTTATACAAATTTCTAGTTTTTCTATTCAAATATTTCAAAACTCGATGCAAGACAGCAACAGCTGCAGAGCAAAACATTAGCAAAACTTGACCTTGAAGAAAATTATAGTTTAGCGAAAAGGCAGAAAAAAAATTAAAATAATTTATTCTTGTAAATTTTCAAGCATGTAAAAAATGAGGAAATCTTTTGAGGTGTTTGATTTAAAAGCCAGCATGAACGGGCAGCATGACGTGTGCAGCTAGGCAGGCTAGAGCAAATAAATAGCATTTTAAACATTGCTGCAACAGATGCTGTGCTTTAGTATTTTTATGGGGGAAGGGTGGGACAATGATTTTTTTCAAAAACAATACAACTTGTTTATACATATGTTGCAAGCATAGCAAGCTTGAATGGAAAACTACGTCAGCAACAAATATTACCAAATATTTCGGAAATATCTACAGATCCCCTCAGTCTCAATTTAAATGAAATATGAAAAAATTAAAAATAAATATACTGTTTAAAATGAAAATTAATTATTAATGTTCAATTTCAATGTTCCAACAAGCACCATCATTAGCGCATTTGTTGCAACCAGCTATACCAGCGGAGTGATATTCAAATTTTAGAACCTGCTTTTAAAGCTTTCAACGATGGTGAAATATTTTCATCATATTTTTTAATTATTACTGCGAATGCGAAGAAGAAAAGCCAATTAGCTCGATTGCCATAGCAACAGGAGGCAAATTAAGCGAAGCGTTAACAATTAATAATTAATTGTTTCTAAAAATATAAACGGAAGTTTTAAAAATTTTGTTGGTAGAAAATTTTGTTGTTGGTAAAATAATACTGCACAAAATATTTCGTAATTTAAGAAACATATTTTGTACCTTCAATAGCTGTTCTTTTTTGTTGAAATTAAAATTTAAATTAGAATAAAACTTTATTTTCAAGTTTAATTTCGAACAAAAATAACAACCAAATAAAAACATGTTTATTTCATAGCATACGAGTATAAATGTTGCATAGTTTTAGGCTAAATATGAACAATGAATTCTTTGTTTTTTCGCTTAAAATAGTAAGATTTAAATTACTTCTTTTACTTTTTATACTTTCTCTTCTTCTAAATGTTAGCTAATGCACTGTTTTATCTATAAAAGCTTCCTGCTTTATAAAAGCTATTCGCACAAAACAAGAAAAATTTTTATATTGTAAAATGTTTCATTTGAATTAACCTAAAAAAAAAGCTTTAACAAAACCATAATTAAAAATTTCATACCTCAACTAGCTACAATCGAGCTATGACCAAATTAGTACAGAATAAGCATACTTTTAGGCATAAATTTGAAAAAATTTACCCAGCTAGTTTTCTTACTTCAACAATTAATGACTTACTCTGACATGTCTTGTTTCGACACAACGTCCATTGAAATTTCGATTCATTCCGATGGCATGTTAACATCTGTATAACATAAGCCATGTGTGCCTGTTCGCCAAATTTTCATTCAGCCAAGGCCAAGGCACAACATCGATTTTAGCGCAAACACCAAACAGCAATAGTACTCATATGTATGTACGTGGATCAGAAAAAAATTTGATACTTTTACAAGGACGAAAACAAACAAGGGCATACGCGACATCAATATGTGTAAGTTTTGTGAAATAGAAAATCCAAAAAAAAAGAAAAAATGTTATGAATGAGTTGGTGAAAAAAAAAAAAAAATTCAATCAAAAATCCTGGCAAATCCAATAGTAAAGGCGCGCAACAGGAGAAAAAATGAAATGATATGTTGTTATTTTTTGAAAACTTTAAAAACTGCTCATTAATCAAATTTCTCACAGGAAAATAGTCCAAACATTTATTGGAAAAATAGTAGAAATTTTTTTTATGCTTTGTATTTTTGCATTTATATTCGAAAGTTTTGTCTTATATTTATATTTGTTTTGCAATTTTTTAATTTTTATATTTATTTTTTGTAATGAACCAAATTAATTTGCCTTGAATTCGAGGTGAATCCGAGTTCTCGGATATTTATTTCGAAAAATAAGTTCGAAAAAGTTTTTCTTATGTACCCGAGGACGGGAAAAATGCACACTTCATTCTCGAAACGAGATTTTTTATCAAAATATAATCACTGCCGAAACGAGAATTTCAACATAAAACAACAAATCGTCTTCCCATTACTTTAGCAATTTGTTTTCGAAATAAAATTTCTTAAATGTATTCATATCTTACACAAATCGATTATTATGACAAAAGATTATAAGATTACTAGAAAAGAAGCCCGTCATAAGACATTCAAAATAATTAAGTATCAAACGATATTACATTTTTACTTTCATCCCAAATGTTGTTGTATCAAGGTCGTCGTCAATGTGTCGTTTCTTATGTCTATCAAATAAATTTTAAATTTTGTGTGCATACTTTCAGGCTAACCTAAGCTTATATATTCTTCAGACTGAACAGTTTCTCAGTTATTGGATAGGTCTTAAGAAGCACTGTTATAGCAAGATATAATGTTTGATGTATAGTAGTTGAAGAAAATGACGCTAGTACGCATGTACAAACGGCTCATTTCAGAACAGGTTCTGGTTCAAGCTGTACAGGTTTTAAAAAATATAGTTATAACATCTATGAACAGTTTGAGCGATTTAGAGCACGGAGCAGGACGCTTGTATTTGACATGTTAAGATATTGTTTTAAAGTAGCAAAAAAAATTATTTCTGGAACCGAACACACGTCCTCTGGGTGCAAGTTTTTCACATTATCCACAAACCTATCGCAGTTTTAACTTTATAGCTGCGTAATTTGCTTCATTATAAAAACATGCACTTGGGAACGTGGGTTCGACTTTTAGCTCAGACAAAAAATTTATTGTAGTATTTTTTGTGGTTTTTCTATATTTTTGAAAAAATCGCATTTGCAAAAAAAAACAATTTTTTGTTAATTGCAGCAAATATATAAAAATTACTTTACTAACGAGATTGCGGACTCGTTTCGAATTCGAAAACGGTTGGAAAATGCAATATTGTGAGTCGGAGAATTAAATAAATTAGTTTTAAAATTAAGTTAGAAAATAATTGTACTTTATTCCGTACACATTTTAAAACCAACTAAATAAAAAATTATTTGTTTCTTAACTATCTAAGGTTCTTAGAAAAGCTAGATATGAGATAAATAGCTCTTCTTAGATACATGAAATTTTGTAATAAATGTATTCGCTATTTTTAATAATCTCGGTTTCATCTCGAATTCGAATCGAATACGAACTATCTGATCCGGATTCTCGGTTTCATTACAAATTCGAACTAAGACGAGTTCGCTTCGGTTTATTGGATAATTATAAATTTATTTTATGTTTATTTTTATATTATTTTTTTATTTACTTTTTTTATTTATGTACTAACTTTTCAATTTTATCATACATGGTGCGTTATTCTGTTTCATATTTTTAAACTTATTTTATGCATACATTCTTAGTTGTTGTATTTTTACTTTTGATATTTTCTATTTTTAACGAAATTTTTAATTTTTATGTGTTTGTTTTATATTTTCTCATTTTGATAAAGTTTTTTTAGTATTTTTTTATTTTTTTTTTATTTTTTATTTTTATTTTTTTTTTTATTTTTATTTTTTTATTTTTTTTTTTTTATTTGTTTATTTTTGATATTGTTTTTTATATTATTTCGTACAAATTTCCTGACACGAACTTTAACATTTTTAGTGCAATGTTTTATTTTATTTTTATTTTTAATTTCATTTTGCATTCATTTTAAGATTTTTTTATATATTTCATATATTTTATATTTTTTCATTTTTTTTATATTTTTTGTAGTTTTTATATTTTTAAAATATTTTATATTTTTATATATTTTACTAGTTCTTTCCCGTCAAAAATAACGATACCAAAATAGGCAAAAACATGATATATTGAATTTATTTAAGCTAAATTAGAAATCAGCGATGATCAAATATTCTATTTGAAACTGTGCAAATAATAATTTTTATTTTCAAATATTTATAAAATACCTGAAGTAAAAACGGATACTACAGTGGATAAGACAAAATAAGTTCAAATATTTTTTCTTAAACTGAAAATTTCAAAATAAAAAAAAATATATAAAAATTTTTTGAAGTTTTAATAAATCACAAAACAAAAAATGCCTAAAAATATGCTATGAAATTTATACAAAAAAATCAAGCGTTCCGCACTCGTATTTTACGGAATAATGTTAACGTAATAATATCTTTTGTATATTTTTTTCTCATAATTTTATAATTGATATATTTTTAAATATTTTTAAAATTTTTTATACTTTTAAAATTTTTTGTATTTTTTTTATTTTTTTTATTTTTTATATTTTTTATATTTTTTATATTTTTTATATTTTTTATATTTTTTATATTTTTTATATTTTTTATATTTTTTATATTTTTTATATTTTTTATATTTTTTATATTTTTTATATTTTTTATATTTTTTATATTTTTTATATTTTTTATATTTTTTATATTTTTTATATTTTTATATTTTTTATATTTTTTTTTTTTATATTTTTTATATTTCTTATTTTTTTATATTTTTTATATTTTTTATATTTTTTATATTTTTTATATTTTTTATATTTTTTATATTTTTTATATTTTTTATATTTTTTATATTTTTTATATTTTTTATATTTTTTATATTTTTTATATTTTTTATATTTTTTATATTTTTTATATTTTTTATATTTTTTATATTTTTTATATTTTTTATATTTTTTATATTTTTTATATTTTTTATATTTTTTATATTTTTTATATTTTTTATATTTTTTATATTTTTTATATTTTTTATATTTTTTATATTTTTTATATTTTTTATATTTTTTATATTTTTTATATTTTTTATATTTTTTATATTTTTTATATTTTTTATATTTTTTTATATTTTTTATATTTTTTATATTTTTTAAATTTTTTATTTTTTATATTTTTTATATTTTTTATATTTTTTATATTTTTATATTTTTTTATATTTTTTATATTTTTTATATTTTTTATATTTTTTATATTTTTTATATTTTTTATATTTTTTATATTTTTATATTTTTTATATTTTTTATATTTTTTTATATTTTTTATATTTTTTATATTTTTTATATTTTTTATATTTTTTATATTTTTTATATTTTTTATATTTTTTATATTTTTTATATTTTTTATATTTTTTATATTTTTTATATTTTTTCTATTTTTTATATTTTTTATATTTTTTATATTTTTTATATTTTTTATATTTTTTATATTTTTTATATTTTTTATATTTTTTATATTTTTTTATATTTTTTATATTTTTTATATTTTTGATATTTTTATATTTTTTTATATTTTTTATATTTTTTATATTTTTTATATTTTTATATTTATTATATTTTTTATATTTTTTATATTTTTTATATTTTTTATATTTTTTATATTTTTTATATTTTTTATATTTTTTATATTTTTTATATTTTTTATATTTTTTATATTTTTTTATATTTTTTATATTTTTTAAATTTTTTATATTTTTTATATTTTTGAAAATTTTTTAAATTTTTTATATTTTTTATATTTTTTAAATTTTTTATTTTTTATATTTTTTATATTTTTTATATTTTTATATTTTTTTATATTTTTTATATTTTTTATATTTTTTATATTTTTTATATTTTTTATACTTTTTATATTTTTTATATTTTTTATATTTTTTATATTTTTTATATTTTTTATATTTTTTATATTTTTATATTTTTTATATTTTTTTTTATTTTTTATATTTTTTATATTTTTTATATTTTTTATATTTTTTATATTTTTTATATTTTTTATATTTTTTATATTTTTTATATTTTTTATATTTTTTATATTTTTTATATTTTTTATATTTTTTATATTTTTTATATTTTTTATATTTTTTATATTTTTTCTATTTTTTATATTTTTTATATTTTTTATATTTTTTATATTTTTTATATTTTTTATATTTTTTATATTTTTTTATATTTTTTATATTTTTTATATTTTTGATATTTTTTATATTTTTTTATATTTTTTATATTTTTTATATTTTTTATATTTTTTATATTTTTATATTTTTTATATTTTTTATATTTTTTATATTTTTTATATTTTTTATATTTTTTATATTTTTTATATTTTTTATATTTTTTTATATTTTTATATTTTTTATATTTTTTATATTTTTGATATTTTTTATATTTTTTAAAGTTTTTATGTTTCTTAAATTTTTTATATTGTTTATGTTTTTTATATTTTTTTATTTTTTATATTTTTTATAGTTTTTATATTTTTTATATTTTTTATATTTTTTATATTTTTTATATTTTTTATATTTTTTATATTTTTTATATTTTTGAAAATTTTTTAAATTTTTTTTTATTTTTTATATTTTTTATATTTTTGATATTTTTTATATTTTTTATATTTTTTATATTTTTTTTATATTTTATATTTTTTATATTTTTTATATTTTTTATATTTATTATATTTTTTATATTTTTTATGCATTTTATATTTTTTATACATTTTATATTTTTTATACATTTTATATTTCTTATACATTTTATATTTTTTATACATTTTATATTTTTTGTACATTTTGTATTTTTTGTACATTTTATACATTTATTTTTTTATTTTATACATTTATTTTTTATACATTTTATACATTTATTTTTTATACATTTTATACATTTATTTTTTATACATTTTATACATTTATTTTTTATACATTTTATATATTTATTTTTTAAACATTTTATATATTTATATTTTATACATTTATTTTTTACACATTTTATACATTTATTTTTTATGCATTTTATACATTTATTTTTTTATACATTTTATACATTATTTTGTTAAACATTTTTATACATTATTTTGTTAAACATTTTTATACATTTATTTGTTTAACATTTTTATACATTTATTTGTTTAACATTTTTATACATTTATTTGTTTAACATTTTTATACATTTATTTGTTAAACATTTTTATACATTTTTATTTTTTATACATATTTTCTTTCTTATACATTTTTATTTTTTGTACATATTTTATTTTTTATACATTTTTTTTTTTATTTTTTATGATTTTTATTTTTTTTATCTAAGCTTTAACACGCATTTCTTTTTATATCAATACAACATTAACTAGTCACTCAAAATTATAAATTTGTCGAATTCTGGAAATGGCGACTTATCCGAATAATGTAGATGAATAAAAGAACTCGTTAACTTTATCGAATACCGAATACCGAGGCCCCCAGTTAGTCAAATGGTTAGCGTACTTGACTGCCAACCCAGAAGTTCCAGGTTCGAATTCCGGTCTAGCCATGGTACTACGCTTTTACCTTTCTTTTATTCTTTCCTAATTTCTTATGAACTGAAATTAAAAATTCATCAATATATACGACTTTGGAAGTCGTAGTTGGTGGTAGAGATGTTTGTGGAATGAGAGTACTTAATAACTCGAATTGACTGAGGTAAAGGCATAACACTTGCCTCAGATTCAAATTCGCATATTGATATAGCGCTACGCCACACATACAACATTCTATACTTGTTGCTCTTGATTTTACTTTCTCTCCTATCCTACTGCATATTTTTTCAACAATAAGTCGCAATATGATTCAGCAACTCCTGTTTCCATGCAAAGTATACCCCAAAGTAAGCTCTGGGGTAATTGTGTAGTTTAAGAGTTAATTTTTATTCAAATCGTATTCTAGGAATATTTATTAGCAGTTTTAATTACTTTTTAAAATTATGTTACTCACACCTTTTAAGTTGAGTTTCTGTTGAAAATTTAATTATTTGGTTGGGTTGCCGGTTGGGTTGTCGGACATGTTGGCTAAAACCTATTAATTTTTTGCACTTTAGACATTGTAAAATATTGTACAAGAACAGACAATTTTATAACAATTCAAGCTTCAACATACATAGATACCTTTTTGAACGTGCCGATAACCACCGTCTCAGATCTTTTTATAGTCAACAATTTTAATTATTTTTGGGTGTATGTCACTGGCGCCGTCTGTTCAAGACATAAAATTCACATTCTAATAAAATGTCGTAAATAATTTCGAGCCTGAGACGAAAATAGCAAAAAAAAGGCAAATAATTATTCTATTATTGAGCAAGAAAAAATAAATTAATTGCGCTTTAAATTTAAGATAGTGCAAAGAGTAAGCAAATTCGAATGAATGACTGATTAAAAGAGTTTATTAACATTATTTAAGAGTATTTCTGCGAAATCAATTAAAACACATTTTAATATTTAAACGTAGACTAATAAAATCTTAATGAAAAATATAAACTAACTTGGCAATTTCATTAAAAACAAAAACAAAACAATAATATGTCACTTAAAATCTGTTAAAAATTGTATGATTGTGTGTAAAATGTAGGTGTGTATAATGGACAAAATGTTGTTATAATTTTCTGCTGCGCTGCTTAAAACAAGATTAGAGTCACGTTAATTCACAAAGACACTAACTGGGCGAAACAAGTGTTGAATTAGTAATTATGGTTAAAACAAGTTGTTGATTATTGGCTTAATAAACAAGAGAGTGAGTGTGAGTGTGAGTGCGAGTATGAGTAGGTGTGAGAAGTATTTAAAGTGGGTGACACAACAATTTGTCATCGAATTTGAAAATATGAACTCAACTGCGACTGTAAAGCTGTATAAATAATATAGAGCATTTTTTTTATTATTTTCACATATATTTTCAAAATTAAGAAATCCAACTGACACTTTTTAAGTGCCAGTAATCCATAAAAATATGCCAAAATAAAACACAAAACAACATAAAACACTGCCGTCAAACCGTCATCGCAGGCAGGCAGATCAAAAATTGACGCAATTTTTAAAAATATAAAACAGAGCCCCAAAGGAGTTTTGTACATGGTTGAAGGTATGTAAGTATATAAAACACAAGCAAGAACCAACTAAACTTAAAGCAGGTTTTCTCACCCACTTGAGACATGACACAATATTTCTGTTCTAACCCATGTTGAAAAATAGTCGACTTGACTTGACTAATGAGTGCAACAAAAAAAAAAAAAAAAGTAGCAAAAGAGTAGTTTTGTAAAGTTGAGGCGTGTGTTAGAACATAATCATAAAATTAACTGCCACTTGTGTAAATCAAGCAGCACAAACACAGGCAGGCAGATACATAGATAGTTAAGCAGACAGTCAAAACGATAGACAGACAAAAAAAGCTTAACAAAATTAAAGTTGACAGAGCATAGAATAAAGGAGCACTGCTGGGCTGCGAATGGCAGGAGAAGCAATTCATCCAGCTGGCTCATGCTGCGTAAAAACCGCATAATTGAGCTACTTGAAAAATTAAGATACAGTAGCTTTGCGCCAGATATAAACAGAAGTTGTACTACAATATTTTTTTAGCTTTTAAATAGCGTTTAATATTCAAAAAGTTTATATTTCTTTAAATATTCAATACTTGTTTCTTTTTTTTCAAATTCTGATTGCGTGCTGTTTTTTCAGGCAAAGAAATTGTAGTTGTTATAAAATATTTCACTCGTCTATACAAAACGTTTATATAATACATTTTATTTGTTGTTCAGCTGTTCGTTATTCAATTTGTTCTTCTCAATTTTTAAATTTATTTTAGTTTGAAATACCAAAAACTTTTTAAAATATTTTTGTGTATTAATCATTTTCAATTAATAAGCAAAATTTTTGTTTACTTTATATGAAAAAAAAGTTGTTATTAAAATAGCTCAAGTGTTGAGTGACGTTGAAAAAATAAAAAAACAAAACCTTTTTGTTTATGGTTTTAAAATAAATTATTTGTAGTGTTATAAAAATTTAACAAAAGTCAGCAGGCATTTTGAACTCGAAATACGCAACTTTTGAGGAGTTTTTTTCAGACTTTTTAAAAAATGTATACATGTTTAACATGTTGTGGTGACCGTGGCATGCAGGTTATGTGTGTGGCTTAGCTTGCTCGGAGCCCGAGTTCGATCCCCAGTCGCGGCGAAAAGTTTTTTCAATAAAAAAATTTTTCTGATCGATCACCACCTCTCTGCAGACAATGGCAAACCTCAGAGAGTAAATAATGACATGTAAAGCTTCTTAAGAAAATGAACTTTAGCCGTTCGGACTCGGCATAAAACATGTAGGTCCAGTTCTCGGCCAATTGTGTGCAAGCATTTAATAACTCACACAACAAAATTGATCATAAGAAGCTCGGTCAAAGTCCTTTCAAGGGCTGAAATGGCCAATTTGTTTTTTTTTTTTTTATATCAAAACGGATTTAAGCCAAAATGCATTTTGAAGACATGAAGGACACTTCTTTTAAGCTGAATGGTTTTTATGATAAAATTTAATGAAAAAATTTTTTGGATATCTGATTTTTGGATATTAATTTACAAAGCTGAGGTATTGAATTTAGAAAAGATTATTATGATTTTTCCTGCTAAAATGTCAGTATATTTTGTTTTTTAAGAAACGATGAGAAAATGCATTCCATTTCTTTTGCAAATCGTAAAAATGTCCATATTTGATTAAAACTATTGTTTACTTGTGCGATGAGACTTACAAGAAAAAATTAGGTACACATTTTGTATGGAAGTCCTATGAAATGTGAAGTTTCCCATAAACTATTTTAACATGGGGATAGACCATAAAAAAACAAAATTTTTGATACACATATTGGATAAATTTAACTGTAATAAAATTTTTTCTTTAAGGAAAATAAATGCAATTTAATAAAAAAAAATTTTATTATAAACAGCTCAAAATTAAAAAAAAACAAAAAGGTCAGTTTAAAAATGCATTAAATTCAACATAAATTAATATGAAATAATTACGTCTTCACACTTCTTTGATATCGACTTAATATTACAACAACAAAATTACAACTAACTTTTCGCTGATTTTTTAACGCGAGTTTGAAAACCTTAACCATTGATTGAGCACGTATAAAAAACATGTCAACCTTTGAATATCCGAAAATCATTCAAATCGGAGACTGTCACCTGGGGACCTTTCCTTGTGAGCCATATTAAAATATGTGCGAATGAAACAACAAC
Source organism: Tetanocera ferruginea (assembly GCA_958299015.1). NCBI lineage: Eukaryota > Metazoa > Arthropoda > Insecta > Diptera > Sciomyzidae > Tetanocera > Tetanocera ferruginea. The sequence continues at coordinate 155,098,388 of OY282642.1, read as the reverse complement.
AGTTTTAATCAGAAAATGAAAAAAAAATCTTTAACGAACGGTTCATTTTTATAAGTAAGGTATCTTTAAAAGGAGATCTACCTTTATTCAGGTTTATTCGAATTTTGTTATTTTACTCAATCACTACCAGGCGAGGTATAAAGGTTGAGTTGGACTGATCGATCAAAATATGTTATTTGCTTTGTTGTGGTTTTTGATCAAAAAACCGTACGAAATGAATTCGCAGAGAGGGCTAAGGGCCCGCGTAAAATCAATATTGAAGAATAGTGAACCGATATTGTTTCACTTACACAGTCCGGTTCAATTTTGATTATGAATTTTGAACTCAACTATTCAGTTATTCAAATAGTTCTACAGTATGTCAAACTCCATTTTGAATATGACTCCATTTTGTTGTCTGATACAAACATATCTTCTTATATATAAAATCAAATGTTTGTCCTCCTGTCTGTCTGTCTGTCTGTCTGTTACGTATAGGCTCGCGCACCGCTTATCCGATTGAGCTGAAATTTGGACACCGAGTACCTTTCATAGGGAGAAAGAACATAGAAGGTGTAAAAAAGTGGGCGGAAGTATGTGGGCGTGTCACTCTATAATAACTTCTAAACGCCTGGACCGATTTCAATGAAATTTGGCATGAAAGTTCAACTGCTCCCAAAATAAAACATAGGCTATAAAAAATTCCAAAGACTTCCGCAAGAGGGCGCTTTAAGTAGTGCGTTTTTAAGACTCAATAACTCCTAAATTCCTGGACCGATTTCAATGAAATTTGGTATGAAGATGCAACTGCAACCAATAGGTAAAAAAGTGGGCGGAAGTATATGGGCGTGGCACTATAACTCCTAAACACCTGGACCGATTTCAATGAAATTTGGTATGAAGGTTTAACTGCTCCCAAAATAAAACATAAGCCATAAAAAATTTCAAAGACTTACGCAAGAGGCCTTATGCACTATTAAGTAGTGCATTTTTAAGACTGAATAACTCCTAAACGCCTGGACCTATTTCAATGAAATTTGGTATGAAGGTTCAACTGCAACCAATATAAAGCATAGGTAAAAAAGTGGGCGGAAGTATGTGGGCGTGGCACTCTGTAATAACTTCTAAACGCCTGAACCGATTTCCATGAAATTTGGTATGAAGGTTCAACTGCTCCCAAAATAAAACATAGGCTATCAAAAATTCCAAAGACTTCCGCAAGAGGGCGCTTTAAGTAGTGCGTTTTAAAGCCTCAACAAGTCCTAAACGCCTTGATCGTTTTTGCTAAAATTTGGTACGTGAAATAACCTGACCCTGCAACAGAATTGAGGTTATTTAAATTTCAGAAAACTTCCGTGAGAGGGCGCTTTATTCAATCAACTATGTCTGTCTGGCACATTAACGTCAAAACGGATGAACCGATTTTGATGAAACTTGGCAAGCATTTGTATCTGTTACTGAAATAGATTCTATGCTTTTATAAGTTCTTTCGACAAAAATCAAGGAATGAGCCGAAGGCAAACGAAGTCAAGAACCAAAGGCTAAAAAAAAAAAAAAACGAATACGAGCAGAAGCTATATCAAGATGAAAAAAAATTAACCGAACAGTATCGACCAAAACCGAAGTTGAACGAAGACAATCCAAAAATCGAATCGATGCTTATAGGATTTTTTTAAAATTGGAATTTATTTGAGATAAAATTACATTCTAAATGCATGCTAAGAAAAACTTTAAACAAATTTTTCTCGAAATGACTTTTCAAACTGCACTCAGAAAAAAATTTCTCGGAATATGATAAAAATGGCATCATATTTACTGAAAAATGGTATTGACCATGCTCCAGAGAATGCTTTTCTCTAAATGCGATCCTAAAAATAATTCTCTAAAAATTTTAAAAACCTTCTATGAAAAAGAGAAATATATAAAAACTAGCTGGTACCCGGCGCGTTACTGCCCTCCTTGTCCAATACATGTTCCAGTTTGCCAATAGAAGGCCATCAACAAATAGTAACTCCACTCTGAGTTTCAATATTCTGTGACCACTACTTCTAAAGGTATTAAATAAGAAAAGTTTTCTTCAAACGGAGCCACACCTCTTGTTCAATGGCCGTTCTAGTTTTCCAATAACAAAAGATCATCAAATAGAAACTCCATTTTGAGTCAAAATTTTCTGTGACTTTTACTTCCATAACTATTCTGTATCGAAAATTTGAATTAAATGGGCGGAGCCATGTTCCGTTTTTCAATGCCCGTGTCTGTTTTATAATTAAAAAAACTGGCCAATCAGTCATTTCATTCAGAGATTTATTGTTACATGACATTTAATTCTATCTATTCGATATAAAAATATTGAATTGTATGGGCGTTGCCATGTCCCTTTATAAAAATTTAATTATTAATTATTTAATTTGACAGTCAAAGAGCACGTCTCAATAGAAAGTTAGTACCGAGTTTCATGATGTGCGATTTATAGACGAAAGCAAATCCGAAAATGTGTGATCTCAAAAAAGTGCCACGCCCCTCAAGGGTAGGAAGATGAAAAATACTTTACGACCTATTCTCATACCTACAAAATATTCATACAAAGTTTCATTTAATTCGGTCCAGCCTCTTCGGAGGAGTTCAAACACTAACACCGTGACACGAGATTTTTATATATTAGATTATTCGATTTTAGAGAAGAGTCTTTATTTTTAAGAAAAAATTTGTTTTATTGAAGAAAATACTTCTCATAGTGAATATTTTATCAAAACATAGGAACAATTTTTCATTTTCTATATATTTTTCTCTTAAAAGGAGAATTTTTTTGTGCAAGAAATATATTTGTCATTATAAGAGACATTGAAATATTTCCATTTCCTAGAAGTGAAGAAATATTTCTTCGAAAATGTGAAAATTTATTCTAATTGAAGAAAATTTTATTTGAAAAGAGAAAATTGCTGTTATCGAAAATAGAGAAATTTTTCACCGGAGAAAGATTGTATGTGTTTTTTTTTCTGAGTGTGGGTGCCCATTTTCCTCAGAAACCAGACGTCAGATCGAGACATTGAAAATGTCATTTTTTTGTTTTAACCGCGTCTGGCAGGTACACTTTTATGGAAATTTGACTAAACACTTTCGATGAAAAGAGGATGAAACCCCAAAAAACGATTATTTAAAAAACGTTAAAATTAGAGCAGTTTTGAAAATCGTCCTCTTTTTGTGCTCGAGGCACAACCCCGAGTAACACCGGGTTACATCCGCTAGTAGTTAATAAATTTCATACTCACGGCTTATGTATGCTTCGTATTAAGTATTAAGTGTGTATATCTTACCTGAAAGAGATGAAAGAAAAAATTTGTAAAATTGTTTGATTAATTTTATTGTTTTTTTAAAAAATCTACTACATTTATATATATTTTTAGTAAAAATAGTTTGCACAAAATTTTGTTCAAAAGTAATGAATAGCTTCTTCAGATATTTTGTGTTTATTAGACCATTGATATAAACAATCTCATAAAAAAAAATGAATTAACCTTTTCAGCCCTTCAAAGGGCTTTTACCGAGCTTTATATGATTAATTGTTTTGTTGGACCTACATGTATGTTGTATGCCGACTCCGGACGGCTAATGTTCATGTTTTCAAGACACTTTAGATGGCATTTTTTACACTCTAAGGTTTGCATTATCTGCAGACAAGTGAAGCCGAACAGAAAAATTAATTTTCAATTAAACTTGAACTTTTGCCCAACATGTGGATTGAACTCGGGACTCGCTGCCTCGCACGCCACATTTTTCCTAAGAACTTAAGTGAGGGTAAAAATATTTTCTCCATTCTAAAACAGAAAAATCTATGTCAGTCAAACACCAAAGAATAACTTCAATAATAAACGAGATATGATGTGAATATCACAAAACTATCAAAGTTTTTTTGCTTTTAAAATAATAAATTAAATACATATTACTTAAACTTATTATACATACAAGATATATGTATTTATCTTGAATAATATAGTAAGATCTGATATTTTGATATAGGCTCGTCTCGTTTGCATGCATTCTTCTGCTACTGCTACTAGTTCTTTTGAACTAGTCTGTGAACTAGTTCTTATGAACTAGTCTTTTGAGTAGTTTTAGCCTTTGGACTAGTTCTTATGAACTAGTCTTTGGACTTACAGTGAACTCGTGAATGCATTTCAGTGAATAAATAGTTCTCATGTGCTGTTGTCCCACTAGCTGCTGTTGATTAAAAACTGTTAATTAAAAAAACCTTGGCTTTGACGCTTTTGAACTTTGTAACAGCTTTTTTAACGTGTCGTGTTTTTTTTTTATTTTGGATATCAAAGCACGTTTTCCCCTTTTGAGGTTAGTTACAAACGACGAACGGACGGACGGACTTCAAAAAAACTGCTACGATAGCAAACAACATTGATGTGCATTCGAATGATTTATTGTGAGGCACACAGCAATAGAAGCTAACATAGAAAGACGAAACCATGACGATGAAGCGGCATTTGTCTATCTAGCTGTGTTTCAGGTTTATTGTTGTCTGAGTTTAATAACTCAACTCAACACATGACTAGGCATGCAAACCTTTTTAAAATTTTTCTAATGTTCAGATGTTTTGATTGAAGCGTTGCAAATAATGTCAGATGTGGTGATGGTCGAAAGTTTTTGTGGCTGTCAATCAAGGTTTGTGGATGAAGATAATCCACTGATTGAACTTTCTAATATTTTAACAAGAAGACGTGCTCGTTTTGCTTTAAGCTTGTAAATATATGTCGGTGTGTTTACAACAACAGTTTGTTTATTAGATAATAGTTAAGTTACTCTTAAAATTTGCAATAAATTTTAAGTGTCTACCTGAATTTAAATGAACTTTTTTAGTTATTATGTGAACATTATTTAGGCGTGAATAATACGATGGGATTGAATAATACGACATGGGACTAAGAAACTTTTGTGGAGCAGAGGTTAAATTATATTCTATACGTTCTGTACGTTATTTTCTGAGCTATAAGTCTGTTGCCTATCAGTTGGCAATTGATAAAGTAAAACAAAAAGTCATGCTTAGAAGAAGGAAGTATTAATAAAATGTACAAAATTTCAAATCCAGCGGAAATGTTTTCAGGTTTATTGTTACTATAACTGTAATTATCAAATAAATCTTTTTTTTAAGACTTTTTAGCAAACCAATTTTCTTTACATTTTTATTTTATTGAAATAAAAACAATTTAATTAAATTTTAATAATTTATTTAAATAGACTAGAATAATTCTTTCCTTGAACTTTTTTCGACATATTTTGCTCGACTTCTCGAAGTTGACTTTTTTAGAATTTTCACTTCGACCTGAATCAGAATTTATAACAAATACGATGAGGTCGAAAGAAGACTTTTTATCATCTGGCAAAATGACATGACAATAGCACTAATACTCAATAAAACCAGTTCTTAACTTTTTACTTTCGAAATGAACGATTCAAGTATGTAAACGTAAACATGCAACAGAGTGTAATTTTTTCATTACTTTTTTACAATAGCGTTAAAATACAATCATGAATCATTTTTTTTTTTTTTTTTTTTATTTTGCGCCAAAAATAAATGAAATAAAAACAGTTGGTAATAAAGCAAGTAAAACACTAAAAAAATGAAAATAAACACAAGAAAAAATACATAAAAAAAATGCCAAAAAAAAAAACTAAATAAAAAGAGGTCTTAAAAAACTAAAGAAATGAAAAGTCATCAAGAAATGCGCACAAAGACAAAATAAATACAATCATTCTTGTTTTGCTGTTGTTTCTCTGATTCGTTTTATTTATATAATTTTATTTATTCGCAAGATATACAAACGCTCACATAAACACACCAGCGCAAACATCTACACAAGATTACAATATCACAAGATCGTTTTATGAGCAGCTATGGAGCTAGCTGCTTTAGGTTTATTGACTTTTTTGCCACCTTCCAACAGACAATAGCAGCAATACAGCACAATAGTATAACAATCTCTGGCAACGCTGCCAGCTAGAGCACTTCCGCTATCGCATTACGATGTACTAGCAGACATTTGCAAAAAACCCAAAAAAAAAAAGTAGCTCAACAAATGTCGTTGTATATAAACCATAACAGCACCAGGGGACAGATAAAAAATTCACACAAATAAAAAAAAAAACAAGTAAAGAAAGTCTAAAGTTAGTCTAAGACGACTATGAAATACCCTAAACCCACTTTTCAAAAACAAAAAATGTTTGTAAATATTTTTGTAAATGGGCGTGTCCGTGGGCGAATGAAGCCTATATTTGGTATGTATTTAAATGTTGATGAAAAATTTACACATACCAAGTTTTATTCCTGTAGCTCACAGTTAATGCCTTTATTGTGCTTTCGCTATGGTAGGTGGGCGAGTTCATGGACGGATTACTCCCAATTTTTGAACACACCTTAGTTTTGGTTTAAAATACATACATACATACCAAATTTAATTTCTCTATGACAAACATAACCTTATTTATTGCGTTTTAAACTTTTTTGGTTGTATGGGAGGTAGGCGTGTCCGTAGGCGGATTACGTCCATTTTTCAAAACCATCTTTGTTTTGTTATAAAAAACATATGTGCCAAATTTTAGCTCTTTAGGTTAAACACACACTGAGGGAAATATGTGTTAAAATTAAATGAAATTATGTTCATTTTAAACGAATTTGTTTTTGAAATAGAGCTTGAAACAAATTCATTTAAATTAAACACAACTGTTCTTAAAGTTAAATTTAAAACAAGGGTTTTTGTTTTTAAAACAATGTTTTTAAATAAGAAAACAAATTTAAAACAAAAATTTTTAAATTTAAAACAAATGTTTTTAAGCATAATTTTTTCGATGCCATTTTTTAAATATTTTCGAGTTTTTGATGACAGATTCGTAATCAGCGACCCTTGGGACCCTCCGAATACCGAATCTCAACTCATTTCAATGAAGTTTGCATTTTAAATATTTCAATATTGAAAAACTGAATTAGTTTTTATTTTATTTTATGTTCGATATTTTTCAAACCAATGAAAATTCAAAAAATGTCAAAAAAAGTTTCAAAGAAATAATGAATGAAAAAAATTGAAAGGAGTGTATAGTTGAAATTTAAACACAATTGTTTTAAATTTTGTTTTGTAGAAACGCAAAGGCGTTAAATTTATATTTTAAAAATTTTTGTTTAATTTTAAAGTATGTTTTTTTCTCGGATGGACGTCGGATGACGTCCATTTTTCGAAGACATTTTTGTGTTGGTATAAAACACATATATATCAAATTTTATTGTTGTAGATTAACTATGAGCTGAGTTATGTAGTTTTCAATTTTCGCGTTGTATGGGAGGTAGGCGTGTCCGTGGGCGTATGATGTCCATTTTTCAAAACCATCTTTGTTTTGTTATAAAAAAAAACATATGTGCCAAATTTAAGCTCTTTAGGTTAAGCACAGGCTTATTTATTGCGTTTTCAATTTTTCGGTTGTATGGGAGGTGGGCGTGTCCGTGAGCAGATGACGTCCATTTTTCGAAGACATCTTTCTGTTGGTATAAAACACATGCATACCATATTTTATTGTTGTAGGCTTATTATGAGCTGAGTTATGCAGTTTTAAATTTTTGCGTCGTATGGGAGGTAGGCGTGTCCGTGAGCGCATTCCAAAAATATTCAATAGGGCAGATCCTTGGGTGCATGTGACCATGTGTACAAAGTTTCATCCAATTATCTATACTCTTATCCTGTGTATACGGACAACACACAGACCGACAGACGGACGGACGGACGAACGGACGGACGGACGGACGGACGGACATGAATAGTTCGACTCAAGAGGTGACGCTGATCAAGAATATATATACTTTTCTATACCGGACTCGCTTCGTTCTATGCGTTACAAACGTATGCACAAAGTTAATATATCCTGACCTTTCAGGTTTAGGGTATAAAAACTTAACAACAAATCTTGTAGCAAAAACTACGAATGAATCATCATCATCATCATCAGCACCATCATTAAAACAGTGAAAGAGACTCAGCCACTTTAAAAAGTGCTGGCTTTCAGTGCCGAAAATCAAAAGAAGAGAAAAAAAAACAACATCAACTAAAGAAGAGCAACAGAAAAAGACGCACGCCAGACAAAACGCCATATTGTCTTGAGCGTGTTTTTTCCGTTAAGTTTACGAACGTACCTTAATTTTGCACTTTTAGTTGCCATATTTTTAAGCCTTTGTTTTGTTGCAACACATGTTTTTTTGATTGTTTGTATGTCAAACGTCAGTGTTTTTTTTAGTTATCTATCTTTTTTGCTGCTTAAACTTGATATAATGTCTTGTGTTTAATTCTGAGTCCCTGAAAGACCGCTCGATGCAAGACTCGAAGCGTGCTATTGACCAAGCAGACATTTGTTGTTGCTATTGGTTAGCGGTTAATTGAGTGGTATTGAGAACGTTTAGCGTATCTTAAACCTGACGTTGAAAAGAAAATGCAATGGTTGGTCTTTTGTCGATGGGGTCTGTCTGGGGTTTGGTGATTGGAGCTTGCTTGCTTGCTGACTGGCTGGCTGTCGGGCTGGCAATCAAGGGAAACAAGTTATCTTTCATAGCATGTTGCTGCATCGCAGACACAATTCTTTGTTGTTTTGGTATTGTTGACAGTAGATTTAATTTAAATAAATCCATTCGTTTCAGTTTCAACACGTTCTCCACGTAATTTTGTATGGTTTCGTCTAAAGTCGTAATTTATAGCAGCTTTTATTGTTGTTTTGATATAAAATTGTTAACCCTTTCGAACCGGAGGATACAACATAGCCCAAAAATATATTTAAATATATCTGTTTAGGTTCAAAAGGGTTAATTAAGTATTTATTTGCATGAACAAGTTCACCAATAAGGTCGTTTTTTCTTTGTGTAAAACATGCAAGATTTAACCATAATGTGCTTAAGCTGACATATGCACGCTCAAAATTTTGAAGGAAATTTCATTTTGTCTAAAATTTTCTAGTATAAACTAACAAAACTCTGCAAATAATCGTACACATTAAGATGACGGATACACGGAAAAAAAATAATTTTTCTTTTCTACAATTTGCTGCGATACATTTTTGTCCCGTATGGATAAAACTGCTCACTTATAATATTTGTGAGTTTGTCTTTGCGTACATTCCACCTACGGTTATATAATTAATAAATTTTCACGCCGAATTCGAAAACAGCGTTTTCGTTTTTAATAAACCACATTTTCTTTTTATAACACTCATGAATAAAGGCTGTCCCAGAAATAACTGTTCTTTTGTTTTTAGGTTATTTATAAAAAAGTGTTGCCTCTATAGCAACATATTTGGTACCTAAATAAAGTATAAATATTGCAGATTAAAAAATAATACTAATATTGACAGCTTACTCGTTTATCAAAAACGCCAGGCTCAGGGAGAAAAAGTGGTCCAGCGAACCAAGCAGTGGTCCAGAACGTTAAGCGACTGTTTACTCAGAATCCAGGTACTTCAGTTCGTGATATGGGTAAAAGCGTGAACATCGAAGCCCTAATAGGTCAGAAGAAAAGGACGCCGAAGCCAAGAGGAGTGCTCGAAAACTGTATCGCGATTACCTGCGCAAATTTGATTGCGTGATCATGGATGATGAAACGTACTGCAAAGCGGATTTCAAGCAGTTACCTGGACACGGATATTATACTGCGGTTAGAAGAGGTGGAGCATCCTCTAAATTTACCACCGAAAAACATACCAAATTTCCAAAGAAATACATGGTGTGGCAGGTCATAAACAAATGTGGCCTTCGAAGTAATGAATTTGTGACATATCGCACAATCAACACCGAAATTTACATCAGAGAGTATCTGGGGCGGCTCAGTACTATTTTGGCCTGGCCTAGCAACATGTCACTTTGCCCAGAGAACTATGGATTGTTACCAAGCCAATAATGTCACTGCGGTACCAAGAGAAGACAATCCTCCGAATTGCCTCGAACTTCGTCTAATCGAAAAATATTGGGCTGCAAAAAACATCTAAATATTTCGACGTAAATGGCGTCGGGCATACACTAAGGTCAACGAAAGGTCGGTAAAAAAACCTAATGGAGGACCTTAATCAAGAAGTGCATAATTTTTTTTAAGTTTATTTTTCAGTGTAAATAAAATTTTCATTTATTTTGTAATGTTCACTTAATAATAAACTGAAAAAAATTTTAAAAAAACATTATTGGATTTTTTACAATAAAAAAAGGACTGTTATTTCTGGGACTGTCTTTATTTTATGGTTAATGAATCAATTTGCATTGAACATTTTTAAAAGCTCTTTTGAACTTTTTTCCAATTCTGTGTAAAAATTACACAGGCACAATTCCGAATTCGAGGTTCGTTTAACCCTATCGTGTCAGGGTGAACAATTTTTTATTGGTGCTTTTGGCTTCTTTATGAATTTTTTCAAACATATTTTCTTAATTTGAGCTTCAAATTACCTTAAAACTAACTTGATAAGAGCTTAACTAACCTCGGCATCAGTGACAGTCTTACTTATTTAGGTAATTAGGTTTTTTTGTAAAACTAAATTTTGACCTTTGATAAAAAGCCATTAATTGAGATAATAAGGTCTGCTATCCAGGCCAGAATATTTTTTTTTGTAACTGTGTTATTCGTGCAGGGCTAAATATCTTTTATTTTCTGTGTCTATTTTTCTACCCATTTTCCTCTTGCTTGTTCCAGGAAACACATTTTTTTCGATAAGGCATACTGAAAATAAGTCTGTTTTGAGGTACCTGTACATTTAACCTAGCAATTAATTTTGAATATTCAAATTTATTTACTATTGAAGTGCTTATTAACCTTGCATTCTGTTCAAAATTGAACTGGACTGTGCAAATAAAACAACAACTGTCAACTTATCTTCATTATTTATTTGATCACCTTCAAAATCGATCACCATCGGAGGCGATACACTTAATTCTCTCTGGTGACTTCAATCGTTTCAAAATGTTTTCCACGAAGCTACAGTTTGAGTTTGGGGAAAAGGAAGCGAATTTGAATCTGATGCAAGTGTAATGCCTTTATTTCAGTCAATTGGAGTTATAAACCAATCTCATTTCACAAACATCTATAACAACAAGTTATATAAGGTTCGTAACATAATTATAACCCATCTACCAGCATTGCATGATTTAAGAAAAAAAAAAATTAATTTTCGATGCTACTGTAAAAAAGAGAGTACTACATGAGAGAAGTATGAGACAAAGCGACCTTAGGCTGCGTTTATAGTGAACGCGATTCAGACAGGCAGGCAGACAGGCAGGCAGACAGGCAGGCTGAAATCTGTGTGAAAAACGAGATGCAGATAGCAATCTATCTCGCTTGTTCACATTGCCTGTCTGCCTGCCTGTCTGACTCGGCGTTCACTATAACTGCAACCTTAGTTTTTGTTGTACTTTATTAGTTTAGCAATTGACGCTAAAGCACCGTTAACTGTTTGATTGCAGCTGCAGTTTTTGCGTAACATATTTATAACCCACTCAAAATTTTTAAGTTTTAAAAGTAAGTATTATTTACAAAACTAATTCTAAAAGCTAGGATGAAAACAATAACTAAACAATGTGGCTTCCACGGTATGACATTGAATATCCTTTTTTTCATGGATTTTATTAAATTTTCTAATAAACTTTTTTCAAGTGTTTGCCAATTTTCCTCAATGGCTCGTCTCAGCTCCGCAGCACTATCAAATTGGCGATTTTCAGCATAAATCCGTCTTACAAGTACTTCCCAAATATTCTCTATTGGATTGAGATCTGGGAAGCAGGCCGGCCAATCCATAGTTTCAACGGAACATCTGGTAAAGAAGGCATATGTTTTAGCACTGGTATGAATACGGGCGTTATCTTGCTGGAACAGGAAAGGTAGTTTTCTATTTTCCTCAGGCTTCGCTTCAACACAGCAGTCCGAGCTTTTCATTTTGGAAGATGTAAACTCCACTTGTAGAGTGCCGCGGCTAGTAAATGCGCCCCATACCATGACTGATCCGCCATCAAAATTCCTTTTTGAAAAGTATAGAGGCTCTTTGCGTAAGTCATGCCAATAATGACGGAATCCTCCATCAGCGCCATCTTAATTCCATTTTTTCTCATCCGAAAAAATGACCTGTTATGATAATTTAGTGTTAAACAAAAAAATGAAATGTTAATTATGATTGTTATCTTCTTACAAATTCCCAATTGGTATTCATGTGCTTCTCAGGAAACTCTAGCCGAGCGTCCTTGTGACGTTGAAGCAGTTTAGATTTTTTGTCATTTTTGCGCTGCGAATGTGTGGACACGTTTTGAGCTCTCGACAAATTGTCATCTTAGAGACTTTGTTACCAACATACGTTGCCAATTAAGAGCAAGACGCAGAAGAATTGCTGGCTTTTTGAAGAATTATTCTCCTTTCGCGGCTATTTAAGGATGGTTTTCTTCCGGAGCGCTTCTTAACGCCATACTTTTTCGGATCATCCAAAAAATTTTTCACTACTCTCCGATTTCTGCTTATATTTTTGGAAATATCACTTATGTTAAGGCCACTGTCTTTAAATGCCAATATTTTTCCTTATTCTTCATCTGTCAATTTAGGACCGTGTGGCATTTTGAAATATTACGTAATTAATTTCAAAAATAGTATTTATTTTTTTTTAAATAATACGTCTTTTCACTTTAAAACCACATTATGAATGTGGGTTATAAATATGTTACACAAAAAATGAAGCAAAATATGCAGCTGTTAGCAAAAAGTTAACGGTGCTTTAGCATCAATTGGCAAACTTAAAAATTACAACAAAAACTAAGGTCGCTTTGTCTCATACTTCTCTCATGTACTCTCTTTTTTACAGTGGCATCGAAAATTAATTTTCTTAAATCATGCAATGCTAGATGGTGGGTTATAATTATGTTACGAACCTAATATTGATTAAATTTTAGTTTCAGTTAATTAGAAATCAGGGAAGAATTAAAGAAATGTAAAAGCGTAGGACCATGGCTATACCGGGATTCGAACCCGAAATCTCTGGAATGGCAGTCAAGCACGCTAACCACTCGACTACCGAGGCTTAAGCAAATATTCTTAAGCAAATGCTTTAAAACACTCAAATAATATTAAGAGTTGTCAAATTGTCAACTATTGTACGACTCTCTTTAAACAATTTGTACCACTCAAATACCTGCATACGTGATAGAGCAGACTCCTTACTTATTTGCTTACTTAGCTGTCGCTTAGAACCGTAGGTCGGTTTTGGCCTCGTCTAAGAATTTGCGCCAGCCTTTTTTGTCGTGCGCTTGCTGGCACCAGTTGGATACTCCAATCGTCATTAGGTTATCCAATGCCTGGTCTTTATAACGGAAATGCGGTCTTCTTCGTCTGCGTTGGGCGCCGCTGGGTACCGAATCGCATAATTTTTTCGCTGGATCATCGTTGTTCATTCTCTCGACATGACCTAGCCAGCGAAGCCGCTCATTTTTGATACGCTAGACTATATAAAAAACAAAAAACAAATTGGCCATTTCAGCCCCTGAAAGGACTTTGACCGAGCTTATAATGATCAATTGTGTTGTGTGTGTTATGAAATGTTTGCACACAATTGACAGAGGACTGGACCAACATGTTTCATGCGGAAGTTCGTGTTCTCAAGAAGCTTTAAATGGCATTATTTACTCTCTTAGGTTTGCCATTATCTGCAGAAAAAACTTTTCGCCGCTACTGTGGATCGAACTCGGGCTCGAAGCATGCTAAGCCACACGCTTAACCTGCATGCTACGGTCACCACTTGACTATATCAATCTTGGCATATACCTCATACAGCTCGTATTTCCATCGTTTTCAGTACTCATCATTGACGCAGATTGGACCATAGATCTTGCGAAGGATTTTCCTATCGAACGCTCCAAAAGTCTTTTCATCAGTGCTGCTCAACGTCCAGGTTTGTGATGCGAATAGTCGGACGAGCATGATTATTGACTTATAGAGCGTTAGTTTTGTTTGTCGAGAGAGCTCTGTTTCTCAATTGCCTACTAAGCTAAAAGTACCTATTGACAAGAGTTATCCTTCGTTTAATCTTATACGATATCGTTGGAGCAGTTAATGCTGGATCCCAGGTAAACAAAATCCTTCACTGCCTCAAAGGAGGTGTTGTCAACAGTTACGTGGTTTCCAAGACGCTGGGACTGTTTGTTTGTTGAGACAAGATGCTTCATTTTATCTTGCGTTCACTGCAAGACCCATTCGACTCAACTCTTTTCACACACACTCTTTTCACACTTCACACGTATTATGGCCAATGATGTCAATATCATCAGCAAAAGCAAGCAGCATAACGCTCGTATAGAATATTGAGCCATTGCGCCTCAGATCAGCAGCTTAGATAATCTTCTCCATGACTATATTGAAGAAGTCGCACAATAAGGTATGACCATATCTGAAACCTCGCTTGGTATCGAACGGAGGGGAGTGATCCTTCCTGATTTTCAATGCGCTGCTGGTGTTGCTCAGTGTCATCATGCATAGACGTATTAGCTTCGCAGGAATACCAAATTCAGACATGATGAAGTATAGGTGACTTTTTATTGGACTATCGAAGGCGGTTTTTTAATCGACAAAAATATGGTGTGTGTCAATTTGTTTTTCGAGGGTCTTTTCCAAGATTTGTCGGAGCGTAAAGATCTGGTCGATGGTGGACTTTCCAGGTCTAAAGGTCAATGTAGTAAATTGCTTATACCTTAAACGGTAAATATCATTTTCAACACGACAAAAAAGTAAAACATCACACCTGTCTGAATGGAATGAGCCTTCTGCAATTTTTTTTTTTTCACGCAAAAAGGTTTTCCAAATTTTGAAGAATTTTATTTTATTTTGTGAGTTTTAGTTTAGTTTAGTTTTTTTAGTTGTAAGTTCTATGAAAACACAAATATTAATTATTATTTGTTTATTAAATTAATTATAACGAAGTTATATTCCTTCCCAATACAAATTTGTTCGTTTATTTATTTTCGTAACCTTTTTGCAACTTCACAAAAGTATCCAATTATATTTCTGTTTTGAGTCTAACCAATGCAATAGTCACGTCTTTTAAATGTCCTATTTTATTTGAGTTTATTTGCACTTTAATTTATAGCCAACCCTGTTTCTAGAATTCTAGCCACTTAAGTTGGTGTCTTTTTTATAGTAAGTGTAACTAACATTGGCAACTGTTGTGGTCAACTGTGGAGCCATAAATTCACCACAGTAGTTACTTGATAAAACAAAACTTACTATGGGGTTATTTATGTCTGCATAAACACACACTCACACACACACACACACTCGCAAGTAAGTAATTGTAAATAACAACAAACTCTTGCCTATAAATTAAGTAACTTTTTTTGCTCTACCGACAATGACACAAAATTTATTAATGAGTTCGCTGTTATTTACTGCACTTCAGAGTGCACTTGTTTAGCAAAAAGTGTCAGTATTGTAACAAGTTTCTAGATATTCATGATTTATTAAAGTAATAGTTTTTATAAGAATTTAAAAAAATTGTTGAATATTAAAAGAATTTGCTACAAATGTTATATTTTTATTACAATATAAATATTAGCCAATTATCTCTTTCCTTCTTAATCGCTTATGTTCCACATAATTCAAAACAAAATCAGCGAAACGCTGACTGGCAACAAGAAAAAATTAAAAATAAAAAATCATAATAAACATAAATGTCGCCCGATTTTAACGCAAATAAAAATACTATATATATATATTGTGGCGTTACAAATTTTTTTGCAACATGTGTCATTAATTTTGTTTTTTTTTCAGTTTTCTGGTTTTCACAATTTTATTTTTCGCTGAATTCAAAAAGTTGCTGTCAGCGCCAACTAGTCACACATGTTTGTTACATGTTGGCGCCACTTTGTTTTTCAACAAAATTTAATTGTTAGTTTTTTTTTACTTCTTAATTAAAAAACGAAACTAGCGGAAATGCCTTAACGTTTATGAAGAAGATATATTTGTAAAAATATAATTAAAGAAGTCATTAAGTTTTTGTCATTAACAACGTTGTTTTTAAGACATAAATGCGTAACTGTCTTACAGTGAAGTGAATTTCTTAATTTTTACAAGCATATTCGACGATTTATAAAGATTTAAACTCGAAATTGAAATCACAATTTATGCTTTTTTAAAGCGAAATAATGATTAAAAATGTATAGAAAATAACTGCAAAATAAAATGCTATCAAAAAAGGAAATAAATATAAAACATGCACGTTTTCAATAGAGGCTCAAGTTAAGCCAAAGTAGCTGTAAAGTATTCAGTTTTCAGCTCAGAAAACTGCCGAGACTCATGCTACACTTTATTTTCTAAACCAACGACCACCCAAACATTTTATATGTCAGATTCGCTAACGTCACACTAACAACACATTCACATACATACAATAAATAAAAAAAGCACATCAGCAACGCGTTATCTATCGAAATATTCCACACAAGTGGAGCAGTGCTTGCGCTGTAGAGGCTTAAAATAAATAGTTAATAAACATTAATTATATAACGACACGTTTATGCTCAGCAAAATTTAGTTCAATCAGTAGATTTGTACAAAAATTAAACGAAATTCGACACAATTTGAGCGCACAGAAGCATTTTTTTTTTACTTCCTTCTCGGATCGAAATTTAAAAAAAAAAAACTGATAGTTATGAAACGCTGAATTTTTGTGGGCGGAAGTAGCACTTTAAAAATTTGAAAATTTGTAAATAAAATTTAAAATTTAATTTCTTGAATTGTCACATTATTTTCATTTCATTAAAAACTATTCAAATTACAAAAAATCTTGTAGTTTACGCTGCAATAAGTAAATATTCGTAATAAATTTTCAGGATGTTCCAGACTAAGCGTATTACCGCTTGGCGGTAAACATTATTTGGTATAGGTAAGAGCAGATAAGGTAAGGTTAGGTGATCCGGTTGTCTCTTTTTTGAGTCTCACATAGACCATATGGTACTTAGTTGCACCGGTTGATGAAGGTCTTGAAGGGATTCCAATAATTGGCTACATAGTTCGCATGTCTTAGGAGGGATTCTAGAGGAACTGTAGCTGCATCTATTTTAGTCTCGTTTTAAGCAAAGCGGGGCATGTGCAAGAAGGTGCTCCAGGGTTTCTTGAATACCTGGTTTCTGGCATTTCCTGCAATTGTCATCCGTGGTAATACCCAGATTTTTAACGTGGGCCGCCACCATGCAGTGACCTGTGAGGATTCTCACCAGTGTCCTTGTTTGTTTGTTTTCCACATGCTACATAGCACATAATTTTCGAGATCTTACATGTTGCTGTATCTTTCCATCTTCGACTTACTGCTTGTTTGGCTCTTTTTTCGAAGTTTTTGTTCAATTTCTGTAGTGGTACCTTTTTTTAAGCTTTTTTTTAAATTTTTTTTTAAATTTTTTTTAAATTTTTTTGTTAAATTTTTTTTTCAATTTTTTTTTCAATTTTTCTGATGTTCCAAATTTGAAAGTGTATTTTTTTGAAAAAAAAAAATTGACTTTAAAAATTCATAAAAAATCGAAAAAAAAATTAAAAAAAGCTCGTTTCATACGATAGCGAATCAAGTTTAAAAAAATATACAAAAAAAAAACAATTTCGTCAAAAAATGAACCCGTGCCGCAACCAGTACGAAAAACATGGTTTCGAGATAAACGCGTTCAAAGTTTGTGAACAAAGAAAAATAAAAAGACTGTAACTTTTGAACCCGTACACGGTTAAAAATTTTGGACTAGTTTTTAATCCAAACTTTGGTTTCAAGGAATTTTTAATCCTAAAAGTACTAATTTTTATTCCATATTTTAGTTTAATTTTTTTTAATCCGAAAAAGTTTAAGTTTAAGACTATTTTTGGACTACAAATTTGCATTAAGGTAGTATTTTCAGGAAAAAGTATTTATTTTATTTAATAGCTGAATTACAATGCAGCAGTGGCAGTGGCAGCAGCTGTGTCAGTGGCAGCGGCAGTGATCAGCTGTTTTGTATATTACTGGCTGCAAAAAACAATCTAGCAGTGGCAGCGTCAGCATCAGAAGCAGTGAATGTGGAATTTTTCTTAGTAGTTAAATTATTTGCATGTTGGCAGTGAATTTAGAAATAGGGCTAACCTCGGCAGTACTGTTTACTGCCACTGCTGCTATGTAAGTTTTACCATTGAACAACAGCATTCCTAAAATAACAGCTGATCAATGCCATTGCCACTGACTACTACTATTACTTGAAAACTACTACTACTACTACTACGAAATTTAAGCTAAATATAATTCTAAGTGTTGTTAAAGCATTCAAAATTTATTGTTAATTAAATGAAAAAATTGTTTATTAAAATCTGAACCAAAATATTATTATATACATTATTACAATAAACGGTGTTTAAAACTTTGTGGATTAAATAGTATTCCTTTTCGGATAACAATATATTAAACTTTTTTGGACTAAAATCTAATCTTTTTTGGATTATAAGATTTTAAACTTTCTGTGGATTAACAATTATTCCTTTTTGGATTAAGAAATTTTAAACTTTTTGCGGATTAAAAATAAATCTTTTTTGGATTGAAAAATTTAAAACTTTTCATTGGATTAAAAAATAATCTTTTTTTGGTCGTGTCCTACATGTAATCCAAAAAAGTTTAAAACTAAGTCCAGTATTTTTAACCGTGTAGGAGTTTTCAATGAAATCTTAAGAATATTTACTAATGCTGATTGTGCATCTATCGCTCGTAATCCGTTAAGGATGACCGTAGTTGATACATTGTTGAATGCACCTGAGATGTCTAGAAAAGCTCCTTGTGCAAATTATTAGTGATGGAGCGCTTTCTCTACATGAATTAGTGCTGCGGCTGGTTTGTGGCGTCTCTTATATGCAGTTCTACCAACTTCTCAAGTGTTTTGAGTGAGAATGATGTTAGGCTTATTGGCCTGTAGTGCTTTGGATACAGGTGATTTTGGTATGAAGACTTCCCTACACCGTCAGGCTACAGGCACGTTGTTAAGTCTGTAAAATACAACTTTTTTCTTATTCTGTTCCAATGACTTAATGTTTGAAATTTTGCAATTTTTGGTCAAAAATAGAAATTTTAAAACTCATATGAAAATTTTCAAAAAATTATAGCCGCTAGCGAGAATTGAACCCTGACCATCGTTGCTCAAGAGTCGGAATCTATACCTTTACGCCACGTAGGCACATGATGAACATGCAAACAAAATGTAATTAAAACTGAACGCGTAACATTCTGTCCATTCTGTAACATTAATTTTCATCCGAAAAGTATGTACGGTAAATTATTTCTTTAAGCTTCAAACGAAAATATTTAGGCATAGAGATACATCCAGCGGGAAAAAATTCTACTGCCTGTTCGCCGCATAATGAGATTAAAGCTTAATTTGGTTTTTTGGTTGTGATCAAAAACTTGACAGATGATTGACAACATGCAAAAAAAAGTTTATTCAAAAAGTGCAAAAAGTGTTAAAAGTGCAATATAAAACACTGCCGAGAATAGTTTTTGCCAGCCAAAAAACGTCTCAAAGCTAAGAAAAATAGCTAACAAAGGAGCAGAACGCGTTCGTGAATATAAAGAGCGAATTAGAGCTCTTAAGAAGAATGCAGTCGCAGCTGGGTCTGCAACTAATGATGAAGGTAAGGTGATTGCAACATCGGCTGAGTTCCAAAATGCATTTTTACGAAGCATCAGTGTATTTTGGTGAATCTACAAAGAACCAATCCCCAGAAAATACGCTGATGCTTTGTAAAAATCCATTTTGGAACTCAGCCATCATCTTAACAAAATTTTATAGCCAACCAAGTTGATACACTCAACAATCAACGTTCGCTTCTTTACGAGGCCCTCACTCAACATAGCAATTATTATGATCAGGAAGCAGGAGGTAATAATCAACAAGATTTGCCACTGCTTTCGGAGGCTTCTTCAACGAGTATTATGCAAATGCAATCTAGCATTCAAAAACTGATAATGTTGAGAAGACATTCGAAAGCAACTAAAACACCAACTGAACTAAAACAAGGACCGAAAATAACTGTTATTTTACAATTTTCAAATGAAAAAAATTATTGAAAGACTTTTTCAAATATACCATTATGTTAAAAATGTCCTCAGCCTCACGAATTAATTGATTAATTTTAGACAATTGATGATAAGAAGCTCGGTCAAAGTCCTTTCAAGGGCTGAAATGGCCAATTTGTTGTTTTTTGTTTAAATTTTTGACTGATTCCTTAAAAGTTAAAATTTAAGTGTTATTTTTGAAGTGAAACTTCTTGGGCGGCGAGTGAAATTTCAAGATCTCTTATTCGTGACGCTAGGCGACCGTTTTCAATTCATATGAAAATTTTCAAAAAATGATAGCCACTAGCGAGAATTGAACCCGGACCATCGATGTTTATCATTGCTCATTAGTCGGAAGCTCTACAATTACGCCACAGAGGCACATGATAAACAAGCAAACAATATGTAATTAATATTGGACGCGTTTTTCCGTAGCATTAATTTTCATCCTAAAAGTATGCACGGAAAATTTATTTTTTTAAGCTTCAAACGAAAATATTTAGGCATAGAGATACATAGAGCGAGAATAAATTTATGCAACATTATCTGAGTTCCAAAATGCATTTTTACGAAGCATCAGTGTATTTGGTTAATCTGCAAAGATCCAATCCCCAGAAAAACACACTGATGCTTTGTAAAAATATATTTTAGAACTAAGACATCATCTCAACAACATTTTATAGCCAAACAAGTTGATACACTCAACAATCGACGTTCGCTGCTTTACGAGGCCCACACTCAAAATAGCAACTATTATGATCAGGAAGTAAAACATAATAATCAACAAGATTTGCCTCTGCTTTCGGAGGCTGCGTCAACGAGTACTATGTTAATGCATTTAGCATTCAAAAAGTGACAAAGTTGAGAAGACATTCGAAAGCGACTAAAACACCAACTGAACTAAAACAAGGACCGAAAATAACTGTTATTTTACAATTTTTAAATGAAAAAAAATTGTTGAAAGACTTTTTCAAATAAATCATTACGGTACAAATGTCCTCAGCCTTACGAGTTTTAATGGCCTTTAAAATGTTAGACTGAATGATTGTTAAAATTGAAGTGTTATTTTTTGCCTTGTATTTTTTCGAGAAAAAATAAAGGTTTCTTTTGACATTTATTTTATCGGCCAAAAATAGCAGTTATTTTGTGACTTTAATTTTTTCGGTCAAAAATATCAAGCAATTTGTGTTTTTTTAAAGGCTGCTTGACAGATTGAACTGTTGACACGATGTGTAAAATGTCTCACCGATGAGATGAAAATAATGGTATCAAAAGTTTTTTAGTCGGTAAAATAACTTTTGAAAAAAAAAATAAATTACCTGACAACGAACGAATAAATTATTTGACCGAAAAAATAAACGGCAGAAAATAACTGTTATATTTGACCGATAAAATAAAAGTCAAAAGTAACTGTTATTTTTGCCCAAAAAAACCTGTAAGGCACAAAATAACTTTTATTTTTATCGAAAAAAAATAACAATTAAGAGATAAAAGTTAATATGTGACACTTTCGACAAAAACCATAGCCGGTATGGTCCCTGGATGCAAATATTGAATCAACAGATTATTATTCCATTTCGAATTGATTGAATTTCTTTTCAGATACTTTCTCTCTCTATTTCACTCTAAAATCTCTCTTATTTCTTACTGTTAAAGAAGTTTCACTTTTGCCACGTGTACGTTGCTATACGCGAGTTTTTTTTTTTTTTTTTTTGATCAGAGATCTCCCCATGGAGCGGTTTTGGTTCTCATGAACCCTTTTTTTGGCCAAAAAATCAAATTTTTTGCCTATAACTTTTTTTTTCTTCCGAATGCATACTCAAGAGATGCAAAAAAAATTAAATTTTGTGATATTTGTGAAGTAAAGATTGTGATATTTGTGTAAACAAATATTGGATGAAAAAATTTTGGAATTTGTTGTCCTAACAAACTCTTTTAAGACTTCAAAAAATCGATATTTCTACACTCAGAAAAAAGCTGCCATGTAAAATTAACGTTTTTTAATGTTATTTCCAATGTAAATCAGAAAATGTGGATTTTACGTTAGAAAATGTTAAGTTAACATGTATTGTGTTGAATTGATAAGAAAAATATCAAATTGATAATGTAATGTTTTACGTTGCAATATCAATTATTAATGTTAAAATAACATTTAAAATGTTTTTAGTTCATCATTTTTTACTGTACAATTGATATTATTTCATATCCATTTAACATTATAAATGTAGATGTCAACAACAAGCAGATGTAATGTTTATTTAAGAGCTGAGCCGTTGAGACATACAGGTGACCGTGGCACTCAGGTTAAGAGTGTGGCTTTGGATGCCCGGAGCCCAGGTTCGATTCCCACTCGGGGAAAATTATTTTTCAAAACATTTTTTTTTATCTGCATTAATTTACTGATACTTTTTGATATTTTAAGTGTTAAAATAACATTATTATGTGACAGTTATACATTTTTAAATGTAGGTTTCGTAATGTAAAAAGCACATTACGATAATATCAATTTTAACATTTTTTAATGTCGGACGACTTTTGTCAACTAAAAATGTAAATTTTACGGTTGTTTAATGTACTTTTTTTTCTGAGTGTACATATTCGAAAAGGAGTTTTTTTTAAACACCTATAAAATATATATTTTTCGTGGTATTCATATGCATTTAAACTTATTGGTAAAGTATTGAGCTATTCTTTCCATTGGTACGTATCAACATACGTATCTTGTAGGCGTTTAAAAAAAAATACTTTTGAAATTCATACATTTTGTACTGTAGCGCCATCTGGGGTACACTTTTCTAAAAAATGGTTTTTTATAATTGTGGCACTTAGTTTTGGTTAAACCACACCAAGAAAGAAGAGCTCAATGCTGTTTGTCTTCGTAAAATCGCTGCTTTTCTAGCTGCCAGCCAATTGCAGTAGCTTTTCAATTTATTTTAACTAAAGCAACCACAGCCCAAGCAGAAAACCAACAGATAAAACGTCGTTGACCGAGACTTGAAGCTGTTCCATGAAACCTACAGCCAGTCCAGTCCGTTAGCCTTCATGTTGCCGACAAAAAAAAAAGCTGCATAAAAAATTAAGCTTCATTTGTTTATTTGTAGCTCTTGTGAGTAGGAATCGAATTGTAAAAGTTTGCTAAATCAGACAATTTGCATGGCTTTCTTTTCCTTATTTGAATGACTTTTGAAATGAAGAGGGTTTTTTTTATAATTTTTATAATGTTTGCCCGACGTTTTATGGTTTGATTTGGTTGCGCCGATGGCGGTGTTTTTTGTTTGTTCACAAAACGAGCTTTATTTTTGGTCATAAACTGCCTTCACAGAGTGAAGATTTTATCAAACTTTACAAAATAACTCAGCAGCTGGCAATTATTTGGCTATTAAATAGATTTTAGAAAGTAGAAATATGTTAGTAGCTGGCACGTGTAATCAATGGTCTATTTGAAGATACACAGTTCTATCAGTACCTTAGAAATATGTAACGATTTTAAGTTCTCCAAAACTTGGCTCACTGGCAGAATGAGGTTTGTTTTCTTACTTGGCTACAAGTGCCCTTAAGTTGTTATCTAATTTGATTGGTATTTTTTAAGGGATTTTCGTGCTTATTTGTTATCAAGTTTTTTTTTCTAACTTTTATTTAAACTTTTACAAGTAAACTATTTACTTTTATTTTTATATTTATTTAAGAGTTTGTACTATTTTTCTCTGTCGGCTAAACAAACACATGCATGACAAGAAAATAAACCAAACATTCACACAAGCATAAAAATGTAAACAAGCTATTGGCCGATAACGCAAAGTATTCATTCTAAACAGGCAGCGGAGAATAGCAATGAAAATGAATTTAAAAAAAGAACAACATAAAACATACTTAAAGCCGCAACAACAACAAAAATAGCGGCAACTAGCAGCTATGAATGACCAACGGCTTGTCAATTAATCATTTGAGAGATTACAAAGGGTGGAGAAGGTGCGTCTTCCACAATGTTCTACAACGATTGTCAAATCTACACGACCTATTTTATTGAAATAAATAGTAATGAATACAAAATTAGGTATGTGAGTGAAAAGCGAAAAAAAAATATTGTAAAAAAATGCTGTGTGTGGTATTTAAACTGTTGTCGTCGGAAACTTTTCTGAAGTACCGAACTTTTATTGTGTTCTTGAACTTTGTGAAATTTATTTCATCACAATGGCAAACAATTTCCATAGTCTTCCTTCCTCCTGTTAGTTGTGTGGCACATTCTTTTGAAAATATTTTTTGCAATAACGGCATAAGTGGCAATCGATGGGTTGGCGTTTCGAAAAAAAAAAAAAACTGTCAAGAATTATTTGGTTGATATTGATAAATTGTTTGTCTGAACTATAAAAAGAATTTTGTGTTTGGAAAACGCAATATTGGTAACAAAATTAGGTATTGTGGGTGTTATACACTGGCGGAAAAATAATTGATCTATATGAAAATTTCCATACATTTTACTCAACTGAATGAGAAAGTGTTATCCACAAAAATTGTACAAAAACTAAAATCAATTCCTGTGACAAAATTATTTGACTCGTAAAATCAGAACATTACCACTATAAAGATTTAACCCTTACATTTATGATGAGACTTTCAGGATCCCATTTCTTTGTTTTTCTGATTTGCCTCGCTTCTTACATTAACAAATCAAATTTTGACTAAGAGCCTTATTCTGATGATTGATGATTGACAATTGTAAATTCATTGACAAGCGTACAAAATTCTCTCTGAAACGAAATTTGAAGCTCATTAATTGATAAAAACTTTCAACATCAGAAAAGGTATTGATACCAAAAGAATATATATAATAGACGGTCAAGTTACTCAAAAATTAATCGGCCAATTGATTTAAAATGCCTTTTTGGCTTTAAGAGGGAACATGACATTGGCCGTTTTATTAAATCGATTAATCTTGTTTTTTTATTTAATTTAATCTTAATTTTATATTTTAGTAAATATTCTTAAGATTCTACACTGAGAAAAAAAACATACTTTAAAATTAAACAAAAAATATTAAAATAGAAATTTAACGCCTTTGCGTTTCTACAAAACAAAATTAAAAATAAGTGTGTTTAATTTTCACCTACCTATAAACTCCTTTCTTTTTTTAATTTTTCTCTTATTATTTCTTTGAAAAAACTAACAAAAATTTGAATACAATGACAATTTTTGAATTTTTTGAATTGGTTTGACAAATATCGAACATATGATAAAAAAAAAGAAATTAATTAAATATTAAAATATTTCGAATGCAAACTTCATCGAATGGAGTTAGCATTTGGTATTCGGATATGTTAGCTTCAGTCCCGGGGGTAGCTGGTTGTGAATCTGGTACTAAAAACTCGGAAAAGTTAAAAAAATGGCATTGAAAAAAATATGATTTAAAACATGCACTCAGAAAAAAAAGTACATTAAACAACCGTAAAATTAACATTTTTAGTTGACAAAAGTCGTCCGACATTAAAAAATGTTAAAATTGATATTATCCTAATGTACTTTTTACATTACGAAACCTACATTTAAAAATGTATAACTGTCACATAATAATGTTATTTTAACACTTAAAATATCAAAAAGTATCAGTAAATTAATGCAGATAAAAAAAAATGTATTGAAAAATTATTTGTCACGAGTGGGATTCGAACCAGGGCTCCGGGCATCCAAAGCCACACTCTCAACCTGTGTGCCACGGTCACCTGTATGTCTTAATGGCTCAGCTCTTAAATAAACATTACATCTGCTTGTTGTTGACATCTACATTTATAATGTTAAATGGATATGAAATACTATCAATTTTACAGTAAAAAATTATGAACTAAAAACATTTTAAATGTTATTTTAACATTAAGAATTGATATTGCAACGTAAAACATTACATTATCAATTTGATATTTTTCTTATCAATTCAACACAATACATGTTAACTTAGCATTTTCTAACGTAAAATCCACATTTTCTGATTTACATTGGAAATAACATTAAAAAACGTTAATTTTACATGGCAGCTTTTTTCTGAGTGTGTGTTTTGAATTTTAAGATTTTTGTTTTAAATTCGTTTTTCATAACAAAAACATTGTTTTAAAAACAAAAACATTTATTTTGAATTTAACTTTAAAAACAGTTGTGTTTAATTTTAATGAATTTGTTTCAAGCTCTATTTCAAAAACAAATTCGTTAGATATGAACACAATTTCATTTAATTTTAACACATTTTCCCCTCAGTGTAGGAAAAAAAATTTCATGGAAAAATTCCTACGGGTTCAAAAGTTACAGCCGGTTTAGTGAGAGCGCATTTTTATTTTTCTTTGCATTTTGCATTATCTCGAAACCATGTATATCGTACTGGTTGCGGCACTAGTGGGCTCATTTTTTGACGAAATTTTTTTTTTTGTATTTTTTTAAACTTGATTCGCTATCGTATGATACGAGCTTTTTTTAAAATTTTTTTTTAAGATTTTTATTGAATTTTTAAAGTCAATATATTTTTCGAAAAAAACACACTTTCAAATTTGGAACATCACCAAAAAATGAAAAAAAAAAATTAAAAAAAACTGCTGTCATACGATAAACAATTTTGTTAAGATTGAAAAAGAAAGTAATTTGGGACAATTTTTGCGACTCCCAGCGCTGCAACCACGAGGCCCCGTTTTTTTCTCTGCCGCCAGTTTGGAGCTCTAAAAAACCATGTTGGAGTGAAAAATATATTTTTTTGAATTTTTTTTTCTTATAATTTGTTCAATTCTCTACAATAATATGCGAATGTTATTTCCCAGTTTAAGAAACTTTTTTTCAAGCTTGACTGAGATGTAGAATTACGTCTTGTAGCGCGATTTGTTGGGATCGTTTTTACAAATTTTGTCAAGTACATGAAACGTTTTTGAGTAATACTTTGGGGTATACCTACAGACTTTAATACTCATCTTACAAAAAAAATATATATGCTAAAATATCACATATTTCGTGAGCTCAACGAATATTTTATTTTGGATTTAGTCACTATTTTATTAAAGTCACAAAATAGCAAAATCTTAAAAGAAAAATATACATTTTCACAAGACAAAATCAATGATAGCGGAGATTGTTTTGCATTATATTTTTTAACTAAAAATATATGTGTAATTTTTTAAATGTTTTTATTCAACTTTAACGCATTTAAAAGCATTAAATAAATTTTTTGAAGGCGTCACGTCTCCATAATGATTACAAAAAAATGGTAATACTCATAGGCATGAAAAAATACTAAACACATAAATTTCAAAAATTTTTGCTCTCTACGGCATAAGAAATTTTTTTTTTTTCTTTCCAATTTAATCTAATTCTCTAGCCCACACTAATTTTTTAAATGTCATAATTTACGAGAGCGGAACATTAACTAAATTGTCTGTTTTGACAGCAATTGTATGAAAATGCTTGTCTACACTTACACGACATACACACACACACACACACACACACACACACACACACACACACACACACACATACACATTTATAGAGCTGGCTACTAACAATGAGTATCTTTTAAATTGCAGCAAATTTTAGACTAACTTAATTGCTGCTCGTAATTGTGGGGCGACGCACTTGACACGACATTCAAGAAGACTTGATGGTAATTTAATTACAGACAATTTTTAAATATTTATGGCAACGCATAAGAATTAGTGTTAATGCATTGGTTTTTATTTCTTTTTTGAAATGAACTTTAATGTTTTAACTGATAATTAAACTGATATTATGTTTATGAAGAGAAAAAAGGTACTTTTAGCAGGAGAACAACTGTTGTGGATTATTACACAACATTTAAGGCATGTGTATATTATTTAGTTTTTAATTTGTTAAAGTAAAGAACGACATAGATTCTAACATAGATTTTATTAATTCGCAGGATTTAAACAACTCATGTGAAATTATGTGAAATAAAAAGAGCGCCAACATCTAAATGTTTGTGTTTGTTGCCTTTTAATTACAATAACATAAAAACAAAACAATCAACAAAAACCAGAACATCAGCACATAATAATAGATACAAAGATACTGAGGCATAAGAGACACACATTCAAAGCAACGTTTGCATGGAACATAAATGCTAACCAGCTACCAGTTAGCTACACGACAGCAGCAGCATCTTGAGCATCAATTCTATTTGGGAAGTCGAATGACCTTTTACGTATGTTTATTAAAGTTTAACAAAGATTGCATAGTCGAAGGCAATAGAGACTATTTCGTTGAGGGTGGAAGGCATAGAAGAATAATTCCGTCTAGCGGTTTGGGTGGCGTGAGTTTTTTATTTTCTGAGCGTGTAGATAATCCGTAAAAATAAACATTTGAGACATATTTCATATATGAGCTTAATTAATTCCGACTAATGGAAAACCATGATTTTTTTTTTTTCTTTCTATTTCAAGAGGAAAATATTTTAATTTTGTGACTATTTCGTGCTTAGTTTTGGGAAGGCGTTAAGCGGCATTTATTTTTATTTGACCCAAACAGTGTGCCCACATTTGTGCACTTCACGTTTATTAAAGTACTTAATAACAACTAACAAAAATTATCATCAATTTATGATGGTGTCAATTACTTTGTTCATTTAATTTTCTTGGTATTTTAAATGCTGAATCATCGAATGAATTGACACAACAACACAAGGCGGACATTTGAGTCATGCTCGTGCAATTAGTTTATTGCGTGATACTTTATTATTCAGTATAGCAGTATTTATAACGCAATATTTTTAATGTTTATAAGTCTTTGAGGGGAAATGGTATTACCTCTCTTATTTTAGATTGTAACAATCAACTTGATTTTAAGTTCAATTACATAAGAAAACATCGTCAAAAGTAGCGGCCAAGTGAACTTAGAAGTGGTCAACACTATGAAATATAAGCACCCAATATAGCACCCAAAGAGCCAAAACAAATATTTAAATACGACCTCGAAAATTTAGATATCTCGCAAATCAGTTATTCGATCTTTACAACCAATGAAGAAAACCAAACTAAAATTCTATGTTTAAAAATTGATTTTGATGAAAATGTAAATTTTTCTTCTTAGATTTTGCTATTTTGTGACTTCCTTAAAATAATGACAAAAAACAAAATTATATATTCGTTGAGCGCACGGCATTTCTGATATTTTAGCATAAATATTATCTTTGAACGATGAGTATTAAAGGCTGTAGATATACCCTAAAATGTTTCTTAAAAACGTTTCATGTACTTACAAAAATTTGTAAACATGACGCCATATAGACCGCGCTGTAAGACGTAATTCTACGTCAAAACAAACACATTATTTTTGTAAAAAAATAAAGCTATACATATTTATGAAAGATAAAAAATATGTTTTTAAAGAATTATTAACTAAAACTAAAAAATTAAAATGCCACAATTGTATAAGTCTTCAAAAATTAAATTGCGAGTGCTGTCAACAAATTATTTAAGGGCTTACTGCCGATATGTAAGCGTCAATTGTGAAAAAAAGCTTACTTAATATTTTTTGAGATTTGGAATAATATATACAGTATGTATATTTTTTTTGATGAGGTTATTACAAAAATCCATGGTTAGGGGAATAGTTCCAAACACTGCTTTTGAAAGGCAGAAGGGAAAAAAGAAACAGTTTCGATAGTATCGTAAGTGTAAACGTAGAATTCCGTTTAAGTTGTAACCTCTTCTACTTTGTCTCTTTGGTCCGATTGTTTTGTCCATTTTGCACGTATTTTTATTGATCTTCCGAAAATTAACAAATAAATTAATTACATTCAATTATGGACTACTTATCGAGGCCAAAACAAAGAAAAAGTTAAGACGTAAGTATGATTAAAAGAGCAAGCAAAAAGAAACAAGCAAAATTTCAAATTTTTTCGATCATTTTGTTAAATTTGAAAGGTTGAGTTCATTGACTTAGTTGAAAAGAAGGCGAAGCAAATGCACTTTCCATCGGTGCCACTTTCGTCTCTGCCCGATATATAGTTTGCGAGCTACAGTCAGTTGAACTCCTAACTTTAAATTAAAATTAAGACTCCGATTTTTAAAAAATCGTATGGTGACTATATTTCACGCTGAGCACAAGTCCTTTCCTCTCGTCTCTGTCTGATATTTAGCTACACTTTCATCTCTGTTCGATGTATAGTTTGCGAACTACACTCGGTAGTGCTAGTGGGATGTGGAATCCAAATAAATTTGCATTAAGAACAAAAATTTAAATTTTACGCCATCTATTGGGTAAAAGCATAAAACGAAATATGATCCAACTCGTTTTTTTCATAAGAGTTAAATCTAGTGTCCGACCGATTATTCGGCTTCGGCTTCGGTAATCGGCCTAATCGGCCAATATTTTGATCTTCGGCTTCGGCTTCTGCTTCGGCCGAAATAGCCGATTATTTTTGCCGAATGTTTTTGCTTTACTAAACAATTTTTTTATAAGGTTTTTTAATTTTTTTTAATTATTCAGTAAACATTTTTAACGTTTTCATTGTTCGTTTTGTGTTTCTCTCGTTTTCTGTTCTTTCATGAGTTGGTGTTCATTCAGTGAAAATTTTATTGAAATGATAAATGCAGCGAGTCCACCTGTTACGTTTTTGCTTTTGTTAAGAACTGAAATATAAAAGCCGAGTTAACGCTAAAAATTTTCTGCCAGATTTCAGTTAGTATTACATTTCTGTAACTTTTCTCGACTGGATCCAAGATATATTAAATTTTTTCTACTTTATCCTGACGTCAATAATTCGATTACAGAAAAATCCGAATCTTGCAGAAAAACTCTTCCGTTTAACTCGAATTTAATGATTTCAGTAAGTTTTTTTGTACTGAAATGAATATAAAGGATGGTTAATTAAATAATAAAACACAAATTATTCAGAAAATTATTGTCAATTCTTTTTATTATGATAATATTGGTATGGTTCAATTATGTATGAAACAAAATATCGGCCAAATGGCTACCGCGACCTCGGCGGCACACCTCCATCCGATGGTCCAAATTTTCTATGACGTTGAGGCATAATAGAGGTTCTATGCCGTTAATGTGCCGAATTATCTCATCCTTTAGCTCTTGAATTGTTGCTGGCTTATCAACTTACACCTTTTCTTTCAAATAACCACAAAGACAGAAGTCCAACGGTGTCAAATCACATGATCTTGGCGGACAATTGACAGCGCCACCAAGTGAGATAACACGGCCATTGAATTTGTCGCGCAAAAGAGTTAATGTTTCATTAGCTGTGTGGCAAGGTGTACCGTATATCTACTAATTCGGGCCTTAAAAAGTTCGTTATAATCTCACGATAGCGAACAACATTCACAGTACCTACCTGACCGGTCTCATTTTGGAATAAATACGACCCTATAATGCCGCCAGCCCATAAACCGCACTAAACAGTCACTCTTTGTGGGTGCATTGGTTTTTCTCTTGGATTATCATTCGCCCAAATGCGGCAATTCTGCTTATTGACGAATCCACTGAGGTGAAAATATGTCTAATCACTGAAGATGATTTTCTTCCAAAATTAATCATCCACTGTTGCCATTTCTTGAATAACTTTAACGCGTGGCTCGATTATGTATCTTTCCATGGTTCAAATTGAGTTAGTCTAAAATTGAGAAATGCCAAACGAAATGCAGAAAAAACTTGACGTTTAGGTGTGGTTCACATTCAACATTGGCCCTTAACAAGAGCAAAGAATAAACTTTATAACTTTTTTTTACTTGAGAACATTTCTTTTTTATTCGGCTTCGGCTTCGGCCTTCGGCCGATTATTTCAATTTTGCCGAAGAATCGGCTTCGGCTTCGGCTTCGGCAAAAATTCACGTTCGGTCGGACACTAGTTAAATCTAACTGGATCACAGACCCATTTCGTTAAATTTGACAGTTTGAGTTCATTGACTGAGTTGAAAAGAGGTTCATGACCTCTGGTTAAAAAATAGTATACTAGAACAGTAGTGCATACATAAACCCAATACGAACGACCGCTTAAAATGCTGCCAAATCGAACCAATCAGTTCGTGCAAAATAAAAGTAATACAAGCATAAACAACGAAAGAAAAACAAAGAAAGCAACAGGCACATTATAAGAGCTGATGATTGATTTTCTTATATACAAACATGCATTTTTCTTCTTATATTTTACTATTTTGTGACTTTAATATAATTGTGACAAAATCCAAAATTAGATATTCATTCACCGCAGGATATATCTGATATTTTAGTATATGGGCATTTCCATAGTCGCGAACGCGACATTCGTACGCCTTTGAGGAGCAAAATAATAAAGAAAACTCAAGACAAATTTTCTTTTTTTTCAAGTTTTAGATAGCATTTTATTAGCACTATATTTAGAAAAAAAAGTTAGGTTCTCTAGATTTTATGTTTCCAAAATATAAGCAATAAACATGGCATCGCGAACGCGACAAAAAATGGAACTCGTTTTCGACTGCATCTAGAAAAATGCAGATATCTGCGAAACGTAACATAATATTTTAAAGCGGTTAATTGTAAATTAAATAAGATTTATGTAGATTTCAAGAAATAGTTGTCATTTTGACATATTTCTATTCATTCTTTTTTTATTGAGCTTAAGCCTGATCGCGAACGCGACATCTAGCACGCGACATTTTTTCTCATCAGGTTTTGAATAAGAATTAGTTAAAGTAATTTCAGCTATATATTGCATTACCTACCAAAAACATCGTAAATATTATTTATGAGTTGCATATAAGTAATATTAATAAAAAAAAAAAAACAAAAGTACATATGAGGCTAGTGAGAAAAATTATGATATTTGTTTGTAACCCCACCCGTACTATGTATGTGGTTATTTACTTTATGACGACGTTTTTTACGCCTATAAGTAGGCGTGGCAAATACAGAAAAGTGCATTTATTATACTGCAGTATCACCTTCTAAGTTGTTTTAACCATGGCATCCCTGTTTTTGTATGTCCCCCCATCTGTTGACATGATTACAGCTGTTATTATTAAGTTATAATAATGAATTTCGATATTTAAGCTTATATCGTAAAAAGAAAAATCATGTTCGAAAATAATCCAAATAGAATGAAAACCACGTATACCTCCCATACAAATTGTCGTTCTCAAATTGGAAAATTTCTTAAAAATCTATTAAAAATCAATCCAATGACTTGAGAATTAGCTCATGAGCTTTAATTTGAACTATTAACACTTAGCAAAAAATCGAATGAAATCTTTCCATACTTCCCATACAAAGTGTTTTAAAAAAACGGCGCATGATCGCGAACGCGACACATTTTGATGATCAATATTAAATCTTTAGTATGATTTTTACCTGCAGTAACTTTTTTTTTATAGTGAGGCGACCATATTTGATTTAAGTTACAATTTTCAGACATTTGCTTAGAACGATCACGAAGTTCTGAAAATAAATGATGATTTAGGTACAAGAACGCGACATTCGAATAGTAATTAAAGCAATATAAAAAATGTACCGTTACTCGTGCTTTGTTTGGTATCTTATTATTTTTTATTGTTAATTTGTAGTTTATAGATGGATTTTATAAGAAGAGTGCAAACATAACGTTGATAAATAAACGAAAAATACTAAGGAGAAAAGGTCCTTAAAAGCAGCTAAAAGCAAGAAAAATATATTTCTCAGATATCAGGCCAATTTTCTCAGAATAAAAACTGAAATTAGTTGTAAATGCAGTAAATTATAAAAATTCAAGCATTTTTTTTAAATAATAACAAAAAATTATTTGTTTATTTAACATTTTTTTTTCGGTCCGGGTAGACCTTTCTGTGGAAATGCCCATATATAATATCTTTGAACGATAAGTATTAAAGGCTGCAGGTATACCCTAAAGTATTAGCCAAAACGTTGCCTAATGACCTTGAAAAAATCTGTTAAAACGACCCCTACAAACTGCGCTGTAAGACGTAATTCTACGTCAAAAACGAAATTATGTTTGTCATAAGTTATTAGCTCAAATATTTTTAAGCTGATTTCCTAATTTTTTTTTTTTTTTTTGTTAACCAAGGATTGCAGGCATCAAACCTATTCAGTCAAGTCTGCGTTGGCTCAGATAGATAGATAAGTAGAAGAGAAAGAAATATGAAGTGAATCAAGTATAGAATGTTCCATGCGTTGCGAAGCACTATATAAACATGCGAATCTGAGGCAAGTATTATGCTTTTATCTCAGTCGATTCGAGTTATCAGGCAATCTCATTCCACAAACATCTCTATCCCCAACTCCAACTTTAAAGCCGTTAATATTATTTGATTTTGAATTTTAGTTGATTAGACATAAAAAAGGTTAAAGCGGTACCTCTGGGATGGCAGTCAAGCACACTTAATACTCGACTACTAAGGCCGCTCAGTACAATGGAAACAATGGCCAGATCAGAAAATTTATTTCAAACGAAAAATAACTACTCTGAGGTAAAAACTATCTAGGAAGGTCTTATAGAGAATTCTTCAAGAAAAAGCCATTTTATAAAAATTATAAAAATTTTGCTTAGAAAAAAAAACAAATTGGCCATTTTAGCCTTTGAATGGACTTTTACCGAGCTTCTTATGAAAAATTGTGTTGTTATTAAATGTTTGCACACAATTGACGTAGAGCTGGACCTACATGTTATGTTTTAATTCGACTCCAAACTGCTAAAGTTCATGTTCTTAAGAAACTTTTCATGGCATTTTTTACTCTCTGAGCTTTGCCATTGTCTGCAGAGAGGTGATGGCCGAACAGAAAAATTTATTTCTATTGAAGCATTATTTTATTCGTTAAGAAATATATTGCAAAATTTCGAATAACTCGACTCTAAGAAAACGTTTTTTCGAATCTTTATAAAAATGTTTCTATAAAAATGTTCTCCAAAACTTAAAAATCATATAAAGATTAGTCAATGACTTTTTCGGCATCACCCCAAATATTCGTAAAAGACCTTCCTTAAGGGGACTTATATTAATTTTTGGAAAAACTATAGGTGTTATATTATGAAAAGATAACCAAATCATGGTCACTGATATAGAATGCTTGTATATTTTTCAAGTCGAATTCCATTAAAAAAAAAATTTTTTGTGACGTCATTTGCCATAATAAAATCCCTGAATTAAAATGTCAATTGTTCTGCTAGATATTTATTCTGTTCAATAATATTGTTAACAAAGAAAAAGTTATAAAGAAGATTATGTGATTATAAAATATAATTAATGGCAGACCTATAATATAATATTATTTATAAGATTGATCGAAATTTTAGCTATTAGGCAATAATTTAATGAAATTAATTTTTTCAAAAGATATATATATTCGAGAAATTATTTAAGACATTTAAAAATTATGACAAAATTGAGTGAATTTCAGAGTTAAGCAGCTTTTGATAACAATCTAAATATCAATGGTTAAGCGCACTAAACTGATAAGTGACCTTTTGACGAAAATTGTTTTACTGCATTTTTCAATCCATCAATATAATATCTATCTTGTGTAAATTTATTGAAAATGCATAGCCAGTGAATGAGTAAATTAGTGTTTTGTATTGAGATGTATTGAAATTTAAAAACAAAATCGATGTTCCTGAACTTTTAAAATTTTGCACTTGTCACTTTAGTGAGCTTAACCATCGATATAATCATTCAGAATTTGATAATTTCCAGCTAAATAAAGAATAAATCGATAAATTGTAAATTTTATAAAACAAAAAACTTTTCTCAATTAAGAAATTTTTTAATTGCGCCTAAATTAATATAATAGCAGCAAACTTTATAACCAACAATTTAACAAAAATTATTCTTAGGCAAATTATAGGAAATTTATAGCACTATAAATAAATGTTGAAGCCAAGTGGTGAGAAAAAAATTGCTTAAATTCCACCTGCCAAGCCACAACATTAATAAAAAATAAAATAAAAATAGAAGAAAATCTCACAAAACAGCGACAACGAAGAAAATAAAGCAAAGCAAAATGAAAATAAAGGCTAACTAATGTATAGCAGCAAGAGATTGTATATATTTGCAAAAAAACAAGGAAAACAAAAAAAACGAGGCTAAAAATAAAACCAAACAATAGAATCGTCAACAAATTTGCATGATTCCTCGGCAAAAAAGAGGAGGCAGCAGACAGAGGATTCAAGAGGTAGACAATAAGAGGCTTTATAAAACATACACATACGAGTACATTTCTCAGTAAAATATAAAAATAGAAAAACAATCTATTCTAAGCTAGTCTAAACATAGGTTAAGGCTTTTGCAAACACAGGTTAAATATCTACTACAAAGAAACTCACCTCGGTATGCAATTTGGTGGTGTACGATCAACTTCCCAGGCGGCAAATAACTTCATTGGTACCGGTTTTCCATTCTGACTATGATGATGATGATGATGTTGCACTGCACTGCTGCCGATGATGCCACCAGCAGCTGTGCCACCTTGATTTGTTGTGCCAGAATTAAGATTGGCTAAACCACCAGAGCCAAAACCGCTTCCAACACCTCCTCCTCCACCGCCACCACCACTACCACCTCCTCCTCCGGAACCGCTCATATTTGTTACGAACTTATCCAACTTCGATGTTTTATCTACCATTTTCATTTGGATAGATTTTTATTTTTACCACTTTTCTGCAGGAAGCAATAAAATTTGACAAAATATTTTGTTGTTTTAAGCAACGTTTTTGTTATTTGTTTTTGCACAACATGTTGTTGCTATTGTAGCTGGTTTATTTATGGATTTGTATACTTTTTTTAATTTTTTTTTTTTTTATTTGCTAGATTTGGCCTTCAATTTGAATAACAACCTATGTATATAAAAACAGAATTAATTAATATATTATAAACAGTATGAAAACAAAACAAAAAAAAAAGACACACAAAACTTATAAAACGCGCACACAAGTTTTCAATAGCATCCACAATTGTTATGCGCGTTCCACATGCAACAAACCGATTTTTGGTTTTTGTTTTTTTTTTTTCGAATTCTTTTCTGTACACTCTGGTTTCTTCCTGTTGCCTTAAACGTGTACAATATATTTTACATTGTTGGTGTTTTTTTTTTTTTTTTTGTATTTTTGTTCACAAATAGTCCTAAATAAAATTGCACAGATTTAAGCCAAAAATAACAACAACAACAACGAACTACCGATACTCAATATAGAAGGGCGTGCCGCCAGGCAAGAGTACGAATTCTCTCTACCACGAAACTAAGAAAAAACCTATCCATATTTTCACTAACGAATTAAACATTTCATTGTTGCAATTTTTATGTTTTAATTAATAAAAAGTTCTTGCCATAAACAATATTTATAAAGTCATTAACTATTGCTGAAATTTTCTAATTTTAATAATATATTTTTTTTCTTTTTACACTACTAGGTGAGCCCGTCGTTGACTTTGAGTTTGTTGCTTGCTCCAATGTCGCCGATATACTTGTGCAGCATTTCATCGACTGCTGCTCAGATACACAACAAACGATGATGTTCATGCGGCGGGCGTTTAAACGAAGCATACAATTCGTGTGCTCTCACTCGTTGGCTCAAACGATTTACAAAATTGGGGAGTCGTCTTCATAGCGAATAAAGAAAACTTGCACAGAGTTGCCAATACGACGAATCTTTTAATTGAATTCAATGGAACTTGGTTTCAAATTTACTAGTTTTCTGAAATTTTTTTAAATAATTTTCCAAAGCGGTGAGAAAAGTGACACTTTTGTACATTTTTGAAATTTTGCATTGTCCTAATGCAAAATATTCGTTCGCTCTGGTCGATAGAGCAAATTGTAAACTAGAGGAGAACATTGATTAAAATACAAATTTTGCTCTAACCCTCCATTTTAAAATTATAGCTTTAATTAGTTTTTCCAATATGTTTGGTCAATGTATGAAAGGTGCCAGCATTTCAATTTTGAAAACTTTCTAAAAGTTCATGTAGCCTCAACGGGGTTTGAAAATATATATACTGTCAATATTCTTGAATATTGGTAGATTCTGCGAAAAGGAAATTAGTTGGTGGCAAAAGTGGTAGAAGTTAAAAGAGTCGAAAAAAGTGGTAAATCTACCCCAATTCTGGTAAAGTGATAGCACTGGAAAAAAACATGATAATTCAGAAAAACCGATGCCCTTGAACCGGCCAATTAAATCGAAAGTGGATGCTAGTTTTCTTCAAACGGACTAAGACTCAATTTTTACTTGGTGCGAGCTGAATAAATTGCCACTCAACATTTCCAAATGCCAATGCCTCTCTTTCTGTAGATTATCTATACCATTAATTAATTCATATTTTATTAACTCTTGTCTACTTGAACGAGTAAGTTCGAAGAAAGATCTAGGTATCCTGCTAGACCCTCGCCTTAACTTCAAAGACCATATTCGTTTCATCATTAATTAATTAAACTCAATGCTTTCATTTCTTATAAGACACTCAGAAGATTTTAATCACTCCTACACCCTCAAATCGTAGCTTTGCTCGCTAGTTCAGCCTCATCTCCAATACTGCTCAGTCCTATGGAACCCAACCTCTCTCACCCAAACGCTGCGAATTAAAAGAGTCCAAAGAAAGTTCACAAGATATGTGATTTCCAAACTCAATTGGAACCTCGATTGGAAAGCCGATACCATACTCTACCAGATGTGACTTAATTGACATCGGTTCCCTCGAATCAATACGTAGGATGCAGTCAGTTACTTTTATCCGTGACCTGGTTCTTCACCACATCCAATGCTCATCTCTACTCTGTAAGCTGGATTTTGTAACCCCGCCCCGCCACCTTCGTAGCCAGTTTATCTTCGCGTTCCTTTTCATAGATCGGAATATGCTCGAAATGAGCCAATTACGCGCTGCACTATTGAAGTGAATAGGGTTTTATCAATGATTGACTTATTCGATTCAATCTCAAGAGCTCAATTTAAAATTAATCTTCGTCTTTTCCGAGTTTTCCGTGTCACCTAGGGGTATAACTGTCGGTCGTCTTTATCTAATTTTCGCTTATTAATTTTTAGTCTCGTCCTCTATAAGTTTATTGAATCTGATATATTTAATCTTTTTTTTTCTATTTGTTACTGATAATTTCAATTAGGTGGCAATCACTGTAGTTCATTGTTTTCTAAAATTAAATGTTATTATTCTATGTGTGCAACGTATAATCACTCATTCATTAAAATCTTGTTGTTGTTAAAAATGATTTATATTATCTAAGTAGTCTATAAGAGAAATTGTCCTCTGCTTGACGTCTTAATAAATAAAATAAATATAAAAAAGATGTAGCTTCACTCTACTTGAACTCTAGTTTCGCATACATTTTGTATGGCATAAAAAAATTTTGATGGAATTAAAAGATCCGTGCAAGGCGTGCTTTCTCAAAAAATACTGTTTTTTAACTCTAATCAAGATTGTCTTTCATTATTTTTTTTTTTCATAAATTTTATTTTTTAATAAGACACTTTTATTTAATGCGAAAATGAAAAGACAGTAAGCAGGACAACTACAAAACATTTATTTAACAATGTACATAGCGCTCATCTGCTCGAAAAACGGCGTGTGTCATAAAAAGTAATTCTGCAGAAAACGCGTTTAAAGTTTTAAATTTACTACTACACTACTTGCATTAAAAAGAAAAGAAATATTCTCTTATCACGCGCAAAATTTTAAATTGGCTTTAAATATGAAGCATGACATAAAAAATAATTTTGCATCATTAACTCAAAAATTGCTTTTTCTATATAATGCTGTTGTTCGAGTAAATGAGCTTAATATTCTTAAGCATGAGCTATATACAAATATATATATATAGATTTGCATCAAATTGTTTTATATTTTTAGTCTGTGTGACTTCAAGTCATTGCTATTGAAACTGTAGAGTTCCTTTTGCGGAGTAGCTAATAAAAAAATTACGTGTTCCCTCAACCAAGCAATTCTCACAAACCGGAGTTCGCTAAACTTCGATTTCACTACATTTAATTTTGATATATTTAGAAACTTCACTTCGGTGCATGTTAGATGACACAACCATAAAAGTGGTGATGGACTTCTTAGCTATTTACTTTATCGTTTAGTACATATTTGATTTATATACCTATATACCGACCACATTTTTTGCATTTACAAAAATCCGCTCTCCGTTCATTAAATTGCTATAACTTCATTGTTGTATGATTCAGTGCATAATTGTACGTTAAAAGAAAATACAATAAAATTGAAAACATTTTGCGATAAGTCTTTAGAAACTAAGTTTGTTTGATCAGTTTGTATTAACCGTAGTCCTTCTTGAGATCCATGAAGAATTTTTTAGACAAAATTTAATGAGAGCACAATTTACTTAATAAAATATTTTAATGATTTTCAAATTTTTTAAGAAATGTAGATTTGCTTATTTTAGTATATTATACTATTAGTATAAGTTTATAGATATATTTGTTTAAACTTCTTTAAAATTGGCAACTCTATGCATCACAGAGAGCTAACAGAGAGCGCTTTTGAGATACTCTTGAAGTACTTCTCTTTAGCCGGTAGTTTTTGTTTACTCCTTTGTCTCAATTAAAAGCTTTTGTTCTGTAACATTTTTTTATAAATTTATTTGTATATTTATGTACAAATCATAGTCCTACAGTAAGTCAAGTTAAAATTAGATACAAATAAGGAAGCATGTCTTCTTGGCAAATAAATTGGTAAAAAAAGAGGAAGAGAAAGAAATTTTGCAGAGTTGACTTTACTGAGATGCATTATTAAATAGGTAGTTATCGTAACATCTTGTTTTTTGTAAACTGTTTATACAAAAACTAAAATAACTTTTATGTCATGATGTTAACTATTACTAACAAATTT
This sequence comes from Tetanocera ferruginea, assembly GCA_958299015.1. Taxonomy (NCBI): domain Eukaryota; kingdom Metazoa; phylum Arthropoda; class Insecta; order Diptera; family Sciomyzidae; genus Tetanocera; species Tetanocera ferruginea. The sequence goes on along the minus strand of OY282642.1, from coordinate 155,057,505 downwards.
AATTTCAAATCAAGAAAACCTCTCTTAACTCTTAAATTTTAAATAAAAGACTTAATTTTGAAGAATTTATAACATAGAGTAAAATATTGATATTTTTGAGGGCTCAGGTCTAAATCATGACTTCAACAAATTACCTTATCTTGACTACTTGATTAAAATATTTATTATATTTGTATTTAATGTGACAGAACGCAGGCGTGGTATCTGTGCAAGAGCAGCAATCCAATTTTTGTAAACAAATACATTTTTTCGTGCAATTTTTGTTCAGAACAAAAATTAATTACGTCAAAAAGAAGGCACTGAACCATATCACAAAGCTTGATTTGAATCACATGCAACATAGACTTGCTTAAAATTTGTTTAAAATCTACAGCAGATGAAATTATATTTTGGCAATATTTATTTCCAGACTACGCATTCAATATTTATTTGCTATCCAAGAATGAACCAATTATCAAGTAGAAAAAAAAACGAGATTAAAAATATGTATTCATTTCCTGAGGCTTTGTCGCAAATCTAAACTTTTTTGTTTTATTTTTGGTTTTGAAAATCCAGTATTTCTGGATTGCGTTTGTGGTGGGTACTTTAAAAGGCTATGTAAAAAACACTTATGCCTGCGGCTGGAACACTTACTGCAACGCGCCCCGAAATACGGAAGAAAGCTACACACTAACTGGCCGAACTAGCGTAACTCAACTGAGTCTACAACTGCAGCAATGCATTCAATGGAGCGCCAAAGCAAATCCAAAAATGCTCCCCATCAATTTCAATTGGGTGCTAAGGTAGCTCTTTGTTTGTATATATGTATGTTTTATATTTATCTATTGCTACGGACTCTTGGTCGGTCAGCGACGGGGATTTCTTTTACCCTTTGTTGTTGCTATTGGAACTCTGCGCCAACGCAATTGTTAGTATATATTTTCTACACTCAATTGTTTATTGCTGTAGATTTCGCTCTGGCTACACTCGAGTCTTTGTTTTTCCTTTTCTTATTTGTTTAATTTTATACATTTTCGCTTCTGCGGCATTTCTTTTTTCACCAAAACTTGCGCAAGTCTACGTTTTACTTGATTTTATTGCACTTTAAACACTGCAAATTCAAAAATTTAATTGTATACAATCGCACAATTCTGTTTATTTTTCATAAATCAATTTATTTTTAGCAAGATTTTCTTATTTGTTTTAATATTTAATGAAAAACTCACACACGATACCGAAAAATTAAGTGCAGCAAGCCAACAAATGTCAAACTTCTGAAAATGTTTGACAGCTGGTTGACTTCGAAATTAACAGGGATGCTATAATTCGAAAAACACTGGAAGTAGCAATTTTAAGTTCGATATAATATAATCGATTAACATCAGTAGCTCGTTTCTGTAGCTTTTGCATCAAATAAGTTATTGAGTAAATGAATATTGGTCCGAGATGAGAGAGATGTAGAAGCAAAAAGTAGTTTATGAAATACGAACAAGATACTTTTACACATTACTTGTTACATAAAACTTGCAACTGACGCTGAACAACTGATTTAATCAATTTTAAACACAATTTTGACAAATTCAGGCACGATTACGATTTCCGGGGCGCCGCGATTTGACGATGTTTTCTGATAGAGAACAACAAAAAAACATGATTCGCTGAACAAAAAATCGATAGCTCTATAAGTTATCGAGTTATCGATTTTAAAAAAAATATTTTGTTAAAAGATCTGTTCAAAAAAACATCTATATCTTTGCCGTTACTTAATGAATCTTTAAGATTGATAAGTCATTTGAAAGGTCATTAAATGACCTTTCAAATATATTTGTTATATATATCATTGCTACAATATTTTTAGTTTTATAAGTGAATTCATTCCAAAGTTTAATTTTTTAATAAAGAGAACCGTTATTTTCTAAAGAATTTACGTTATCAAGTTACTAAAAATATATTTTTTTTGAAAAGCTTACAGTTAGACCTTTTGTTTGACATATAAAAATATACATCTTTTATTTAATTTCACACTATATTACATAAAATTTAAACTTTCCAAGTGTTTTCTTTGTTAAAAAATCTGTTCAAAAAATTGTCTATACCTTTGACAATATCCAATGAATTTTAAAGATTGGCATGCTATTCGAAAGGTAATTAAATGCCTTTTCAACGATATATAATACAAATATAATTTCAAAAATGGTTTTGAATTTATAAACGAATAAATATCAGATTTGAATTTTTTAATTAAAAGAACCGTTATTTAATTTTTATAACTGTTTTTTAATTAAAAGAACCGTTTTTTTTTTAAATTTGAGTTTTAAAGATAATAAAAATATATTATTTTTTTTTGAAAAGCTGAAAGTTGTACCTTTTTTTCGATAGATTAAAATATGTATATTTTTTTACTAACTGATCGACTAAAAATTAAAAATTTTTTTCACTGACTCGAAAATCCCGTTAATTCATATAAATATTGTAGCTACAATGTTGCCTTAAAAACAATTGTTTTTTGTGAAGTCGATATTCGAAAATATGGAGTAAGAAAGCAAAACATCTAAGGTAAATACGAGTGAAATAAGCAATTTTCCGTACAAGGGCAAATCAATGTATCATAAAAAACACCACAAAAAGTCAAATAAATTATATATATTATATACCGAATGAAAGATACATTTTTAAGCTTTCATAATTTACTCTTTATAGTTCATAGTAATAACGGTAATTTTTGAAAAAATAACGGTTTTGTGTAAGAAAATAGTTTTGTATTGCATAGAAATGCCTATAAAATACAAAGTACTTAACAGATTTCATTCATTTTAAATTTTTCTAAAAGCCTTATATATAACTTTTTAAATAATACCTTAATTATTAATATCCGTTATATATTAAGAATAATATAGCCGATTTTCTTCATAGACCAAAGCAGAAATAATAAAAGTGATTGAAGTTAAGAAAAATAAATTATTTCATATATTCAGTTTTAGGCAAAATTGATGATATGTTCTTATCGTTGTTTCAATAAGGTTCAACCGTCAAAATATTTTCGAATTCTGCACCGCTTACTTAGAACTCCGCAGACCTATTTTACATTTCTGAAAATTTTATTTTTTATTTTATTCAAGAAAACACAATTTTTATCATATACTGTTTTTTAATGGTAATAATTTGACACATAAAAGGCATTCACAATGGCATGTTTTTCAGTGTGCTTATTTTCTTGAAAATTAAGACGTTTTTTAATAAAAATATGCTGGTTTTTATCAGTTTAAAATACAACTTTAGTGTAAGAACCTGCTTTCAAAGGCATATTTTAAAAACTTGTTAATTCATATTTACACATCATTACTGATATTTAAAGAAATGATTGAAGAGTCAGTGAGAAAAGCATTTATTTTAAATCAATTCACTTTCCTTACAGAAAACACTTTTTAAAAGATTTCATTGGAGTGAAATCGGAACATGTGACAGCTTAACAATTTGAAACGAATGAATTGAACAGAAATCAACTCAGATTCTTGCTGAGACTCTACAGATGTTGAAGTACAGGTCAGTGTACATATATTTTTAATAGTAGTTGTTCACTTAAGAAAAAACTTACTTCGTTTTGAATATTAAAATTCTTTTGAATGCAATTATCAAAAATATTTCATTTAGTAACTTCATAATTAACACATTTTATACATTTTTTTAAATAGTCTATGGATGTTAACCATCAACTTTGCGTTTTAACATGAGTTATTCATTTTTGTGTTTAGCCCACAAAAAAAACTATTTAAAACAAACAAAACTGGGACTGGAAGATCGTTCTTATAAATAGTAGTATGTATAACGTGGCTTGGATGACGTTGCTTTTAACTGCATTTCTGTATTCTAAAAAATTAATTGCTTTATTAATCTTTATCCTCAAAAAGGATCTCTTTTTCTCTTTTCTCTTAGGGGTTAATTTTTGAAAATAAATTTAACTGATGTCAGAGTGGGCGCTACAAGTGAAGCGATGCTGTGGGAAAAGCAATGCTTTAAGCCACCTGAAGCTGTTTTGAAAACATCCAGAGAGAGATCGATGTTTGAAAATTAAAAAATAATCCTCAATGATTCATCATTTCTACACTCAACAAAATACTGTAGTAACATTAACTGCACAACCTGTATTTATTTTTTAAATATGTAGTTTTATTTATTTTCAAATACAAATTTCTTCAGTTCTTTACTATTTGTTTACAGCTCCTCAAATGTAAACGCACATCATTTTCATCATATTATTGTCAATATGAAGACAAAAGAAGATTCTACATGACGTTTATCAGGGGTATTATATTCAGTGTACTTACTAGTGTAGTTGCAGACTTGAGGACTTATGAATATGAACTGCATATTTTGGCGGTTTCAAATTTTTAATTTCGTGGAGCTTGATGGTGGAAGGAGAAACTGAGAAATGGTCCTGTCCAGAAAACGTTTTGTATAGTTTTATGTGAATTTTAGATGTGTTGCCAATAATGTTCATTATTAATATTATCCTAATATGTTGTTGAAAATGTATTTTAATAAAATGATATTAATTCTAATAAAATTAAGGGAAAAAAGCTAAAAAAATCAGCGATTTTTATTGCAGTGCAAAGTAGAAAAAAATTACTACATATGTAGTAAAAATTACTACATCTGTAGTAAAATTATTTGAAAACTACTGTAGGAAAAGTTTTAATTATTTCTATTTCGTTTAAATACAAATGTAGTAAAATATTCTACACTTGTAGTAAAATTAACTGCTGTACTAATTCGCGAAGATAATTTACCACCAACATTTTGGAAAACAGCGCGGATAATTGAAGTTTTTGCAGGACCTGATAAACTTGTTCGAAATGTACGCTTAAAGGTTGCAAATGGTGACTGGGAATTTGAAAAAAAAAAAAAAAAAAAAAAAAAAAAATAGAAATGTTTTTGAATGAAATTTGAAAACATTGCTTTTTCAAAGATTTTTTTATGATATTTTTTAACAAGTAGTTATAATTTAAGTAAGTAGTGAGGTTTGAACACATTCCCCCCCTTGAAGTTAAACTTCAATATGAACAGGTAGTCAGCACAATTTTTGAATTGGACGCTCTAATATTATATTTTTAGGTTTTTCTTTTCCAAATTCCCAGTCACCATTTGCAACCTTTAAGCGTACATTTCGAACAAGTTTATCAGGTCCTGCAAAAACTTCAATTATCCGCGCTGTTTTCCAAAATGTTGGTGGTAAATTATCTTCGCGAATTAGTACAAGGTCACCAATTTTTAAATTTGGTTGTGCTTTATTCCATTTCGGTCACTGTTGCAACTCATTTAAGCAGTCTTTCGTCCAAATTGTTAATTTGTGCGGGCCATCGATTCTATGTAGATGAAACTTCATTGACTTAAAACGTATCGCTACATGGGTTTGCAGATGCCTCGTTAACAGCATATGGTGCCGTTTTATATGCTCGAATAGAATCAGAGGAGTCTGTGAAATGCATTATAATTGCATAAAAAACACATGTTGCACCTGTAAAATCAGTAACAATATCAAGACTCGAACTTTGTGCAGCAAAATTGTTGAGTGAACTCGTTAATTCATTCAAGTTAGCATCAAGACTAACCAATATAAAAACATCAATATGGTCTGACTCACAAATAGTACTCGCATGGCTAGTTAAAGATCCAACAAAATTAAAAATTTTTGTTAACAATCGGGTTCAAAAGATTCATAGATCAACAGCAGATGCAGATTGGCGATATGTGCCATCAGAAGATAATCCAGCGAATCTACTTAGCCGTGGAATATCGGCGGCAGATCTGCAGAGCATAGATTTATGGTGGCATAGACCCAAATGGTTATCTAGATTTGAAATTTACTGGCCAGAGTCGCGCGCGACTATGTCAAAAAATGCACTAAAATACATTGCCAAAGAAGAGAAAACTTTTGAGCACCAGTATCACAAAGTGCTCGAAAAGGTGGTGACACAGAGTTTGATATTTGAAGTCGAACAACTGCTGTTGCTAATAATGCTGTACAAGGTTTTTCTTTCATACTCGCGGCTGTAGACACACCGAGGTCACTGTGTCTATAACAGATATTTGATTGCTATTCTGATTTGGAATGTGCCACTCTATCTTGTGCTGTCATCGTACGGTGCGTATCAATAGTACGTTTAGTGCAAAGAGATGCCACAAATTGCTCATCAATATAACCGTTGACTGGACATAAACAACTGTTATGACGCTTGCCGCAACATGCCGTAGACTAAAACAATTTCGACACATTCGGCGTTCGTTAATGTACTTATGACGTTCACTAATCGATAGCGCCTTAAATTTTGAACATCTGAATGGCCAATGGAATGTACCAGAGCAGAGACCGCAAGCTGGACGAGGCTCATCACTCCGACCAGTACTCGAGCTCCATTCTAGTCGTTTAATTGGCCTATTTGAAGCTAGACTGTGGCTCTCGATTTTTGGCGCTGACAAAGTTGTTGCTGCTAATTGTTCTAATAAACTAGCTCGAATCTCTAGAAAAGAAAACATTTCTTGCAATGTCGGTATGGTTTCTGCACCACGGCGCAATGCCCATTGCATTTGATTTTCCTAATCCAAAATGCATTCCAGTTGATGCAGCAACATGTATTCAGACACTTTATCTGGAGTTTACAGCAAATGCAGCTGCCAAAATGCGTTACGAGCTGTATCTAAAATCTCTCGAACTCTGCTATATGATGACTCTTGCATTGGTTTCAAAGAATACAAAGTGTGGGCGTGTGCTCGAATCGTGTTGTATTTGTTGCTGCATTGCTTGCATATTGCATCCCAAAGTTCAGTGTAGCTATTGACGTTATTTATTGGCCAATTCTTGTATATTTTTTCAGCTCTACCTTGTAGTGCATTTAAAAAAAAACGCATTTTTTGAGCATTTGAATACCTGGAACTATCATGCACTTCTGATTCGAATACTGCTCTAAAACTAGCCCAATCGACATCCAAACCGGAGAATTTAGGTGGTTTCGGTGGCTCTGATAGTTGAATCTGTATAAGCTGACCGCTATCGGATAATGTAAATGGTACTTGATTTGATGCAGTTATCTGACCAGATATCATTTCACGCATACGTGTCCGCAATCTTGCCTTAAAATGTAAATAACCGTTGGAACCTTGCCTATACATACCGCTATACATATCCAGATGAGTGTTTGATACTGGATGATGACTCAATGCTTGCCAACTTGTTTCACATGCTTGCCACAACTTTTCCAAACTCTCTAAGCGTACTGCCAATTTGTCAGCTGACCAGTCCAACATATGATTCTACTCTTCTACAAACTGCATAAGCACCGTAAAATTAAATCGCACTGAATACGATCCTGGATTGTTTGATGTAACAACGCTAGCTTCATCTCGTTGTTCTGCTTCTATTTCGGCTTGCTGCTCACGAGTTATTCTTACGTATGATCCTGGTTTCACTAATGAACAATATTGTAGATGATTAAATTCTTAACCATTTTTATTTATATCGACGATCAGTATTGTTGGAATGACTGGGCTACTATAACTTACTAAAACCTTATATCCTCACACTGAAAATATTTATATTGCGCTTTCCGTGCATTGCGCTCATGTCGCACGGAATCCATTATCAATTAACAAGCTAAATTTCTTTCACGTTACCATTGTGCCTAACAAATCATATTTTATATTGCGCATTCCGTGCATTGCGCTCATATCGCACGGAATTTGTCAAATTTGATGCTCATTTTATAAACTACAATCGCACATACAACTGAAATTGCGCATTCCGTGCATTGCACCTTTTATCGCACGGAACCTATACATTAAAAATTAATAAATTTTATCATAAAGGCAATTGAAATCTATTCTGCATTCCGTGAAATTAATAATTATCACGCGAGATATTGCAGAAAATTCAAATTCTATGTCCAACGTTTTTAGGTACGTTTTTAAGTTTTTACGTTTGTTATCTACCATCTAGCCACATTGATTCCCAATAATGATCGAAATATTTGCATTTTGCTTACATGATTCCGTTTGATCTGCATTACTGTTCCAAACTCTTTTGATTGCCTTGCGCATTGCGTTTGCCTTTTAAAATAAAAAAATCGTTATCTAAGAAAAATTTCCGCAATTTTTTGCGAGAAAAAATTCTTATCCGGCTCGAAGGACCATTGTTTGTAACCATATTATTTGTTACAAATCGAAAATTTACCTTTATATTTGAGATACCTTTATATTGAGACGTGCTTTGTGTTTGATTTTGATTTCTTCAATGAAAAGTTTTTATTAATATTTAAAAATGTTTTTGAATGAAATTTGAAAACATTGCTTTTTCAAAGATTTTTTTATGATATTTTTTAACAAGTAGTTATAATTTAAGTAAGTAGTGAGGTTTGAACAACTGCAATAAATTTTATGGAACATTTTTTTATTATCTGTAGTAAAAATAAATAAACCGTTTTAGTAACAATAAATACATTTTTATTTGGACGGTGAGCTACTACTTTACAATTGTTTTAAATACATTTTTATTTATGTTTACTACAGTATTTTTTTGGGTGTAGTTATAAAAATCCACTAGCAACGCTTTATGTACGGAACACATTGTCAACGACAACGACATTACGCGATTTTTAAAATTTTTGTACATATATTTCTTATGGAGAAAAATTTGTTGAATATGTCTTACCGATATTGCTAGTTAAGTTGTTAGCATCGATATAGAATTATTTCAATTTTGGCGACAATCATTATTCTTTTCATTGCTTAGAGAGCATGTCAAAAGCAGTGATTAATTCATAATTTATTTTGCTTGTGTGACGTGTTGCATTCTTTTTCTGATTGTTTTATTTTATAAAAACAGGTAATATATACACTTACTATTTTGATGTATTGATATAAAATGTATGGTATTAAATGATTTTTGTAGCGTTGTTTTCAAAATAATTATTTTGTCGTGTCGTAAAATCGTTGTCATCGTGAATGTATTACGTGCATCAAGCATAATTTCTCTTGTAGCGCTCACTATATCAACCTTAGTCAAAACTAATGAGATATTAATATCTTAACACTATCGGAGAGTTCTATAGCGTCTTTTATATATTTATATATATATATATATAAATTAATCGAATTGAAGGCAATCTTTGGCACTATTTTGTATTCATAACTATGTTCAGTTCATTAAGTTTGACAGTTGTTCAATCCCAGTCGTGCTCATTTTGTACATAGCTGGCATCACTCCAAGAGGCTCGATTATGTTCATCTGACTCTCTTTCCATTTCCACCTGATATGATCGATTACTTAAATCATATTGGTATGAATCTCGATAACGTCTTGCATCTATATCCATGACATAATCTATGGCTCTGTGTGATTGGTGATCAACCTGATAATTCATAGAATTCGAAGATAATGGAGTAATTTCAAAATCTTGTGGTGGTCCATCACGTAAGCATTGTTGCAGATGATTTATGTAATTTATCGCAATGCTATAAGTAGAAAACTGAAATTTTAGTACGATTTGATTGCAAAAGAACTCAGATATTTTTATACCAACCGTAAACTCTCGATTTTGGAATACTTTTTGCCGTTTGGCTTTGAAATGGGCAACTTCGAGCGCAACAAATCAAAGGCTTTGTTCATATCTCGCATGCGTGTTCGCTCACGATCGCAGGCAGTCTTCTTATAGTCTTTAAAAGTAAAAGAAAATTGTCTTATTATTTTGATATTTTTATTGATTATTTCCTTTATTTTAATTAGAACAAAATTTTAAACATATTCGGAGCAAATAAGATATATAAAAATGTAAGTAATTATAAAATTAAGTCATTATATCAAGAGCATGCATTTTAATTGCTAATTAATTCCTTCTTCTTAATCTAATGGTGCAGTTTTGAAAAATAATATTTGACAATTTCATTTTATATCAGGGATCGTAGTTGTTATAAGTTTTATTAAAAAAATCAGTTTTTAATAGTTATTTTTCGAATTTTATTTTTTATATAATAACACTTATATTTGAGCTTTATTCTCCTGCTCTGAAGTAAAACTTATTTTTGAGTTTTATTATATTACTCTTATGGCCGGTCAGTGGCGTAGCGAGCATAACTGGCGCCCGGGGCAAAACAATTTTTTGGCGCCCCCAATGAATTAATGAAAGAAATTATGATATATTATAAATATTTTTTAATAATTAGTACAAATAATTATAATACACTTATTAAATTACATTAATACAAATAACACTATGCGTGAAAATCAGAAAAAGGTTCTGTACACGACAGTTCATTATATTTTGTTCCAGATTTAGGGTCTCTTAACACGAAAATCGCAAAACAAGTTTTATAGTTAAGCCTATTAGGGTAAACTGGGGTACGCTCGACTTTGGTGCACATTTGACTATGACGTTTTCGGTATGAACGAACTGTTATTTTACAATAATTTGTTTTATAAATTTTGCATCATTGTATTTCAGTAATCGTCACGAAGTTTGACGATTCTTGCATTAAATGAAGAAAAGTAACAGAAAAGTTCTTACGTTTTGCGCGCGTAGCTGTTATTTTCCGGCACTGATACGTAACGACTTCTTGACCGAGTTATAAAAGTTAATCAAAGTACCTTTTACAAAAGGTAACAACTATTTATTTTTTTTGAAAATATAAGTGAATTTCAAAAGAACTAAATATAAACTAAAAAAGTTTAAAAAAAAAGATACCGAGAGCATTTGGGTACATTTGACATTTTTCATTGGGGTACATTTGACAAATGTTAGTTGTACGAGTACAAAGATCGAGTAACATCGAGATGTTACCAATTCATTTAAAAGTTTTTTAATATATTTCTAAATTGGTTTTAATAAAAAAGGTGGTTTCAAACATCAGAATAGGAGTATCATTAGCCGAAGAAATAAAAGGACATGAAGAGAAAAGAACTTTCGTTAAGGAATGAAGAATGAAAGTCTAAGAATATTAGTAATTCTGAGCTTTGATTATTTTGGGTTGTTCTGTAATGCTAGTCTTATTTTTTACCAAGTTTTCAGCCACTTCACTTTTAAATTATTTTTTATGTAGAGCATTAGCATCAGTGGAATTCCCAAAAGCGTTAAAGACGCTTGTGGTTATCGTTAACTGGCCTTTAACTACCTAACCTCTTAACTCGTATCCACAACTTTGCTAGCAATGTTTATTTCTAACTTTGATAGTTCGGTAAAGATAACTGTTGCTTGCTTAAATACTCGCTAACTGAAATAATAAAGTTTATATTTTTTTATTTCAATTAAGAAAATTTTATAATTTTGACATCAATTGTATCGAACTGATCATGTTACATTCGATATTTTAACTATATTCTACTCTTACAAACACGAACTAAATATATTGAATTTTTGTATGAATAAGGCTGGTCTATTTTGAGAAGTAAAGCATGACTTTCTCAAATTTTTCAATTTCTTCACAACAAAATAATTGTCAGAATTTTCACGCAACAAAAAAATTAATGTTGCGAGTGAAATTTCACGTAAACGGATAACTAGGGTTCACGTGTTTTTTAAAGATTTTATAAGATTTTTAAAGTTTTTCTCACTTTTTTCAAATATAGTCGCAAATATTGAAATATATCTTGTGCACTTCTTGTTCAATATTAATAATCACGCTAAGCCGAATAAAATTTATAATTTTTTTCATGTTTGATCCAAAAATTTTTTCATTTGGATGAGTACTTTTTGGGCTATCATAATTCATAAAAAATTGAAAACTATTTTCATTTTTAGTGGAGAATATAAACTACCGCCGAAAGAAATGCGTGTAAAAATACGGTCAGGAGATGCATTTGAGTGAATACGCTAAAATTCGACATTGTACTGTATTTTACATATTTTATTCAATTTTACACTGATTGATACATTGATACTGAAATAGTAATAAATATTTGAAGTGCTATTCTCAGGTTTGGAAAAACATCTTTTTCTTTAAATGGAAGTTCTGTTCCATTTTAATCTGTATTATAAAACTCACCCAAATTTTTACAACTATTTTCAAGATCGTTGTAAGGATTATTCTTACTTAATAAATTTTCAACGTCCAGAAAATACCAAAATTTGGAATTAAGGTCCCTTGTCTTGTAAATTGTGAACTTATTTCCTGATGCAAACGACCAAGACCGCTTTTCATAACGCCAGATTTTTCGCTTTCTGCGGAAAGACCATATCTCGAGTCAATTTTCCGAGCATTTGTCGGCGACATTTTATACGGATTTTTGTATCGATTCTCCATTTTTTACAAAGATTTTTAGCCTTTTCGATAACTTTTTCACATATCTCGTTACGAATTTCTGCAAGTTCAGTCGCCAATAATTTGAGATCATGGAACGCTTCTTTAAACTTAATTTTAGGACCTTGTAATCTGAGCTGCACACGGTCAATTCTCTTAGAGTTCATGCCAGAAATGGACTAAAGTTATGATATTTGAATTCGGTTTAAGATAAAGACTGCAGCATTTCTGGTGTACCACTTTTGGCAGTATTTTCATCTGCTAATTTTTCTTATAGTTCTACGTATTCTTCCAATCCCTCGACAATAACGCTAACTGCTTGCGCTCTGGCGCTCCATCGTGTTACAGATTCTTTAACAGATTTTTTAAAGCATTTTTAACAATTTCCATCGTAATATTGAACGTGAGAAAAAGAGACGTATGTTATCAATTCTTCGAAAACATGTTACAAAGATTGAAAATTGGTTAGCTGTCACAAGCTATCACAATGTTGCCTTGATAGCTATCACAATTTACAAATGTTGCCTTATTATTTTTTTCTATTATTCTTTTTTGAACGCCAGATATGTGATTTGACATAAGGGCAGCATTATCATAGCATTGTACCCTACAGTTGGCTAACTTAATTATTGAATTAATTAATTAAAACAAATTTTTTTGCAAAACTTTGTTTGTCTTGAGAATGATTTGGCGCTCCTCTGCGAGTGGCGCCCGGGGCATGATGACACCCCCTGCCCTCCCCTCGCTACGCCACTGTGGCCGGTTTGTTCACAGAGTTATAAATTTCCTTATAACGCGTTATATCTCAAACCAGTTATAAAATAAAACTTCTTTATAACACGTTGTAATTTTTTTCAGTTTGATCATTCAATCTTTCGATTTGTAACGCGTTTTAAACTGGTGAAATACTTTTATAACGTGGTAAAAAATTCAGAGCATCAAATATGTGTACATTTCCTAACGTTTTGATGAAACTGACATTTAGTTCATAACCAGGCTATAAAACTCGTTACGATTTTAAAACACATTTTGTGGCATTTTAACACAACTGAATTTTTATTTATAACGAGGTTTCAAGTTCGTTTCAATTTGATATATTACGAGTTCTAGATGGCGAACAAACCAATTTAGTCACAAAAAATGTTACAGAATAAGTTTTATATTTATAACTCCGTGAACAAACCGGCCGTTAGTTATTTAATTTTTGAGATTTTTTGTTTTAATCAGAAAATAAAAGTTATTTTTTTAGTTTAATTTTTTCGTTCAAATATAACACTTATTTTTGAGTTTTTTTTTTTACTCAGAAAATAAGTCTCTTGTTATTTTTAAATCAACAAACAAAATCTGGAATCACAATATTCAGACAATATTTCCTTTAAATGAACGTAGTTTTGTTGATAAATAACATAAAAACTAACCACAGATCGAAAAAAATATTAAAAAAGAAATTTCGCTGTAAAAAAAATAAAATTCAAGAAATAAGTCTTATTTCAGAGCGAAGGTTTTATTTTCTGAGTAAAAAAACTAAAACTCAAAGAATAAGTTTTCTTTCAGAGCGAAAAAATAGTACTCAGAAAGAGGTATTTAGAGTAAAATACTTGAACAAAAAGCAACCACTTTATTTCAGCGTAAAAAAATAAAACTCAAAACATAAATTTTATTTCAGATCAGAAACATAAAACTCAAAATAAGTTTTATTATCGGAGTAAAAACATAAGTTTTATTTCAGAGCGAAACTCAAAAATAAGTTTTATTTTCTGATTAATAAATTAAAACTCCGTGATATATATGAGCGAAAAAAATAAATCTCAAAAATTAAAAAAAAAACTCAAAAATTTTTATTTTCTGAGTAAAAAATAAAATTAAAAAAATACGTGTTATTTTATGATTTTAAATATAAAACTTAAAAAATAAAAGTCTTAATATTTCAACAGCAAATAAAACAAAGATCAATTTGGAATACGGGAAATTCTTCTCTAGTGCCTTTAACATAATAAGTGTTTCCTTGAAAATAACAATTATTTTCCGTCCCTGTTTTATATGGCCATCATTGCACATTAATTTCTTTTACCTCAAAAATTCCTCTGGATCACGCCATCTTATTACGTTCCTTGTATTTTTAACAAATTTGTATTTATTGGTTATGATACAATAGGGGTATTCACGATTCAGTGCAGTTGCCAGTGTAGTTGAAGACTTTAGGATTTGTGCACTTTACAAAAACAAAATATACATACGTAAGTCAAAAATCTACACAACTATATTTCTACCATAGCCTTAAACTTGAGGACTTGAGCAGTTGTTCATTGAAAAATTTGACAGCTTTGAAATAGTGATGCAAAATTTAGGAGTTTAAATACCAATTACTTGATAAGTAATTATCTCATTCAAATTTTAATAATAATCTCAACAAAAATCATAATTATTATCTCTGTTAAAAGTGTGGTGTATTCACGAAAACCTAACTGCATAAGTCCTCAACTAAGTACAATGGATATCACTGAATCGTGAATACCCCAAATATGAAGGTAGCGTAAGAACATTTGACAACACCTTTCGATGTTAATGTCAAAATGCAATTTAGCGATGCCACTTTTCTGTATTTTTGTGCTTTGAGCTAACTAGATGTCATCAGTCAAACTCACTTAATAAGATTATATTTTTAAAAATCTTTCATATGGTTTTCATATCATTCACAATACACTGTTGTAGTTTTTGACACAAAATTTTTGGTTCTGGGTTAAGACCAACCTTTTCGGATTTGGGGGAGTCCCCCGAGCACAACTGTGTCCTTGGTTTAGTTTGATTGGCTCAAATTTTTAAGAAAACCGTGTTTTTCCAAATGGTCGATTTTGGCCTTTTGCCACGTCTTTTTCTAGAGATATCTCGCAAACAAGTTGTACGATCTTTACAACCAATAGAGAAAACAAAAGGTATGGAAATTCTTCGTCAATTGTTCTCATACTACTTTCGGATCCAAGGATTGGTTTTTGTGTAATTAATCAATTTTTGAGAACTTGTTGGTTTTTTTAAAAGAAAATTGAAAATTTAATTCACGGAACAAAATTTGCTTGTCTGTTCTGGCCTATTCTGGTAAAGGGTGAAAAAAGTGTAAACTTTTAACCTACTTAAAAACTAATTTACATGTAAACTTTTAAAACGATAACACACGTGTTACTGTGTTTTTGTATCTTCTACCAGCATATTTTTAAAAATTCTTTAAAAATTTTAGAAAAATTATAAAATTGTCGTACCGTAAAATTAATTTGAATTTTTCGTAAGAAAACAATAATTTATGGAATAAATTATTAATTACACAAGAACTACTCCTTCGGATCCGAAAGTAGTATAGGAACTGTTGACATAGAATTTCATGACCTTTTGTTTTCTTCATTGGTTGGTAAGACCGTGCAACTGGTTTGCCAGATATCTTTATAAATAGACATGGCAAAAGGCTTAGAATAGATAAAAATCCACCATTTGGAAAAACGTGGTTTTATCAAAATTTTGAGCCAATCTAACTAAACCAAGGACGCAGTTGTAATCAGGGGACTTCACCAAATCCGAAAAAGTTGGTCTTATCGCAGAACCAAAATTGAACTACAACAGTGTTATTATTACAAAAAGTTTCACTCTTCGTTTCATTTTTTCAATCAACAAAATTCTGTATAAAAAAACTAAATTTGTCATGCCAAATGCAGGGATATTTAATTTTACATATTCTCTAATGTATGTCGCAGTGTTAAATTTCAAATAATTTTAAATTAAATTTTCAAATAAAAAAAAATTTTCGAATAAATAAAATAGCTAAAATAATCTGTTCCAGCTGCTTTAAAATTTAAAATTATTTGTTCAATTTTTAAAAGCAATTGTTTTAAAGAAAAAGTTAGTATATATAAATAATGATTTTTTGTTTCATTATCTTGCATATAAAATTTTTGAATAATTTTCAGAACTGAATTCAGTTCGAGTGTTTTTTTTTTGTTAACGAGTGTGGACATACGCATTGCATATGTGTGTCTCGTGCGAGCCAACGACTCTCTGCAGACTCGGGTTCGAATCACCAGCTCACACAGAAAGGTTTTTCAATAGAAATTAATTTTCTGATGCGGCCGTCACCTCTCTGCAGACAATGGCAAACCTCAGATGACATGAAAAACCCCAGATAATGCCATGTAAAAGCTTCTCGAGAACGTGCGAACTTTATAGCTTGAACACATTGCACACAACATGCGACGAACGGCATGTCTCCTCACTGTCGCTTGATTATAATTAACACGACAGCAGCAAGTGTTTTTGGAATTTAATAACAAATAATTGAGAAAATATATTATAATATTGAAATAACTAAACGAACACAAAAATAAGCACTTGAGCAGCCAGAACGAAACAAAACACAACAACACATGTAAACAACAGATGAAATTTCCTTTTGTCGCAAGTCAAATTAGAATTAAATTCTCTTGACGCTTGTCGCTCGTCGTGTGCAATGTATTCAAGCTATTCGGGGATTAGACGTTCGTAGTTATCATAAAACATGTAGGTTAAGTTCTCGGTCAATTGTCAACAAATATTTAATAACTCAGTTATTGCTGCAGTTATTATCCAATTAAGAAAATGCAATAGCGAAAATTTGGAATCTTTATTTATATGTATCACTTAAGCTTTCAACTGTTAAACCTATGGATTTTTCAAAGATTTTCAGTTATGCAAAAACCTTCTTTATATAACTTTGTATACCACCACGCGTACTGCGTAAGGGGTATATTAGTTTTGTCACGACGTGTGTAACTCCCAAAAGAAGGAGGGGTAGGTATAGAAAAGTATATATATTCTTGATTAGCATCACCACCAAAATTGATTTAGCAATCGTATAGAAATTTGATATTTAAGCTTTTTTCTAAAAAACTAAGATCAAGTTCGAGAATGGGCTGAATCGTATGAAAACCACGCCCACCTCCCATACAACCCCATTGAAAACTATATAAAGAGGTTTCTGTCGAAGCTACAATAATAAAATTAGGTATTAATTCATTTTATACCAAAAATAATACTTGTTAGTAAAATGGGCGTCATCCACCCACGAACACGCCCACCTCCCATACAACCTCGAAATTTAAAAATCTATAAATAGACTTCTCTTTAAGCTACAGGTAAACAATTTGACACGTTTGTATTTTATATCCAAACTAAATCATGGAAGAAAAGTAGGCGTCATCCGCCTACGGACACACCCACTTCCCATACAACCCACTATAGTGAAAACTCTATAAATAGGCTAATATTTAAGCTATACAACTGAATTTCGGTATTTGTATATTTTATATTAAAACTGAGGTGTTTAAAAAAAATGAGCGACAGAACGCCCACCTCCCATAGAACTCATAATAGTGAAAACTTTATAAACAGGCTAATATCTAAGCAACAAAACTGAAACAACCACAAACACGCCAACCTCCCATGAAAACTCTAAATTGAAAACTTTACAAAAAGGCTTATATTTAAGCTACAGGAAAATAATTTTATATGTTTGTATTTTAGACACATAAAAATAATAAAACCTTTCAAAATCGCACAAAAAAATTGCTGCAATTTAAGATTTTTTTACCCTTAAGAATCGGCCGTGGGGGTATTTTAACTTCGGCCAAATCGAAGATATACCTTACTAGTTTAAGATTAGATAACACATTTTCGAGTCTCACATGAATCATCGATATGAATATAAAAATAAAAACAAAATGAGCCACTTGAAATTCGCACTCGGAGTACGTGTTAATTCTATGATTGCCAAATTATGAATATTTTTTTTTTTTAACAAAGTGTATCTTATAATCTGCTACTTAAGAAATTTTAAGCTTCAACAATTTGACTTTGTTTTTGAATTTATTTACCGCACATTTGGACTCACCTTTTTCAATTTGCAATGCCTTCTCCTTCCACACAGGATTCGATTCCTTCGATATGATGTGCTCACGCGTACTTCCCATGCTATAAGACATATACATAGCCGGTGGCACAACATCCGGTGTGGGCTGCCTTTCCGCTTCCGCTGGACGCCACGTACACACAGGTTGTGGTATAAGCGATGCAAAGCTGCCAATTGGAGGAATATTTGCAATATCTATAGGAGTAATGCTTGTGGCTGACGGCAGCTGATGACGCTGCTGATTGAGATGACTTGTGAAGGGATTGTTGTAAAGTGCTAAATGCGTTGATAACGGTGTTATAACTGAATGCTCGCCAAACTGTGGCGGTGTGATGTGTCGATATGGATGCGATGTTGTCATGTGCATATCCAGCGGATAGTCGTTGGCGTAGATTGCGGCAGGTATGGATATCGATGGTGCATTGGATTTTGTACCAATTTCCAGTATAATAGGTTTATCCGTTTCCGTTTCTGATTGATTTTCGACATCATCATATCTGTGACCATCATCGGTAGTGGTTGTTGTTATTGTCGTTGATGTTCCTGTTGTTGTTGCTCCTGTTGCGACTTCTATAGCTAAATCACATGCAACATTGTTAGACTCTTCCGCTTTGCAGTCGTTCATCAAATGATCACTCATTATTCTTAAATGCCACACTTAAGTTCGAGCAACATGCGTTAAGATTTAAATTGCTATTTTTTTTTTTAAGTAAATTAATATCACAGTTGTTTTTTATTTTCAGCGTCCACTTACTCCGACGAATGCTTTCCGAGAAATGAACACAGATCTAAGATTGCTGATTGATCGCATCGCAAGCTAAGATCACTTTCGTTTTTTAAGCGTTAAATGTGGAGCTTATGTTCTATTTGTACAGAATGGAAACACCTTCTTGTCGTAACTCGGGGCTCAAAAACAAAAATAAGAACGAAACAATAAACAACGAAAACACAAACATATGAATGGCTCTCCCACACCACGTATTGAGAGGGATCGATTCAAAATCGTACAATACCTGGCCACAGTGTTGGTTAAAGTAGTGCGCCATGTTATGGTCACAAAGTTGTGTGTGTTCATTTTGTGCACCTAGTAAATGCAAATACGTTGCATAGACTAAAGATGGAAATTCCAAAATTTTCAATTCAGAAGTTTATTGGATTCAAGCCAAGTGGCCAAGTCCTTAAAATTAAAAATCAGAGTTGTTTTTGGAAGAAAGTGATTCACAACTTTCAGTTTTTACTCTTTAATACAAAAATAAGTATATGAAGACGATTCACCCTCATAACAAGACACCCATGTTAAAATATGTTCGAAGTAATAAAGGTTTAATTATTTTGATAGCGTTACTTTTTATGGGGGATAGACGTTACTTTCATCCAATTTTTACAAACGGCTCAGAATAAATTTTAACGGCTGTTTACATAAAAATTTATATTATCTAGTCATATAAAGCCTTTGCAAGAAAAATATCAAAAACGTCCAATAACGGTAAAACCTCTTAGAAAGGCATCATAAATGAGAGATTTTTTAATAAATGGCTGAAACCTTCAATAAACCCTTGATTAAGCAATTTTAATATTTTTACTCTCATCTGAGTATAAATATTGTCAAAAAAAAAATATATATCAAAACATTTCAAAATATTTAAAAAAAAATAATAAGTGACATTTTTTCAAAATAAAACTTTGATTTGAAAATTTGTTGACTTTTGAATATCAATATTGATAAAATTGTGAAAAACTAAACAAACAATTATTGAATTTTTGGGACTGGTTGAACAAACCATTTTTGGTACTGTTCCCACTTCAAATTGAAAGTGTTCTTATTTAAAAAAAAAACGCTTAGACGCTTAAGAATAGCAAAATTTTAAAAAGCAATTCAACTACAAAAAGCTTTTTATCTTCTGCACATTTTAAAGCTTTTTTTAAGATCTTTCTATGAATCAGACTCTAAATATCCAAACTTGTGTGTATCAAGTCAAAACATTATTTATATTATTGGAATTATTATATTTGTGGAATTTAAGAACATTTCGAAATTTCGATGACACCACTTTGCATGGAGGGAAAGTTTTCGTGCGATTTTGAAAAATTTCAATTTCAGAAAAATATTACAAATTAAGGCTTGTGTGAACTATTTCAAGTTATAAGATTGATTTTTTATTGGTTTTTGAGAGATTTTCCGTTTTGCTGAGGTTACTTTGAATGGGAGGTGGGCGTGATTTTCATGAGATATTATCAAATTTTAAACTCAATGTATATTTTAGATCAGAGTTTGTGATCCACAGAGATTTATTGTGGAGAGGCGAACTGCTAAAACTATCCAAACTTATTTGACAGCCTTTAAACAATCTGAAAGTGAAATGTCCGCGAAGATAACAAATATCAAAACGCGTTCTATGAGGTTTAACAATTATGGCTATGAGAAAAAGAGAGCAGTCCAAAATTCATCTACCTTCTTATACTCTATGATGGTTTTGATGACGCCACTTTGTGTGGGAGATTGTGGGTTTTTATGCGATTTGACTGATTTTAAAACTCGATTTTCATTTTTAAGAAGGATGCTTATATATCGAATTTCATTAGAATAGTTCCAAAATAACGATTTTAATCGACAAACGAACATGGCTAAGTCTACTCAAATGGTGATGCTAATCAAGAATATATATAATTTACTATATACGGCATGCCTCTTTATGGACATTGTAGACGTTGTGAAGAAGCTAATAACCCCTTACGCAGTACGCTTGTGGATTATTTTAACCTTGAGTGTTGAGGGCTAAGAAGTCTTAAGCTACTTCTAAACTTTTCTTTGTTTAAAATCAAAATGAGTAATAAGACCTAATGATTATTTTAACTTCTTAACTATAAATCAGTTTTGTAGACATATTATGAGTTTTGTCAGAAGACCTTCATATATTCCTTGTTTGATGCAACTATTTTTTATCTCACCCGACACTGGTTCCCTTTGTAGTACTTTCTATGTAGTAAGAATTAACGAAATTATGACAACTATGATGTCTCTGCTAAAATCACAAAGCATGGCATTTCCTTTTCAAGCATCTAAGATGATGTAAGCACTCTTCCGGTTAATCTCCTCACCATGGAGGGTGTAAAGCTCCAATCGATAATAAAAAATCAATTTTAATTAAAAACATCATATAAAGTTTCGAAGTGGTTTAAGTAAATATACAGTCAGTTGCGCGAAAGTCCCACTTCGATCTTTTGAGATGTATTCGTTTAATATAAAAAAGTGAGAGCGTTCGAGTTTTCGATAAGCTTTCGACATGTACTTGATAAATAATTTTAACTAAGGATACAATAAACATAATTGGTGATGGCGTTTTAATCTTCGGATTGGCCAATTCAGCTCTAGTTATTCTACGGAATTCTAGAGTAACTTCAAATCAAAAAAAAAAAAAAAAAGATGATGTAAGGCCTTAAGAACTATTGAAAATTTTCATTTTTATAACGACGATTAACCTAAGCAAACCTTCTCGATATTTTTTTTAAAACAAAATTCTGGTTGTATATTAACATCAAGAAATTCAAAACTTATCATGTCTCTTAACCAAATATAGTAATCGTGGCTTTATGAAGTTATACCTACTATTAATATTATATTGATTAATATAGCAAGATAGATAGATAAGTGTCATTAATTAATCACTTATTTCAAGTGTCTGACACTCGCACTAACACTCTCCCTCTACCTTTCAATTTCATCTCACTCTTTCTTGCATTATCGCCTTCTTTGTCTAACTTAATAATATCTACTCTAAGCAATGGATCTTCAATGGATTAGGGGCGGTCCATAGCACTTAACATCTTTTGATGATGTCTTGTTTATGCTATTGATGATGTTTGTCTCCTGTGGCCGTGCCAACATTACTTGTGTGTTTATCATGCGACATACATTAACTTCATCAGCCGATGCAGTCGATGCAGTGCAGTTGACAAAACGTGTGTCAACAAACATTACATTTGTCGGTGCATTTGTACCTGAGTCAATCAATTGTTTATTGTTATCATTCTTCGTCTGCTTTTGCTTCTTTTTGGATTTGCACTATATTGATCGTTTGCATTTTTCAATCATCAATCATCATATTGAAGCGATCATCAACATCATGATTGCAATATCACCAGCAAGTTTTAGTTCCTCTGATATAAAAATACAAATTTCCAACTTTCGAGATTTTATTTTATCCTCTTTAAACTAATGCTCTTCGATTGATATTGGTTGGAATATATTTTGAAGATCTTTATCGTATTTATGAATACGTTTGTATATATGTCAATATGTAGAAAATAAACACAAGTGTTTTTATTAATGGAATTGAAATTGGAATTGTTTTACCTTATCACGCTTTTACTGTATTTTGTTTTTCTTGTTTCTTATTTAAGAGCTTATTGGATTTAAGTTACCTTTTGAACGCACACATATACCTAACAGTATGTGTGAATCTTCAGAACGATTTCATGTGACGTTCATAATTTTCAATGCTTATTTCAGTAGCTATAAAACCTCTGGGATTGAGTTACAAATAAATTTTTTGGAATTCTCACTGATGATATGTTAGTAAATTTTTGAGAATGAGGTCAGTAAAATAAATTAAAAAAAAAACAAATCTTACAAATGGAACGGATTACAATCGGTTAACTTGTTAAGCGGTCTATGTACCAATATATCCTGCTAAGGCCTATACCAAGAAAATAACAAAAATTATTACTATAACATAATTCCGTAAAATGTGAGTGAGGAACGCTTGATTTTCTTCAAAAATTTCATAGCATATTTTTAGGCATTTTTTGTTTTGTGATTTATTGAAACTTCAGACACTTTTAATATTTTTTTCATTTTGAAATTTTCAGTTTTACAAAAAAATTTTTAACTTGTTTTGACGTACTAAAAATCGCTGATTTCAATATTTCATGTTTTTTCCTTTGTTGAAACCGGGCCTGTCATTTTTGACGGGAAAGAACTTGTAAACATAATAATATAATAAACCTATCTGAAAACTGTAACGGGTATCAGAATCGCTTCACTTATCTGACTTTTTACTTATAAATCTATTACTTATTTTTATTATTTATAAAAAATATAAATAATGAAAATTATTTAATATTGTTATGTGAACGTGATATCTTTATTAGTTTAATAGAATCATTACATATTTAAATCCGAGAGAATATGTCAGAAAAAATAGATAAGCTGTCTAATAGCGCATTTTTATCTGGACCACGATAGAATAATAAGGTAGGCTCATATTAATATGGCGGCATAAATGTCTATTTATACACAAACAATGATGTGAGTGCTATAAACGTCAAACGAAAAGGCAACAGCAACAATTAGAACAACTCGAATTCAAACAGCTGATTTTGACATTTAGCTCACTTCCTCTCCAATATGCGCCTACCTTGTTATTCTATCATGATCTGGACACAAATTCTGCATTCACAGAATGCAGAATATTTTATAGCGTTTTCTTTTCTCAAAATAATTCTTCATTGTTTCTTCCCTCTTTGAGTATTTTGCAGTTTTTTCGTTCATTTCTCAATAAAATTCTGACCTCTGAAATTGAATTGTGTTCTTTTTTCGAAAATTTTAACCTCAAAATTAGAATAAATAGCAGATTTTCTGCCATACTACTTCGAAGGTTCGAAAATGCTGACCTTAAATTCTACCAACTGAATAAACAAAATAAATGGAATGGGTGAAAAAAGTACCATTGACAGTTCAGTAAAGATTGAGCTCTTTTACGTCAAACGTTAATTCATTTTTTTTCTGGCTGAAAAAAATTCTTCCACTTGAAGTTTTAAAATTTCCAATCTTTAATTCTTTTGAAGTTTTTCAAAAAGTCAGCCAACTCAAAAACATTGAAAAAATTTTGCTTTTTTTGTGGTCTTTTCTCAACTAACAGTGAAGAAATTCTCAAGTTTACATGATATAATAGCTACAAGGTAGTGTTGACGTTTCTGTTAGAAACTACCATCTGTCAAAAAATATTACAAAGAAGAGAGTGCTCACAATCGGCCATTGCATACAATTAATTTTCACTGGTCACATTCAGCGTACTCAACAGTTGGCAACTGTTAAGTCAAAAGTTAATGCACAAAAATATGAAGTTGCGCATTAAAATGCATTTAAAAATTAAAAAATTTTTGAAGTGAAACTTCTTTGTTGGCGAGTGAAATTGGCTAACGTTTTTAATTCATATGAAAATTTTCAAAAAATTATTGTCGCGAGCGGGAATAGAACCCGGATTTTCTACTTAACATCCCATATGAGTCCGAAGCGCTATCATTATGCCACAACGGCACATGATAAACAGGCAAACAAAATAAAATTAATATTGTACGGGTTGTGATCCGTGTGTTGTATACCACAGACACAAACCATGTGACAAACCAGAACGCGTTTTTGTCCATACCATTAGATTTTCATCTTAAAAGTATGCACGGAAATTTTATTTCTTTAAGCTTGGAATGCTGTACATTACGCTACAAAATATAACAACTGTGTGAAGAAATAGCAACAGACTGACAGATACATACTTTCATTGCTGCAATAAAACTGCTGTAATGAATGCTTTAATTACATTAATAAACTTATAATTTTATTGCAACACAATCTGCATATTTTTATTTTGTTAAATATCGAATCCTAGCTTAAAGCTTAATTTGAAAGAGCATATCATAACGTTGATTGTTTTCAAAAACTTGACAGGTGATTGACAACATGCGAAACAGTTAGAGCTCTTAAGAATGCAGCCGCAGCTGGGTCTGCGACTCAGCTCAGGAAAGTGCTTTTTAAATCTTCGACTGATTCTTAAGAAATTAAAAGCTAACTGTTATTTATTACCTTGAATTTTTTGCAGGTAAAAATTAAGGTTACTTTAACTTTTTCGGAATAAACAGAATATTATTCCATTTTGTGTTGATTGAATTTCTTTTCAGATACTTTCTCTCTCTCTATTCACACTAAAATCTCTTTTATTTTTGACTGTTCAAGAAGTTTCATTTCTGGCACATGAACGTTGATACACGCGAGTTTTTTTATTTATCGATAAAATTTCCATTGGTATTTGATACAAAGCTTGACATTTCATCAACTTGACCACTTTTTTGACACTTCAATACCGATAACAGCGCTCCCCGATGTGTCGCTATCACAACAGTTGACACAGCTGAATGTGGCCAACGCATATAACAACGAACAGCTGTTTATGACAGGAACTCATTTACTTGTAGATGAGAAAATCAACACTTCTCAATTCTATCTGTGTTTTTGTACCATGTCAAGTTAACGATCGATAATCGTTGTCGTTATCGGTACTTGAGCGTGCCCATTACTATAACATAATTCCGTAAAATGTGAGTGTGAAACGCTTGATTTTTTGAAAAATTGCATAGCATATTTTTAAGCATTTCTTTGTTTACTGATTGAAAGAAACTTTTTATATTTTTTCATTTTGAACTTTTCAGTTTAACACAAAATTTTCAAAAATATATAAATATTTGGAACAAAAAATTGTTATTTGGTCCATTTCAAATCGAATATGTCACCACCGCTGATTTATAAAATTCATATTTCATGTTTTTCCTTTATAAAAACCGGGCCCGTCAATTTTGACGGGAAACAACTAGTAGTATAATAAACACGGTAGCTGCAGCGTTATTAATCCTCTCTCTCTCTCAGAGTCAGAATTGTCAAATTCAATACAAATTATTTTATGTCTTGTTTTATACATGATAGGATTACAAGGTAGGCGCATATTGGAGAGGAAGTGAGCTAGATGTCAAAGTCAGCTGTTCGAATTTAAGTTTTTCTAAGTGTTGTTGCTGACCTTACTGTTTGACGTTTATAGCACCCACAGCTTTGTAAGTGTAAAATTAGACATTTGAGCAACCGTAAAAATATGAGTCTACCTTATTATTCTATCATGGTTTTATAGCTATATTTCGTTCAGAATTTTTTGACAGTTCTGACTTTTGGCTCTCAGCCCTGCAGCTACCTTATTTGTTGTGCTATGAGCGTGCCCTTTTAAAGCAATTTTAAAATTTTAACCCTCTATGAGCACATATATTGTCAAAAACACTTCAAAACATAATACAATAAATAAGGCTTATATAAATAAGCCTTGGGCTGAGGTAACATTTTTATGAATAACAAAATTTTAAAAGCATTTTAACTCTAAAAAACTTTTTAACTTTTGAAAATTTTAAAGGTATTAAAAGATATTTTTATAAATAACACCGTCAATTTTTATAAAGCTTTTATTTTACTTGAAAATTTTAAAATGCAATTCAAAATACTTTTGCTGGGCTAATGGCTTAAATTTGTAAAATGACCGCAATCACTCGTAATGTTTTTTCTCTGGGAACATATTTCAGTAGAAAATTTCAGTGATAGCGGGAGAGTTTATTTTAAGTACATGGAGCTGCCAAGCCAAAAAAATTGGTTTTACTAAATAAGGCACACAAAACAGGCAAGTAATCCCATAGTGAGTAGTAGAGGTAGAAGAGTAATCATACAAAATGTAACAAAAGATTTTAAGATTGAACTTTGAACCTTAGCTAAAATATGTTTGAATCAATTATTTATGAATGTTTTAATGTCAAAATATTTATAAAATTGTGACAAATATACAAAAAATTATTAAATTTATCAAATTCACAAACCATTTTTGACACTGTTCCCACTTCCAATTGAAAGTGTTCCGATTTTAAGAAAAAAGACGAGGCAACATTTTTATGAATAAAAAAATTTAAAAAGCATTTTAACTTTAAAAAACTTTTTAACTATTGAACATTTTAAAGCTTTTTTAAGATATTTTTATGAATAGGACCGTATATATCAACTACCTCAACGTTTTTAGTGTTGCAAAGAATTTTTAATTTACTCCTACCTGCTTCCACCACAGCTGCCAAAGTTATTGTAGACTTTCTTTTAATAACGCTGATATCAATTCAAATGGCATTTCGAAATATTTAGGAGACCTTTCTTCAGAAGCAAATAAGTTTATTCATATATATATAAATTATGAAAAAGGTGTACGTTGTATCTAATGCATTGATTGTAAATATTTATGTATTAATTACGCAGCATAGCTAAATACCTCATTTTAATTATGTACTACAAATAAATTACTACAAACAAAGAAATCAATATCAATTCCAAAAACTTCTAGCTGGCAAATTTCAATGGACGAATTTTCATGAAGGAATCAAGTACTTCATCTGTGACCAGCTTACGTGCTGCTTGGTGCTGCTCTACAATAGGCGTTAAAGTCTGAAAGAACATAACAAAAATCAAATAAGGTTTTCTGTGACAAATTCTTATACCCGAACTTTTTACCTCAATTGCCAACTTTTTCATTTCGCCCGTCAACATCTCACCCTTGCTATACGCCATACGCACTTCTTCCAATTTAACATCATCTTCAAGGAAAAATTTCAGCAATTGGAAAGCAACATCAATTTCTGGAATTCCACCGAGCGCACGATGTTCCTCTACTGTGGTGCGTCCACCGGAGAAGGCGTATTTATTTATTTTGTTCTTAATCTGTTTTGGTGTATCAGTAAGAAATACAGCCGAATTCGTTTCACTAGCAGACATTTTTGACTTCGCACCTTGTAGTGCGGGAAAGAAACTAGAGTGCATGAGAGCACACTTGGGGAAGCCGATGCGTGGTGCAACATCACGTGTCATGCGGAAGTAAGGATCCTGGTCAATGGCGCAGGGTATTAGGCAGTGTACCTTTTTATCGCCAAAAATAAAAGGGAATGTGCTGGATATGGCAGGACATGCTTGTGCTGCAGGAAAACCAATTTTTCCTATAATATCGGAATCACCGAAACCAAAAATTCCCTTAACCTGGTTGAATGTGACACACTTTTGAATACGTATAATGTTCTGGTACATGGCTGGACATTTTCTGAAAAAAAAAAAACAATTTTTAATAAATCCAATAAAAAATAAACGTATGCTTTTGCACACCACATACCCCATGAATTCAAGATTATTGAAAATAAATGTTTTGTTGACATCAAAGCCTATAGCGATAATATCTTTAGCGTTTTCACGACCCAACTTAATGGCCTCCTCTACTTTCAAGTCCTTCCACAAGGTCTTCTCGTCATCGGTCAACTGAATTACCAACGGGACATCGAAAGTTTCCTGTAACCATCTAAGATTTACGAGAAATTATACATTAGTATTAAGCATTCACATTTAATTTTTTTTACTCACTTAGTCATAAGAAACGGAATCAGGTGACCCAAATGCAATGACCCAGAACTTGGTCCACGCCCTGTATATAAATAAAACGGTTTACCCTGCTCCTTCAAATTAAGAATGGTATGCAAATCCCGATGTGAAAAGAAAATACCACGTCTTATAAAGTGATGTGCTGGTTTGCCAGTTATTTTCTCAAACCTTGCAATAAGCTCCGTATCGATTTTCGATGAACCAAAACGTTCTATTAACAGAAAAGTTGTCACTTCTTATAAGCACAAGTTTATAATTTTACTTACTTATAAGTTTGTCGTAATCGATTCCAGCTTCGTTGGTGCTTGTTACATTCCACGGATCGACGAAGTCATCCTCTTGCGTTGTTGTGACAGTCACTTCCACTCCTGTCGCAATTGGATTTTCCTCATGTTTTCCATTTAATGTGAGCGCATCCACTCCCTGCGCTATTTCAGCTTGCGTGTCAGTCATTCTTTTTATCTTAGTTTAATACTATGTCGATGAAATGCACTAAAAGCTTAAGTTTGTCCAATTGCACGTGTGGCAATTGATTCCGTGTTGTTGATGAAATCACTTGTTTTCTCTTTCTCACGACATTCGGACGAAGATTTAGCGATAAAACTTAAAATCCAAGAATTTTTGCAGAAACGTCAATAGTGTTGTGGCAAACATCGAAATTCGAGTGAAAGGCAAACAGCTGATCGTTACGTTTCACTACGTTTTTGTGTTGTATTTTTTGATACCGGGTGTTTCAAAGTAAATTTAAATTTGCTTGTAAAATTTCCTTGTACACAAATTTGATAATGGACTCGATATCGAAAATAATTTTAGCTCTTTAATGGCTGAATCGCAATGACGCGTTAGGTCGGTCGCGCGTTGATTGTACTTTGCTCGTACTTTACTCGACTTTAAGAGATGAACTGACAAAACGCCCGACATTATAGTTTTGAAATCATAATGTAGCGTTGACATGTTGTGCGTCTATCACTTAGATGATGCCACTATACGCAGTCAAATCAAAAAATCCCACAAAGTCCCATTTACCCAAAGTATGTAATAATAACGTTGGCACATATATTAATATTAAGGCTGTGTGCGAATTGATCTAAATTGAGTGTCTAAACTAAATTATTGGAAGTTTGTCGGTATTGCAGTGCTTACCTACAATTTAGAAAAGTTTTGAGCAGCCTATTCATGTCTAAATTGGTGAAGGTGCCATATTTTCTATTTTATTTTTGTCACAAAATGTGGGAGGTTTTAATTAGGAAAAGTGTACAAACACTTATAAAGTAAGAATTTATTATTTAAAAATTCCTGATTGTTCATTTCAAGTCATTATACCCCAAATCTGTAAGTTTATGGCATATTAACTTTGTGCAAACGTTTGTAACACCTAGAAACAAGCGAGTCCGGAATAGAAAAGTGTATATATTCTTGATCAGCGTCACCTCGTGAGTCGATTTAGCCCTGTGTGTTTAACCGTTCGTCCGTCTGCGTGTTTTCCATTAACAGAGTAGATAAACAAGGTTGAGATAATTGTATGAAGCTTGATATATATACATTTTCGATTTGCACTATTGAATATTCTTGAAGTCCGCCCACGGACACGTATTATTCGGCCCTTATAATCACAAATTTGAAATCATTATGCAGAGGGTTGTATTTAAGCTACAGAAATAAAATGTGATATGAATGCATTTTACATCAGAACTAAGGCGCATACAATTGTATTTTGCATATTAATAATTGCATTTTAAAATGGGCGTGCTACACCCACGAACATTTCCACTTCCTATGCAACTCACAAAATTAAAAAACATATAAAATGGTTTATATTTGACAAACAGAGCTAAAACTTGGTATGGGAATATGTTATATCCATACTAAAGTATGTTAAAAACGAGGGTGCCATCCACCAACGAACGCGCCAACATCCAATACAACCCACAATAGGTTAACCTCTATAAGCCTATTAAGAAATACATGGATATTTTACGCAAAACCTTTACGGATTTTTATTTAATAATCTGGCAGCATTTTATGTATAATATATTGACAGTTTAAGCAAAAAATATTTTTAATTTTAAAAAACAAAAAAAAAGCAAGAATAGTACGCAGCGAGAGGCGACAATTTCTTGAGATACTGCGCCTTGAGCTGCATTGATTTGATGTTTTCTTCCATTTATTGTAGAAACCGAATAACTTGCACTTGATTTCATTTAAATTATTTTTTTACAAAACACAGAAAACAAAAATACAAAGCAAAACAAATGCTACCGCAATATATTTTAGTTGTCAAAACTTCCTACGAGATTTGACAGTTTTTACGATACAAAGTACGATCAAAGCTTGAGGTCGAATTATGAATTGCTTCATATCAACTCGTTGTTTCTACTTTAGCTGTCAAAGCGCGACCGACCTAACGCGCCTTTGCGATTTGGATATAATGGACACAAGGTTTTTCAAAAATGGTCGTAAAACGTCACTTATGATATTTTGAGGTTTAGTCTAGATATTTTAATTCCGATGTAAGTTAACAAAAGTATACAAAACTAAATCAATTTTAGGCTCTAAATGATATCCAATTGCTTCTGTCGGAGTACAAAAGATATGCTAACATATACTGAGTTTCCATGGCGAGTTAACTCGGTGTTTACTCGGGATCAACTCGCTGTGGAAACGCGAGTTGAGTTGAGTTTCGTTAAATCTACGAAACTCCACGAAACTTGTAAGATTTAACTAGTACTGAGTTTCCATGGCGAGTTAACCCTGGGTTTGGGTTTTCGTTGAGTTGACAAAATGACTTTGCTGACTCGATAGTGTTTCCATGCACAACACCGAGTCGAGTTGAACTTGTCAATTCTTTTTTGTAATTTTTGTAATTTTTTGACTAGTTTCTGCAAATTCTTGCATTCGACATTTTAATATTATTGTTAAAATAAAAATTTTCAATATTTTTCCAATATTAATGACAGAAATCACGTTGACAGATAGAACCTAGTCAAATCTTACAAGTTTCGTGGAGTTTCGTAGAGTTAACGAAAATCAACTCAACTCGCGTTTCCATAGCGAGTTAACCCTGAGTAAACACCGAGTTAACTCGCCATGGAAACTCAGTATAGGTTCTATCTGTCAAAGTGATTGCTGTCGTTAATATTGAAAAAATAATGAAAATTTTTATTTAACAAAAATATTTAAATGTCGAACGCAATAGTTTTTTTGGAGCGCGGCAGAAACTAGTCAAAAAATAACAAAAATTACAAAAAAAGAATTGACAAGTTCAACTCGACTCGGTGTTGTGCATGGAAACACTATCGAGTCAGCAAAGTCATTTGTCAACTCAACGAAAACCCAAACCCAGAGTTAACTCGCCATGGAAACTCAGTAATATTAGACCAATAACATCACAGTTGCCCATATTCGTCGTGCTTAAACAAGAACTTTTTGTTTGTCGGCATATGCCGACGTGTCAAAATTTGAAGCCATAAAAATTGTCATTAAAAATTGGTAACAGTCAACTCATTTAGTCCAGAGACGTGATTATCTGGACACTTAAATTATTCAGACACTTCCATTATGTTTTATATCTACAATCTCAACATTTTTTTTTTCCAGAGGTAAAAATATAAATATCTTATACCAATAGACCCCTGTAGGCTAAACAAATTTGACCCGAATTTCAAGGTACTTTCTACCTCTAATCAGGATTTTACAGAATAAAGCTTCTAGCCTAAAAAAATATGTTTCAATTGAATTTTTATATTTTTAAGTAAAATCAACTCAGAATAACCGTTAAAAAGTTAAATTGCTAAAAGTTGAAAATGCAAAAATAGATAGTAAATGCTTCTCCAGTAAGATTTTGCTTATGACGCTTACTAGTTTTTGGAGGTTAAGACTCAATATTTTATCAGAAAACAATGCCAGTTAAGATAATAACTTAAAAAAGTCAATTCTGACATATTTATATTGGCTTTTTGAATGCAAAAAGCTTGGAAATATATAAAAGAAAAAATATTCAAAAGAATTGGTCTGCGTTGTAGTCAGAGCTTGTACCCGATTATGCCTTGAACTGCAGTCCAATTCCATCAATGCTCACTAAAAATCCATAAAAGATTTCACTGAAGATGATATAAATGATTGGGATGACGAAATCATGCAGCACGACAGTACAAATTGTCATTGCCACTTTAAAACTCTGAAGAAGCCATAAATGTCAAATCCAAGATCTACCATACAGATGCTAAAAAGACTTTTGCAGTTTACGTTCAGTAGTTTGAGGAGAATACTATATTTCATCAAAATTGTAAACAATAACTGCATTTTTGTAAAAAAATGTAAGCTCAAATTGACGTGATTAGTTTTGATAATTTTATTTTATCTTATATTAAAAAGATTACTTTTGAGTTATTATCATCTGACAGTGTATTTGACATTAATTTACTGTCAGAATTTAGGTTAACATCATGGTGAAATAAATATAAAATGTTCTCATTCACAATATCAGAAAAAATACGATATGTATAACACGATATTTTGTTTACACAACGAGTTTCCGATCCAGTAGCTTTGAAAATTAGTTTTTAATTTAAAAAATTTGACACAAAGAAGAAATTTACCTCTAATTTTTATTTTTGTTGTCTAAGCATGGGTTAAGACCCCTTTTCTACTCGGCAATTTTTCTTGCTGGCAAATCAAGTTTGTTGGCATCGGGACGTGACGTAAGGGGAGTACAGACTTGCTCGTACCGGCAATTTTTCTTTTGTCCTGCTCTGTCTTTGAAGTTTCACGTTAGTTTTATTCAGAATTGCTCAAGAAAACTTGCGGCACGATTACGATTTCCGGGGCGCCGCAATTTAAAGATGTTTTCTGGTAGAAAACAACAAAAAACATGATTCGCCGAACAAAAAATTGATAACTCTATTAGGTATCGAGATATCGTTTTTTTAAAAAAACTTTTTGTTAAAAGATCTGTTCAAAAAAACATGTATATCTTTGTCGTTACTCAATGGATCTTTAAGATTGATATGTCATTTTAAAGGTCATTAAATGACCTTTCAAATGTATTTGTTATAAATATCATTGCTATAATATTTTTAATTTTATAAGCGAATTTATTCCAAAGTTGAATTATTTAATAAAAAGAACCGTTATTTTATAAAAAATGTACGTTATTAAGTTACTAAAAATATATTTTTTTTTTAAAAGCTTACAGTTAGACCTTTTGTTTGACATATAAAAATATACATTTTTTATTTAATTTCACACTATATTACATAAAATTTAAATTTTCCAAGTGTTTTCTTTGTTAAAAAATCTGTTCACAAAATTTTCTATATCTTTGCCGATATCCAATGGATCTTAAAGATTGACATGCTATTCGAAAGGTAATTAAATGCCTTTTCAACGATATATAATACAAATACAATTTCAAAAATGTTTTTAAATTTATAAGCGAATATATATTAGATTTGATTTTTTTAATTAAAGGAACCGTTTTTTTTCTGCAAAATTTTCGTTTTTAAGGTACTAAAAATATATATTTTTTGATACGCTGAAAGTTTTACCTTTTTTTCGATAGGTAAAAATATTTATTTTTTTATTAACTGATCGACCAAAAAATACAAATTTTTTTCACTGACTCGAAAATCCCGTTAATTCATATAAATATTGTATTGTAATGGCGATATTCGTAAATATGGAGTAAGAAAGAAAAAACATCTAAGGTAAATATGAGTGAAATAAGCAATTTTCCGTACAAGGGCAAATCATTGTATCATAAAAACACGACAAAAAGTGAAATAAATTATATATATTATATATCAAATGAAAGATAAATTTTCAAGCTTTAATGATTTACTCTTTATAATTCATAGTAATAACGGTAATTTTTGAGAAAATAACGGTTTTATGTAAGAAAATATATTTGTATTGCATAAAAATACCTATAAAATACAAAGTACTCAACAGATTTCATTAATTTAAAAAAAAGCCTTAAACATAATTAAAAGCCTTACATATAACCTTTTAAATTTTATCTTAATCATTAATATCGGTTATATATTAAGAATAATACAGCCGGTTTTCTTCATAGACCTTATAGAAAAAAAAAAATTTTAAAAAATCGATAACTCGGAAACAAATCGATAACACAACATTTCCTTTGGCTATTCTTATTTTTATTAAGAGTACTCTTCAAATCCATGTCAAATTGCGGCGCCCCGGAAATCGTAATCTCCCCAAACTTGCTGAGTGGAAACGCAAATGGCAAGTTCAAAAGAGAATTGAAAACTTGCTGGCAAGAAAAATTGCCGTGTGGAAAAGGGGTCTAACATCTATGCGTGAATACATGAATATATGCCTCGACTCATTTTGCTTTATGATAAAGTTTTTACATATAGCATCCCTGGTCAACATATGATTAGCAGAAAACAGCTGTTATACTTCCTTACCAAAAACCTAATTTTCTATTAAATAGTTTAATTGTTTTAATTATCAAAGGAAAAATAAAACACACTAAAATATGCCGGTAATGCACAATACAGGTGACTGGTTTGTATTGCGACCAGATACGTACAGGTGAGTGAACAAATCACATTATCTCTACATGGTACTTACACTGGTTGTTTTTCTTTGGATCCACCCACTTCTACTATATAGAAAAATTGATTTTCTAACTCCTGACTGGCCATATGATATAGATCTGGAGTATATGCAAGTATTTGGAGCTCCTTTCGGTGGACCCCTGGCGATAACTCGAGATCCACAGAAAATTGTGCCTATTAAAGGAACTGCAAAGCCAGTAATACGTATTTTTGACACAGCAGGACAGGAACTTGGCAAAATTTTTGTACGTGATGGAAAAATTTCGCAATAAAACATTTATTTTAAAACTTAATTTTATAGTGGAACCACGGCAAACTCATAACACTGGGTTGGTCAGATACTGAGGATCTCATTTGTGTTCAAGACGATGCTTTGGTTTTTATATATGATATGTTCGGTGAGGAGAAGGAATCATTTAGCATGGGTCAAGAGGCCAGTTACACAAAGGTTACTTGAGCGAAAAATTATTGTTACTCAATATATTAACTTATTAGTTTATTTATGATGTAGATTATTGACGCAAAAATTTTTCAATCCTGCTCAGGAACAGGTGTCGCAGTTATGGCAACAAGTGGAAGAATATTTCTTAAACTCAATAATACGAAAGATTTTCGTTCTAGACAGTTACCAGAGATACCAAGTAATAAATCAGGATTTAATATTCTGTTACTCGAAAATAATTTTTACTTTAACTCTAGAGTCCATGTCGGAGTGCAGCTGTTGGGACATAGTAACTGAAGATCGCAACAGCTACTGTCTGCTTGGGCGTGATCGTGAGGTTATTAAACTATTTCCAGGCGAATCAGTTGGCACAATTACTCGTAATCTCTTCGACAAACCGTTCGATCGCATCACTATGATGTCCATCTCGTACAATCACCAAAATCTTGCACTCTACACAAACAACGGACTACTTTGGTTGGGCTCAGTGGATATGCAGAAAAAATATTGCGAGTTTGATACCGGACGCAAAGAAGTTCCACGCCAAATCGAATGGATTTCGAATGCCGACAACAACCATGCAGACGCTGTCATCATTTCATATCCATCATTTTTGCTGGTTGTTAATCGCAATGGTGATAAAAATCTGTTTACATATGATCCTGCAATTTTCTTAATACCTGAAATGGATGGCGTTCGTATTTTAACAAACTGTGCTCATGAGATGATTCAGAAGGTGCCAAAATGTGTGCACAATATTTTTGCCATTAATAGTCAAGAGCCATCGAGTTTTCTTTTTGAGGCTCATAAAAAGTTTCAAGAAAAGTCACATAAATCTGATGAATATCTGAGCTTGTTTCGCGAGCGGATGGATGAAGCAGTTAAAGAATGCATTGAGGCAGCAGGCTATGAATTATGTACGGAAACTCAAAAGAGTTTATTACGTGTAAGTAGAACAATGAAGAAATAATAGCGTATGTTACCGGAAATCAACTCAGAGTCTCTAACTTATTTTATTCTCTTAAGACTGCTTACTTTGGTAAAGGTTTTATACCGTCACACAATCCGGATGAGTATGTTCGTATGTGCCGTATATTGCGTGTGCTTAATGCGTTACGCCATCCAAAAATTGCTATGCCACTAACATTCAACCAGTAAGTATTTTATTATTGAATTGGTTTTTAAACTTTTGTTTTAACTTTCTATTCATAGATTTTCGCATTTGAAACCCGATGTGATCTTAGCAAGGCTAGTTTTTCGAAAGAACTACGCCATCGCAATACAGGTGGCAAAACATTTGAAACTTCCAGAATCTTGGATCTTAGAGCATTGGGCTTATCATAAAGTCATCAATGATAAAAGTACTTATTTCACAAAAATGAAGAAGTGGTGCTTCAATGAGTTATTTTTATTCTTTTTATTTATAGATGATGCAGAAGTAGCGCGTAAAATAACTGAGAAATTTAAAAATCCATCTGTGGAAGGTATTTCATTTTGTAACATTGCTGAAAAGGCACGCTCTGTAGGACGTGATGAGTTGGCCATTAAGGTTTGTATAGAGTAAGAACTTAACACTATTATACAACTACCAATGTTTTCAATTACAGTTACTCGAATTGGAACCGCGCGCTTCTTTGCAAGTGCCTCTTTTACTCAAATTAGGACAATTCGATAGAGCGATACAGAGCGCTACACAGTCAGGTGATACAGAACTTGTCTCAACGGTTCTCTTAGAGATTAAAAAGAAAATGATGTTGACGAATTTTCATGTGAGCACTCATTTGCGTTGAGGCTTTGAAAGACTTTACCCGATTTTATATTTCAGCTGATAATACGCGAGTACCCAATGGCTCTTAATATCTACAAAAAAAACATGTCTGAGTGGAGTCGTACAGCGCTTTATGATATCATCGATACAGAAGATGATCACAAATCTATTGCAGAATATCATCTACGAAATGCTATTGAGGGCGAAAGTCTTGAGCCAAATTTACCAATTATTGCAAATAGTTATACTCAAGGCAGACGTATTGTAGAAGCTGAGCTGTGTTCGGATACTGGAAAAATGTTGAAGCTGCAAAAGAACTTAAAGACGAAGTACAAAACCATAACAGTTTTAACCATATATTAATTGTTTTCTTTCTTTAGATATGCAAATTCGCATGGAAACATTGAATTCTACGGCATGTCTATACATGAAACGGTCTTGCAACTATTGCAAATTGGTGAACTTAAAGAAGCTGAAAAAATTCGAAATGATTTTAAAATTCCAGATAGAAGGTTAAATATGAATAACTGAAAATTTTATAATTAGCTCAATTTAATGTTAAAAAATAAAATAAATTCTAGATTTTGGTGGTTACGCATTGATACACTGGCCCAGTCGAAAAAATGGGATGATTTAGAAAAGTTTTCCAAAAGCAAAAAGAGCCCTATTGGTTATGAACCCTTTGTGGAGGTTTGCCTAAAGCAAAACAATTTGCATGAGGCACGTAAATACATTCTGAAATGTCGCGATGACCGTAAAGCGCACTGGTACATGCGAGCAGAGTGAGTCAATTCTGTTATTTGAACTTATTTAATGTTTAATTATATTGTTTTGTTTGTAGCTTATACGATGAAGCTGTAGACTGGGCCTTTCAACAAGGTGACACTAATACTTTGTATGTGGTTAAACAGAAAGCCACTTTAAATGGTTACCGAACGTTACTTGATAAAATCAACACATATTTGTCCATGATTGCCACTAAAAAATAAACAATATTACAATATTTTTTTTCTCTCACTGAGCTAAAAACCGTTATACAGCAATGCATTCCCGAAGCTCATTAAAGCACCTAACGAACAATTGATGATAAAAAAGAATTTATGTGTAAAATATTTCATTCTTGGCTCTGTAACGAATTATTTGTTGCTGTAACATAAGAAACAATTTATACTGCGATAACATTTTTAAATAGCTATGCTTTAAATAGCTATGCTCACATATTCTTATTATAAAATTATTGTTTTTTAAATATTTCATCTCTTCATTCGATATTTTTATTAATAGTCTAGTTTGAATATTATAACTTATATTTCAAATTATCATCAAATAATTTTTGTTAACTTATTAAACAAATGCTTTTAAGTTTAAGTCACATTGATGTATTTATTAAAAGTAATACTTTTAATACAAACTTAATCTACACTTCTAAAAAATAGACTCACAGCCTTATTTTAGTGATTGACAATTGTAAATT
The DNA here is from genome assembly GCA_958299015.1 of Tetanocera ferruginea. Taxonomy (NCBI): domain Eukaryota; kingdom Metazoa; phylum Arthropoda; class Insecta; order Diptera; family Sciomyzidae; genus Tetanocera; species Tetanocera ferruginea. The sequence continues at coordinate 155,018,780 of OY282642.1, read as the reverse complement.
TATTGACAAGATTTCGACTTTAAAAGTCAGAAATTATTTATATATTTTTTTATTGTTATCAATACTATTTCTGATGTTAAAAATTATTACAAAATAATGAGTAAAATTTATTTCAGTAAGGAATTTTGCGCTTGTCAATACATTTACAATTGTCAATCACCAGAATAAGGCTCTAACTTTCAGTTCCTTGCAATAAACATTGCAAAATTTTTAACGGTGCGCGAAATTCACGTCCTTCTTCGGATTTAATCGTTGACGTACTTTATTACAAAATCGCAAACAGTTATACTTGGCATTAGTTCGGTTAAGAAAAACTATAAAATAAAAATATATAATGTCGAAAATATAACACAAAAACACAATGGACATACAATGGAAACATACAAAGAAGTTGAATATCTGCTCAGATGTTCACCAACCACGATTTGCGATGCCTTAAAATACTCTAAAAAAACCAGGGAAATGTAGAAATGCAAGATAGTTATGACGACAAAATTGATTAAACGAATGTATATAAGGTAATATAAGGCCAAACCATTTCTCCTGGAGTACAAAAAAATGACAACTACATTTCTACTATAGACCAAACTTGATGACTAGCAGTTGTGTAGTTATGTACATTGAAAAATTGCACAGCATTGAAATAGTGATGCAACATTTTAGAGTTTATGAGATAATTTCTTGATAAATAATAACTTTAAGCTTATCATCATAATAATCTCCCTTTATCTCACTAACCTAACCTATGGTGTGTTCATAAAACCTAACTGCACAAGTCGTCAAGTTTGAGTTTTAAACGTTCACTACCAACAAACGATCATGATTTAGGATCGTGAACAAAAGCGTAATTTGTTCACTCATGAGAAATATAAAGCAGGAAATTATAAGTGGTGATTAGTTGTGAGAACAATCGTATTTTGATCGTTCTCCGTACCCTGCTTTTATGTACAGTTTTTGATATGAATCTTAAATACATATTTAGTATCAGCGTGTTATTTTGAATCACGCTTTAATTGCGCAGTTCTCGTGAATCTACTTACACCAATTCATAAAAACAAACTGATGCTTTGCATAAATGCGTTTTTGAACTCAGTCGTTCATTTTGGATAAAACAAGCGGTCCTACAGTTAATTATTATTTTATTTCTGCGATTTACTGCAATAGCATTTTTGAAAAATATTAAAGAAAGTACCACCAGTGATTATGTTCTAACACAAGTTTTTCAATTAAATCTACCGTGATAAAATTAATTCTAAAATATGTTTTTTCACTGATTTGCATCTAAAGAATCATGAATCATTCAGTTCTGGATGGTTTTTCCCATGTTCATATGATTATTTATTTTTCACAAAATTTTTTATTGTTATCAAGAATGAAAATACATAAAGAAGAGAGCTACGCATACTGGACGCTCACAGTTTGCGAAAAAAGCTTATAAAGCAAAAAAAAAAACAAATAATTTTATTAAAAAAACTTGTTGATTTTATTTTTTCACATCATTTTATTTATTTCAGATAATCCCATATTAAGTAGATCACAAAAAGCAAATAAAGGAAATATTTCACTAATTATATTTATATATATATATATTATATACTTTTTTGTTTATTTATATAATAGGTTTATTATAATAATAATAGGTAGTAGTAGTATGTATATCGATTATTACAACAATTATAATTTATATAATTATTTATACGAACGAAACAGCAGTCTTATATAAGATGAAATATTTTTTTTGTTTTTTTTTTGTTTTAATTACTATTTTTATTTTAAATTTTTTTAGTTATTTTTTAATTTAATTTTATTTTCAAGTTTAAATATTTCATACAGTTACAATAAAAATGTTTTCTTGTTTGCGCAAGCACGCAACGATGAGCTACAGGCGACAATTGAGAAATTTGTTTCAATTCGACTGAAATATTTCTAACATTTCCCAGACATGACCCGACATTGTTGACGTGTTATTGTTTAAACTTTATCTAGCAATGCATTTGCTAGCATTGTTATTGTTAAACGGCGTTTATTACAAATAGAAAAATGTAGAGGGCATGTAGATGGTTGTGACAAAAAAATGTACAATTTGCAATAATGTTTAAATATGTATAAGTTATGAATTTATTTGATATATTTTGTTAAATATTATATTTCTTTTATGTTTTGTAATTTTTACTTTTTTGCAAAATTTAGAGTTTTTTTCAATTTGCTTGTTACACGCGTAGGACTTGTAAGAAAACAAAAAAAAATTAGTTTTGATAGCTTTCGAAACAATATTGAAGTCAATAATCCATTCATCGAAACGGTTACTTTTGTTTTATATTATTTTAAAATATTTTTATAAAAGGTTCCAAGCTTTTTACAACAAGTTTTTTTAACCATTACAATACTTTGAATTCCAATTATGTATGCCTTTTTTAAAAGTATTTTCTTATGTTTTGTTTGTTTAATTTTAAAAGAACATTTTTTATTTACTAGAGCATAGTTACATATAGTGGAAGCGAAGTAATGCGAATTAGATACACAATTTGACTTATTTTTTTATATAAATATTTTGTCATTTTTCTTCAGTTCATAGAATACTTTGTTCTAAGGCATGAAACAAACAATTTTTAAATTTCGCTTCAATCACAAGATCAAATAAATTCACAGATGGTCAGATACACCGAACACTTTAAGATCTTCTAGTCAAACAAATTTGAAGGCGTTAATTAATAAAAGACAGTTCTTCGTATTTGCTTAGATACAAGAGAAACTTTCTCGCCTAGAATAACAACTGTATTCTTTAGAATGTAAACGTATTTCTCGCACTTCCTTCGAATGATGTTAATGTTTATCTCTTAGCTCATAGAAATGTATGTTAATTTAAAATAAAATAAGCATATATAATTTATTTCAAATATATATTTGTATACGTTTAATGTTTTATAAATAATTAGAATAATGTTCGATAATTTTTCTCTTTACTTAATATTGAAAATAAAATTATCAAAATAAAATAGAAAAACAAAAACCAAATAATTAATTTACCTACATTAGTGACTAGTGAAGAAAAACTTCAAAATGTTTTTAAATTTTTTCTATAATATGTTGTTGTTTTGCTTTATCTATATTTAAATGTTGCTGCTTTGAAGCGAGGTGCTTCCACGGTTGGGTTTTCTTGAAAGCCTCGCTCGCTGGAAGAGATACAACGTTCGATAGAATTTCGACAGTTAGAAAAGCAACACAAAACATTGAGTTAGTTTGTAGTTTTGTTCTTTTTTTACAATTTTATATAGAATTTACTAAACATGTATTACATAGGGATATGTCAAACACACACACATATTTTATATATACATATATTTGTAAAATTACAACAATCAAATATACATATATTTTATGTACTTGTATTGATTTCTTTATACAGACCTATGTATTGTTTATATTTAATTATTAGTGTTTGCATAGGAGAGGCGCAATAGAGGAAAGCTAGCCAGCTAGTGTGCATAAATAACCGTACTTATATACCAACAAACATATTTATATGCCAAATTTTCACTTAAGTTAAATACATTTTTCATTTCGTGCGAGGCTGTCACAACTCACAATTTTTATTTTTGGTTAAAACACATTTTCTACAACTCATATAATGATTATTTTAAAATGACAATCAATGTTAAGTTGTTAAGTTTTGTTTCTTACTGATTTTTAAATGTATTTTACAAGAAATTAAAATAGTTATTTTTCCAGTTCTTGTTCAAAATCTATAGTAAAGACCTATGCGTATCTTAAAAACACGATTTTCAGAAAAAAAACAGCTATAGCTAAACGATATAATTCCACGCAGTGCAGAAAAACTTTCGAAATTGATTTAAAATTATATTTTCTCTCAATTTTGCTTAACTTTATTTTAAATAAAAAAATAATACATTTATTTTGGATTTTAGAGCAGTTGATTGATTTATACTACAATCTCGCACGAAATGGGCGACATAATTGTCAAAAATTGATCTTGTTAACTTCATCTTGTATGATCGATTAATAGATGCCAGCGTAAACATTTGCAATTAATGCCAAACTCCTGTCTTTTTTTCTTTCGTTAGTTACAACACTTGGCATAGGTGAACAAACATCAAAATATATGGGATTTTATGTTTTTTTTTTTCTAGCTTCTTCCAAAGGTTAAGTTAGGGTTTGGAATTTTTAATAAATTTTATATTGGAACATCACAACCAAACCGTAGATGAGTGTCATAACGATACTCATATTTTAACTATGCTGATATAAAATATGACATTATATGCTGACATTTTATTTATAAAATTCGACTAATACATTAATTAGGTTTTCTTTTTTTAATGGTATTTTAGTATATAAGTTTTTTTTTTAGCTAAGCGAAGTGATGCTTTTATTTTATTATGATTAATATGAACTTGCATACAATACAATTGAGTGGGTGTCATAATGTGAGTTTTGTGAAACCAATTCCAATGTTCATTATGTTTACAATAATTGTATAATAGTATATAATATATTATTTTGTGTTTTTAATTATAACAACAAATAAAATTGCAAACAAGAAAGGGAAACAAAACGAAACAACATATGCTAAACTTGAAAGAATATTGAAAAATACAATAAAAAAAACCATGATTCCATTTGATTTCGTTATTTTGACAAAGTGTCAAAATAATCGCATATAAATTGAATAATTTCAAATTCAGCATATTCTGTTATTCAAGTTTTTAGAAAACAATTTAACGAGAACAACTTCATTGTGGCAAATATAGCAGCGAAAGTTAAACAAATTAAAAGAACATTTTCCAAAATTGAACAATAAATTAGAATTGGAATAAACAAAAGTATAAACTTGCTTTTTCCACTCCACTTCAATCTTCTCAATTCATAGCCCAACTCGATGCTCTCATTCAACCTCTCCTGCTTCAACGTCGTTCAACTTCAACCTCATCTTCCATCTTGGTCAACAATAAAAAGTGAGCTTGACTGACATTGCATTCAAACACATGCAGCATTTTTCAATAGCAATCAATTTAAACATTTTTTTTTGGAATTTCGTCAATTAGTCAATTGATGGTTTTCTTAAATAAATTATTTTTAAAGTTCTCATTAAATTGTTGCTGTATTGAGCATAAGCCTCTAACGCCTGCACCGCCACTCAGCGCACCAACTCCAGCTACAACAACACCACCTGTGGAAACATTTTGACTGCTATTGCTGTTTTTGGATTTGCTGTTGTTGTTGATAGGATTATTATTAATGTTGTTGCTGTTGTTGTTGCGTAGATTAGCCAAGAACTTCTCTTTAAATATATTAGCGGAATATTTATGCTCAATAAAAGTTGGCGATATTGGAGATTGGAAAATATTGCTTCCGTTGTTAAGAGGAGGCACTTGAGATGACGACTGATTGTTGGCAATGTTCAAAGTAGTTGCTAGTGGCGGTGGCGGCGGTGGCGGCGGAAGAGGTGGCGTAGGAGTTGGCGCTGTAATTATTGCAGACGTTAATGATGACTCAGAAAGCATGTGTTTCCCACTGAACGGGAGGAAGGAGGACTCTGTAACAACGAGAGAAAGAGAGAAAGAAAGAGAGAGAGAAGAGAGAAAAAAAGAAAATAACATCTATATAAAGTATAAAATAATAAATATAAAGTAAGAAAACAAAAGAAATAATCTAACGAAAATAAATTAAGGAAGGAACGTAGTAGTGACCATTGTATTGCTTTTTAATGCCTTCAAATTAGGAAAACCTACACTATTTTATATATAATAATTTTGAGTTTGTTTGGAAGGAATAGTTCCGCAATTTAGCCGCCACTGAATCACAAACGAAGGTTTGGCGAAAAGTTAGTAATTTTCGAACATTTTCGATTGCATATTTTTTCGCATATACACTTTTGTTTTCGAACTTGGAATTTACTTGTTTTATTTATATCAAAAAAGATATTACAAAAAAAAAAACATAAAAAACAACGTTTTTAACACAAAAATGTTAGGTTTGTTTGTTCTTTTCTTCAACAAAAACGAGCTAACAAAGAAATCACAAATGATTCTTTGCTTGTATCATAAAACTATCATTTAAAACACATTTGTTGACAAAAAGTTTAGTTTTTTAAAATTTTTACTGGATATAGTGAACAAAAAATCATTATTTTTGAATAAAAATTTCATTTTTGTCTGGAATTTTAGTCCAACTACTATTCAAAAATGATTCATATGGAATGCCAAAAACAAACTTTTTTTCAGTTTTTTTTTTGTTCAGTGGACAATTTTGTAATGAATTAAATTTCTAGAATATGAATGATTTTATAAATTATACTGAATTAATTACTGCTCTAGTTTCTTTTAAAAAATATTTTGTTGTTTTTACGATACCATTTCGAATGTCTACCATTTCTAGCCAAAGTATTTTAACACAAGAAATCTTTCAAAAACATCGCAAACATGTGTCAATAAATTCTTTTAATTGTTTTGTAGTGCTTAACTTCTAAAGATATCTCCTCTTGCATTAAATATTGCACTAAACTATAGATAAACAGAATCTTAAAATCATGATAATTTAACTACGATAACTTAAAATAATTTAACTAATTATTGTTATACGCTTTACAAGTTTTAATATAATTAAATTATACACATTATATGTAGAACTTACTTTTTTTATTTTAGTATAAGGTTTAAAGCGTTGCCAGCTCTTTTTTTCTCATTAAATTAAGCATAATACTTGAGTTAGTTTGGATTGATATCCTGTGTTATGTCGTCATAAGTGATGACTTAATTTATCCAAATGTTTTTTTTTTTTTTCTATTATTAGATATTTTTTTAAATATTTTATAGGAGATCAGAAATTTCAAAATTTAATACAAAGAAGCCAAATGAATTAATGATTATTTTTCAATAATAATAAATACCAAATAAAAATTGCCTTAGGTTAATGTTAATTATGTATATATGTTTGAAAAAATATTGCACAAACTATAATGTGAAGTCCCTATTATTAATAATAGTGAAACTATTCTTTTGTGTATGTGTGTATTCGTTATATGCATGTAAATAATTTCAAAAAAGTAAATAAATTTACAGTTAATTTGATCGTATTGTATTGTATAAATATATAAAATTAAAAATATGTGATCATCTGAAAGGAACAACTTTTCATTTCAAACGGGGAAAGAAAATCAATAACGGCCTCGAGAAAATTCTAAATACTGAAATGGACATATATCCGCTTCAAAAGAATTAAAAAGAAAGCACGCAGCGCATTTGAGCATGGCAGCAAATCAAAGCGAAGATTTGTGAATTAAACAATAGTGGAATGGTATGATCTACAATATTTTTTTTAGTTTTTTTTTATATAAAGTTTAAAGTAGTCAGTCGAGCAACATATATATCAGTTACTGCCGCTCAGCGTGCGTGCGTACCGTTTGATAACTTATTTTAAGCTTAGTACTGTTTTTTATCAAAAAAGCAATTCCTAGCTCTTTATATTGCCCTGTTGTTTATATGTTTCGCAAGGTTTCTGGCAATACAACAGCAACATTTTGTTCTCTGTTCAATGTGTTTTGTTAAGCTTTATAAAACTCCCTCCCTAGATATTTCTGCGCATGAGCAAAGTCTTTAGTATAGGCTACGTGTCTTCGACGAAATGCTGTTCAATTGCAGCACCAGCAGCAGCATCATTAACATTTGTTGTGACTGAAGTTGTTGTGGTTGCTGTTGCTTTAGCAATACTTGCGGCCACGGCTGTTAGTTTTTTGCTGTTGGCGTTGGCAGCATTTGTTAAATGTATGCTGCCAACAATTATTTGCTGATGATGTGTGTTGACAATATTTTTCTGTTGCACAGTTGTATTTGGACTAATGGGTGTTAAAGGTAGTTGTTGTTTTTGATGCTGCTGCTGCTGCTGTTCAACAACAACAAATTTATTTGCATGTGTCGTGTTGCTGCCCTGAATAACTTGCTGTTGTTGTTGTTGTTGTGGTTGCAACAAGTTTGTGGCATTTAAATTTTGCTGCTGTTGTTGTTGTTGTTGTGGAAATGTTAGCGAGTGTGTGGTTTTTGTTGGAGACGTTGCCGGTGTTAAAATACCTAAGTTAACCAAATTCGGAAGAGTTATTTTAGTAGGTGTTGTGGATGTCGACAAATGTTGTTGTTGTTGTTGGTGGTGTTGTTGCTGCTGTTGATGTTGTTGTTGATGCTGCTGCTGTTGTTGCGCGGACATATCAACATTGGCAGCTGATGTAGCCAATTTCAATATTTTGCTTGCCGTTACATTGGCAGCTATTAAATTAGTTGCAGTTGCAGTTTTTGTTGCTGCTGTTGCTGCATTACTTGATTTTATTGAAATTAAACCAATATTGCTGCGTACCAAATTGTTGATGTTACCTGATGTTACTGTTGTATGCTGCTGCGGGATTGTATTACTATTTGTGGCAGTTGAAATTAGCTGTTGCTGTTGTTGCTGTTGTGGTTGTTGTTGTTGCTGATTATTGCCGTTTGCGATGGTTGTCAAACTGCTGGTGCTACTACCGACAACAGTTGCTAGATTCTGCAAGCTACTGTTGCCACTATTACTACCGTTGTTATTGTTGCAACCACCGTGACAGCTGCCATTACTGCTGGACATGTTGCTAATGCTGGAGGGACTCATTGAACCCAATGACTGTGACGGTGAACTACTGCGTTGCATGCTGCAAATGCCACTAGTGGAATTCGTTACACTGGCAACATGTTGCGTTGTCAGCACACTATCTGCCGAGTCGTTGTGTGCAACAAGAGCATGGCTTTTCAGGCCCTGGGCAGTTTTATAGCTTTTGCCACAGTGACATTTATAACCTTTCCGCACTCTGCAAGATAAGAAAAAATATAAATTAGTGAAAAGGACAGCTTAGAGAAAATCAATTACAAGCCGATATGAACTTTTACTCTACTCCTTAATACTTACTTGCCATCCTTTTTGTGGCCATTCTTCGAATGGTACTTAATGCCATTCACGTTTTTATAGCGTTTCTTACAACCCGGAACAGGACACGCAAACGGCTTCTCGTTGCCCGGTGTCCCATTGCTGCCGGATCCGGAATGCCTTTGCACACAACATTATAAGGAATACATATATGCAATAATATTCAAATTACAAAAAAACTGAGAAAATATATTTGAGCAATCACCTGCTCCCATATCTCATAATGAACTCTGAACTAAATTCTTCTGTAGTCCATGAATCATTGCTATCCTCCGACTCAGAGACAACCATTTCGTCTTCGTCCATTTCACTCCCTGTTAGAAAAAAGATCATTTTATCAATGACATATATATTGAAAACTTTTTATTTTCAAAAAAATATAAATTGTTAATCTGACATTAACTCACCAGTTGGTGTATTGCTGCGATTCGATGAAGACATACTATAGCTGTGATGTTTAATAGCCAATTTCCGTTTGAGTTCAACACCCGCAGCTGTTGCACCAAGAAACGGACTTTCCTTACGTGCCGCATCCGAGATAAAGCGCAACACATAGCTAAGCGGTAGGCAAGCAGGTTGAGCCTGCTCTTTCTGTTCTACGACCTTTGGATCATAGTCTACAAATTAGATAAAAATATAAAAAAGTTTTCTATAAAATATTTGTCTGCAATAATGGAAATATTATAATATTAGGAGTCGCGGATAAGCACTTGAAGTGAACAGACGTGTGCAAATTCATAACGTGTTCGAGTCATAGCGCGATTTACGTATGAAAACTGACAAAAGTGTTACTAAAAAATTACTTAGAGATAGAGACTCAATAAACATTTTAAACATAAACCAAACAAATTCAATAAATGAGTGAGAAAGACAATAGTCGTAACCCCTTTGAAGAGCTATCTTTTAATAGTGAAAACGATAATGATTTTAACAAAAAACATATTGATAACAACAACAAAGATGTTAATCTTGATTCAGACTTTGAGTTACCTTCAAATTCTAATAAACAGTTGCCAAAGCGACATATGATATTAAGAAGCTCTCGCCTAGAAGAATCACAAGCTACAACTTCTTCGGCTACAAACCCGTCGCTAAGTCTAGCCGATCAGTTATTAACCAGCGATCATATTAATAACAAAAACCAAGCAACAAAAAATAATATAAACAAAAAAAGAGCAAAACGCTACAAATCACGCTCATCTCTTACACAGTCAGATGAGTCAGATAATGATAACATGAAAAAAGCAAAAAATAGTAACTGTTCTACAAATGAAATACTAAAATCTTTAACAACAAAAATAAATAAGCTTGAAGAGATCGTGGCCCAACTCCAGTCAGAGAAACTACAACTACAACATGAGAACGAAAAACCTTAAGAATAATAATAATAGCAACATTGTGACAGAAACAAATTTAGAGCATGCTGACGAGACGATGGATACCAGCGAAGAAAACATCGGTGACGAACGACGAAGGGTCCATCGCGATCAATTAAGTTTGGGACAGTTTCCACCTCTTGAAAATAAAAATAAAAGGTCACAAAAATCAACAATGAAGAATGACGGAAAAAATAAGCCGACTGCTGAAGCTCATACAAAAACAAAAAAATTAAAACAGAAACCACCAATTTTTGTATGCTACAATATTAACCAGAAAGATATTGCAAGTAAATTGCAGCATTTATTAGGACATAAGAACTTTGCATTTAACTTAATTAATAAAAATGTTTCACATATAAATACATGTATTTTAGACGACTATAGAAAAATTAACAATTTCTTGTTAGAAAACAATATAAAATACTACTCCTATACTCCAAATGAGGACAAACCTTATTCAATTGTTATTAAAAAACTTTCCACTGATTATGAACGGGAAGAAATTCTGGAATATTTAAACGAATTGAAATTAAATATTACTATATTAAAATTATCTTAGTTTAAAAACAACAATTGGCTTATCCAATTAGAACGTAGTTCCAACATAAATGATTTTTATAACTTAAAGTACATACTCAGCTGTAAAGTGAGTCTTGAAAAACTAAAACCTATGATTCCTCCACAGTGTAAAAATTGTCAAAGATATACACATATAGCCACAAATTGTCATATGCCGTATCGTTGTGTTAAATGCAAAGAGTTGCATAGCCCTGGTGATTGTAAAATTCCCCCAAAAGAACAAAATAATAAAGAACACGCGTTTATTAATCCTGAAACAGGTAAACTAACGAAACGAATAGGAATACCTGTATCTTGTGTCAACTGCAATAATGCGGAAGGTCATACGGCAAACTCACGGAGTTGTCCAATGCGCATTGAGGTTCTTAAACGCATAAATGAACGTAAGACTGCTAGTACACCACCAGCATTTTCAGACTCGGTTAGATTTATAAATCAACCGACTACCATGGGTTTTTCAGGAACAGGTTCTGCTCCCACCTTTGCTTCAGTTCTTCTGAGACAAAATAGTGAAAATATAAATCAAAGCACAGCTTTTTTGCGTCAAGGAAAGTCCACTCCACTTAATAAATCCCCAACAATACAAGCATTTGACGGAATAAATAACGAATGTATTAGACTGATAGGTAGCAACTTTTTTGATTGTATGCAAAAAATTAATGCTTTCTCTCAACAATACCATAATCTTCCTAATGACGAAGAAAAGACAATTGCTTTGTTTAATTTACTTGCTGAACTCCGTTTAAACCATGTCCAGTAAAAATCTCAAATGTATATTTATAAATGTGAATTCGTTAATTTCTCGGTACAAACGACATTATTTCAATTTATTTTTAAAGAAACATAAGCCTGATGTAGTCCTTATAGCAGAACATCGACTCAAACAAAGACATAATATTCATTTTGAAGGTTACAAATTTATAATGCAATTACATAACGCTAGACGAGGGGGAGATAGTAATGATAAAGGGACCTCAGCAACAGCAATATGCTTAAGACAAGAACTGAAATTCGAAATTACAGAAACTGGACACGCTGAACATTTGGAAAGCATAGCAGTAAAAGTTTATCTTGCTGGTGGAGATCATGTAACATTCGTAGCTTTATATAACCGACCAACAGATCGTTTGCAAGTCAGCGACCTAGATACAATTCTAGCTTCAATTACTACGAATCAAATAATTTTAGGAGGGGACTTAAATGCACGCCATCCCGACTGGGGAGATACGATCTCAAACACAAATGGCCGCATACTTCACACGTGGCTCTCACGGTGTCCCATATTAAAGATACTGCCGACCAAATTTCCCACTAGAGTTTCTAGGCTTTGCAATTCGTTTCTAGATATATTTCTAGTTTCGCCTTTTGTAAGTGTTCAGTTCGATGAAAATGGTGGATACTCAGATTGCTTGAGAATACGTCATTTTGAATCGGATCATAGTGCAGTTGAGCTTAAAATTACTACTAACCATGATGTACTGAGCTGTCCACCCACTAAAGTACTTAATTATAATAAAATGAATAAAAATTGGTTCAATGACGTTTTAACAAGACAGCTTGAAGGATATCACTTACCTGAAAATCGTAATGTAACTGACCAAGAAATTGACGAATGTGTTGTATCGCTTAACTCTGCCATAGAATCAGCGATTAACTCTGGTGCTATTCCAAGTGTATCAATACGAAATCGAGGGCTTGTTGATTTACCCCAAAATATTTTGGATTTTATCAACGAAAAAAAACGCCTACGATGCAAAGCAATGCGTTGTATTAATCCTCAACGTAAAAACACCCTTAACGCTATTATTTCGAATATATCTATAATTATCAAGGAGAGCATTCGAATATGCGAAGATAACTACTGGGCTAAATATTTTGCTAAAATTCGTATGAACAATAAAACATTCAAAAAAATTAAAGGTCTTTGTGGTCTCAATCGAAAACAAGAACTGCCTGACTTGGTTGTTGACAATAATCTAAGCTCTATTCCTTACGTTAGGACCAACTCTAACTCTCCTGCGGTTCTTAAACAAAGTATTGACAAAGCAAACGCACTTGCCTCTGAATTTGAGAAGGTGCATCGACAGAATCTAAACTTAGGCTCGACTAATTTTACCAATTTTGTGAAAAGTTCAATATCCGATCTAGTGAATAATAATAGTCCTATCATACATTTCAGTAATGAATTAAGAGCTGATGGTGAATCTCGACCAGAAATTGGTAATTTTCCTTCAAATATTTTAGAAAAATACCATTTATTTACTAATGCTCATGAAATTAAGGCTGTTTTAAAGTCGTTAAACAACAAAAAAAGTTATGGCGAAGATGGAGTATCGAACTTTCTGCTAAGAAAAACTCGATTTTCTTTCTGGCGATTCTTAGCGAAATTATTTAACCATTCTTTTAACAATGGATACTTTCCAAAGCAATGGAAATGTGCCAAGATCATTCCTGTTCTCAAAGCAAAGTCAAATCCCAATTACTTACGTGGGTATCGACCCATATCCCTACTCTCAAATGTTAGTAAGCTTTTAGAAGAATTTCTAATGAGAAAAATCTACGAACATATTGAGCAAAATAATATACTTAAAAATTTTCAATTTGGTTTTCGAAAATTCCATTCAACAAATCATGCTCTAACACTTCTATCTGATTTTGTCACAACTAAACTAAATCAAAGGTATGCAACGATAGCTGTCGCTCTTGATTTTGAAAAAGCATTTGACACAGCGTGGATCGAAGGAATCATTTTTAAACTGTATAGGAAATATAGTTTCGATAAAAATCTTTGTAGGATTCTTCATAACTATTTAGTAGGCCGTTCGTTTTTTGTAACGACTGGTAACAAGAACTCAATGAAGAAACAAAAATCTGCAGGTGTGCCACAAGGGTCTTTACTGGGACCAATATTGTACAATTTATATCTGGCGGATTTGCCGGATCCTCCGATAAGAGTAACTGATCTTCATCCGTCCATTCTTACGCTTATTTATGCAGATGATATGTTAATACTTTGTTCATGTCCACGAATGTCAAATGCAAACAATCTTTGTAATAATTATTTAGATCAATTATCTAAATATTTTTCTTGCTGGAAATTAAAAATAAATACATCAAAATGTGAATGCACCGTAGTAAAAGGTATAAGGAAAAATATTTTCCCAAATGCGCGTAAATTTGTCCCCAAAATTAAAATTAATAATGTGGACATAGAAGAAAAAAATTAAATTAAATACTTAGGTGTTATAATACATAATAAATACTCATTTAAAGCTCATATTGACTACATTCTTAATAAAGCAAAAAAAATGTTCTTTTGTTATTCAAACTTAATAAAACGAGCTAAGGACCTTAAGAGCAAAATAAAACTAAATATATATAAGCAAATTATTAGACCAATACTTTCGTACGCCTTCCCTGTTTGGTTTAATATATCGTCAAGTCAAATGGAACGCCTGCGTATTTTCGAGAGATATATTTTGCGAATATGTAGTGGCATTAATTGGCAAACTTACCAAGTGGGAACAGTTCGAAAAAGAATTTCAAATCGGCAATTGTACACAAAATGTGGTGTTTCTCGCATTGATATCTTTATGACAAAGTTAGCCATTAAATTTCTAAATAAAATTCAATTTGCAAATAACGATCTGCTAAACCACTATCTTCTAAAACAGTTTGGGATACGGCTACCGCTAACAGAACGATATTTATCTCCAATATATTTAAAGGTTCTAAATGAAAATAATCTTTTGTATGACAATAATGCACTGCTTTTTTACCATAGGCGATATAACTCATTTGACATTCAACACAACCTGGTTTACAATACGGTTCAGTTTACTAACAGAGCAACAACTTGATTAAAAATAATAATTGTCCGGTTTTTGGCTTGTGTAATCTATTTTAAATTCATATATTCTCTCTCTTTTCTAGTCATAGGTTAAGATTCACCCAAATAATGTTATTTCTTTTTGCTGCCATTTTTGGAAAATATAAATTGCTAAGTTTTGCTATTGCAATATATTGTTCTAAGTTATTGTAGGTATTTACCCATACAACTTTAAATTACAATATTAAAATCTTTGGAAAATACAATAGTATGTAAGGAATCACTATAATATAATATTCGTTTGTAAGGAACTATGTAACCCTAATATTTTTTTTGGCAATAAATGAAAATGAAAAAAATGAAAAATAATGGAAATATTTTTTTAATGAATGGTTGTGACTTATGACTATAGTATGTTGCTTATTAAATACTCAGTCTATGCGAAATCGTCGAAAATATACCCAGTGATTTGAAAGACTTTTTTTAATTCATTGATGAACAGAAGCTACCAATTATAATAATCTTATCTGATTTCCAACATAACCAAACAATATAACCATTCATTGCAATCAACATTTGAACGTTTAGCTATTCAAAACGAATTAACAAAATCTAAACTAGAAATGCGGGTAGAGCTACTAGGTCGCTAAGACTTATGCTGAGATTGGTCAAAAATAACAGAAACCGAAATAAATATTTAACAAATTTAATTGTGACTAATAATAATTTTTATTGATTCAATTGATTTGGCACGACAAAATATATGAAAAAATTATCTATAGTTCACAAGCAGGTTTTCTTTAAGCAACTTTTTTATGGCCGAACTGCAGGTTATATGCTATGTCTAAAGTTCAAACATTTAAAGACTATAAAATGCAGTTAAATTCAAATAAATTCAACGGTGTAAATTTAATGCAATTCATTTTATTTTCTCTCTCTTTCTCTTTGTCTCAATACCTTAAGTTGTTTTATAGATCCCTGCAGATAAATGGACCAGATTTAGAATAGTTCTAAACTAGTTCCAAAAGGGGCCAGTACTGGTCCCACTTCAATACCCTTTTACATTGAACAAACTGACGCTTTTTACGGGTTGATGTCATAGGAAAAGACAATTGTCCCCATAAACATCCTTTTTTCCCTATATCTGACCTAGTTCCATTATGAATAGTTCTAAACTGGTCCGTTTTGATATAGTCAAAAAGTGGTCAGTTGTAAGCCGTATTATTAGCCTTATTTTGAATACGGGTTCGTACAATTGAACTAATTAAATTATGGTATATAGTTTTACCTGTATATTTACCACTTAATCATTTTCATCGAAAATGTTTGCAAAAGTTCAAAGAAGTGTGGATCTAAATGAAGAAATGAGCCATAACACGTTTTGAACATGTATATTTTTTTAATTTTGTTTGTGCCTGCTGACAAGAAAAACAAAGAATATAAAAATAAATTCAAACTGTTCTATTCTGAGCGTCTTTTGTACTAGTTCGAAACTAACTCCAATTTCACTAGAAATAAACTAGTTGGTTTTTCCAATTGTCTCCAAAATAACTGCTGGGATATTATTATTTGTTTGCAATAAACTTTTATCTTTGGTTTCAATTAAAGTTGTTTATTTTTCGCTGCGGAATTGAGACCAGACTTCAATCAAAACAACAAAAACAAAAAAAAAAAACAATTTTTCACCAAAACAATTTTTGTTTACGTTTGAGTTAACCTGATTTTTTTTATTTATTTCAATCATTAAAAAAACTGAAGCTGTTTGCTTATTTAATGAGAAGCGAGCAAAAAGTGAACAACTTTTAAAAATTCAAGGGTTCAATCATATATAAATTGGGATTAAGGTTCAATCAATTGTACATAGAAAAATACTGGTTTTTTTCATTAAATTTGAAATTGAAGAAATTCAATTCGAATTATAAATTCGAAAAGTCTACAACTACTGTTTAGTCTGCTGATAAAAAGTTTTTATAAATTGCATTTTTTCATTCTTTTTGGTACCGTTTGACTAATTTATCAGTCTTTTGAAACTTTTTATGTACTATAGTGAACTCGTAGAGTGGCAAAGCTTTTCGTTAAAATAGTAAACATTGCATATCTTAAATATTATTGTTTGTTATGCTGACACAGTCAATATTTATGCGTTAGTCATTCAGCTTTAATACAAGCTATTGGAAAAATACGTTTATTAATTCCATTTTTATACGTAAGCCACTGCAAAACTTGATAACCCAGCCGTCTTTAGGTCTTTCAGTGATAATTTCAAATTTAGAATTATCAGCTCGAGTTAATTCTTTAATTGTGTGACTTATTTATTTGAATGAATATTCAAAATACAAATAAAAAAACTTTTATTGTTGTCTATATATTTGCGTTGGAACAAAATATTTTTGTTAAGGTCATTGGCATCCCAAATAATATTTTTGAACTTGACCTTCATACTTTTGCAAGCAAACATTCAATGCAAATATTAATCTTTAGTTACTTACTAAAATCTTCATAGTCGTTCTACAGGTTTTACTCGATCAACCGATAGAATATTAGAATAGGTTTAAGTTTAAATCAAACGATACTGTACCATCGAATCAATCTCCTTTTTGGCAGTAATACAAAGCCACTAAAAAATGCTTTAATTAGAAGAAAACAGTTATTTTACCGGCAAACAAGGGTTGGACATTTTTTGTATGTTAGTTAGGGTTACCTAAAATATTCTGGCATTTTTAATAAGAGATGGCAAATAGTGCCAAACAGCGACTTTACACAGAGAGCTTGTCAGCTTAAACCACAAATTTTTTGAGTTTTAAATAAATGTATAACAAAAATGTCTTTTACCCAATTCTGTTGAACTCTTTGTGAACATCTTTTAACTTAAATTTTCAACTTATGCAGGGGAGAGTGTGGTGTTGTGAGACAAAAAACAAAAAAAAAAAAAAAAACAAATTGGCCATTTCAGTCCTTGAAAGGACTTTGACCGAGGTTCTTATGATCAATTGTGTTGTGTGTGTTATTAAATGTTTGCACACAATCGACCGAGAACTGGACCTACATGTTTTTTGCCTACTCCGAACGGCTAAAGTTCATGTTCTCAAGAAGCTTTACATGGCATTATTTACTCTCTGAGGTTTGCCATTGTCTGCAGAGAGGTGGTGACCGATCAGAAAAATTTTTTTTTTTGAAAAAACTTTTCGCCGCGACTGGGGATCGAACTCGGGCTCCGAGCATGCTAAGCCACCACTTATGGCTTATTATATCTATTATTTTTATCTCGTCCACATTTATTTATGTTAAACAAAGCAATAATTTTAAAAACTTTCTTTTAGCTTAAATTAAGTAAGACATTTTTTGTAACGAAATTTTACAGAAAAGTAGAAAAAAAGTAACTTGAAAAATACCACTTTAACCACTTGTGTGAGTGCTCTTCAAATATTTGCAGCCGAATAAGAAGAGTTGTCACGAAGGTACCAGTTTTGCTGTGGCAGCCACACCTAACTGTCATACAGTACAAAATAATAAGTACCCTAATTAATGCAACTCTTATAAATAAAGAAAATTTCTTCCAAGAAACCAAAGTGAAAACAGCCCCCACCCAGCTCATTTAACCATTCAACCCCAAACTTTAATGCTCCCAAGTAATCTGCTTACACATTTGAGCTACTTGTGAGACATTTTATTGATTTGTTCAGGACAAATTCGCTTGGAAATTCCCATTTGTGGAATATATTTATTCTATAGCTTCATGTTATGTGAGGAAGTCATTTTATTTATATTGCCACAAGGACATTAGCAAATGTACATTGAGATAGGCAGAATACAAACAATATAAAATATTATTTTTCCAATTTAAGTAAATTCATTTCTGATAATATCTTTCATGTTTTGGTTGGTCTTCAATTAGAAATAAAATATAATTTCTTGTAGGTGCAGACAAATAATATTCAAACTGAATAGCACTGACCTGAAGAGTGTGCATTTTATATAAACGATATTATGCTAAAAGGCCTAGGAAGAATGCTAGAATGTAATTGTCGTACAAATACACTTTTTAATAATCTCGAAAATTTCAATTTACTTCACATTTTGGTTAAAAAATGTTGAAGTTTTTATTGTAAAAAACTCACTTCGAAATCAAATTTTCATAAAATTAGCGGCTTCGGATTCTGGTCTGACTATTTTAATACTTTTCTCATTTTTAATAAATTGAAATTCAAACCCATCAATATTTACGACTTGTAAAAATTGTAGTTGATGATGAAAAAGTTTGTGATTGGCATTACCTAATAACTTTATTCAAATTCTCATGTTTATATAGCTTTCCAACACACATAGAACATTCTACATTTTTCCTATTTATCTACCTTCCAATTTTCGAACCAACGCAGATTTGATTGAAGATGTGGTAAAACACCTGATATCCCTGGTTCAAAACTTAAATAAAATGAAACAATTTTCCTTTTTACAACCTTTTCACAAACAAATTACTCTTGCAATGGGAGCTAGTGCTCAGATTCCTGTTCAACCACTCAAAGTATTTGTATTTTTAAAATTTTTGTACCCTTTATTAATCTTTTTATTGTTCCAAAAATATACCTTTGATTTAACATCGAATCCATATCATAATTAAGATTCGAATCAGCCGATAACCACGTATCATACCTACTTCATTAATTTTATCATTATGACGATATCATTCATGACGATAATTAACTACAACCGGTGATCAAACTGTACACTTTACAAATCCGTACCTATTGTACTTTGAATTAATTTCTTAACATTTTTTACGATGTTAAATTGCTTTACCATCTTGTCTGATGTGATTCAATTATATTTAGTTATTTCGAAGTACTTTATTACAAAATTCCGCAGATATTTATTATAAATTGCTATATATCTGCTTTAGTAAGAAATCTGTTTAGCAGCACCGATCGAATTTCGCATTTATTTAAGTTGTGCTCATGAGCAAGGACTCAAAACAATCTGCCATCGATATTTAACTTATATATATATCAACATGTTTTATTTTAATTTAATTTGAAATTTTTTATTTAAATTGTTTAAATCAGGTTTTAACTTATCAAATTGATTTTTATTGGAAATATTCTTGCATAAATTCCCGATTATTTTTTGCGAAATGTTATATTTTGTGGGTATTTTTGTGTTTTTTGATAAAACAAGTTAACTATTTGATAACTTGTATTTTTATAAATTGAAGGGCTTATTGCAAAAACATGATATGCCACACTGCTTTAAAAGTTAATATTTTATGTTATCCACTGAAAATATTGCTACCATTACCCTTATACGTAATAGTTCTTGTAAGCATTTTAATGATTTCATACAAATATACATTTTTTACAAACTTTAAGGTCGATTAATTCGAAATGTTTTTTATGTGGCACATCATGTTTTTACAATAAGCAGTTCAATTATTTGAAATTTTGATATTTGCGTGACCGGAACTCTGCCCAAAAAAACAAAAAACATTTAACGGCTGTTACATGTTTTTTGCTTTGTACGTTTTTTTTAATTCTCCATGTTTTGTTTTATAATAATACTTTTGTCTTTTGTTCATTAAGTGTTTGTGTACGTTACTTGAACGTATTCAATTTTCACTTAAGTGCTTTTTTCACTTGAGACTTAACTGTAAAATGTTATAAATGCAATGCAAAAAACGGTTAAACGCCATTACACGTTTTTATCCATACATATTCAAAGTAAAATTAGATGAGAGAACAAAATTATGCAAAGCAAAAACCAAGTAAAAGTTTAAACCAAACACAAAAGTCTAATTATCTCAAAACTATGAAAATGCAGTTAACTGTTTTTTGTTTTGCACGGCAGAACTGTTCATAAAACTAAAATATAATATCAAATTATTGAATACTAGTTCTTTCCCGTAAAAAATTACGGGCTCGGTTTTAATAACGAAATTAAAAATCAGCGATGGTCACATATTCGATTTTAAATTTTGCAAATAACAATTTTTAGTTTCAAAAATGTATAGAGTACCTTAAATTAAAAACGGAAACTATAGTAGGTACGACGAAATAAGTTTAAACATTTTTTGAAAAACTGAAAATTTCAAAATTAAATATAAAATAATAAATTTTTGAAGTTTCAATAAATCACAAAACAAAACATGCCTAAAAATATGCTATGAAATTTAAAAAAAAAATCAAGCGTTGCGCACTTACATTTTACGGAATTATGTTATAGTAATAATAATGGTATTCCCTTAACGATCAAAATTTCCCATTTCGTAAACTCGTAAAATTCCGAGCCTCTGTTAAAGGAACGCACATTTAGACATCTGATAAATTTGTCATGCATATTTGTCATCATGCCGTAACAAATCGACCGAAAATTTGTTCGTAGAATCTGTTTGCCCTAGGTTTCTGAAATGGGAATAATTGAGTTAGCTGCCTACTGCCTACTTACTAAGTTAGCTGTCTACTCCAAACTTTTCCGGGCAATCTTTAGCCTCATCCAATACCAATTGCAGCAGTTTTACTGTCTGACAGAGCACCTAACGATCTGTCGAAGTGTTTATTTTCCGTTTTCAAGCACTGCCACTATCCACTTCTATGCTTGCCAATTGGGATGAATTAAGCGCCAAAATAAATAATAAAACACACCACACACTTTTTGATAGTTTGACAGCTGAAAGTTTAACCAAACTTTTTTACATTGTTTAAGCACTGAAATTGTAGCTTAAACATCGTAAAAAAATCGCCATACAAAATATTTCCATCATTTCCCATTTTCTTAAAATTAAGCAGTTTACGAGGTTTAAGCTGTTTCCGAGGCGTTAAGGGAATACCATTAATATCTTTTCGTGTGGAAATACATTTAGCATAAGCATTTTTAAAGGTCTTCACCGTAACTTCCTTAATTCGTACTAACTAGTACTAACTCGGAAATTTGAACTAACTTAAAATAACCTTAATCAGCTGGATTTAATAGCTCCCGCCCCACACCTAATAACAGATTATCTATTGCATATATCAATCAATCACTTCTCCCATCAAAAGGATATTCCATACATATTTGAACTCAACTATGGTAGCTTAATTATTTATGGTTATAAAGCTCTAAGTACGGCACAAATTATAATATATGATAATATATAATATATATATACATTAATATAAAAACATAAACACATATTAGTATTAAAACGCATATATCGACATATAAAAATACAAACAATCAGTGCAGCTTATGTTACTAACGCACCTTCATTTTGCAGCTGATCTATTTAAATGCAAACATACATTAGCTGAACAATACATACATATATAGAGTAACCAGGTATATCTTTAAATAGGTACATAGTACATTTATTTATATACACATTATATGTACATGTATATAATAACCCAAGACAACAACCCTTATTACAGAAGAAGCTGCTCAGTGGCAGAGCATGCTGCTAGCTGCGACGCACCGTAAAGCAGAGTTGTGCCATGGTCAACGAGACAGCTGAGGTGTACTGAATTCACACCAAACGCTGGGCTAACCTTACTAAGCTCAACTCACCCCAAGCAGGCTCTTAATATTCATGACTACATAGTATGAACGCGATATTTCTTTCAAGCAACAATAATCAATACTTTTGTATTGCATTGTTTTGATCGAACCCGGCTTTTTTTGACAATTCGATGTTATTGTATTTGGTGTAGCTCACATAAAACTCAAATAGAGTGTGAGTTCACTTCCTCTCTTTTACTCAATTTTTATTTTTGAGCATTTACAGCACTGTTGCCAACTTGGTGCTCTTTGCACCAGATTGGGTGTATTTTGAAAATCTCGGCGCAAGAAAAATGGGATTTTGTGCCTGGTGCTTTTTTTTAAATTTTGGTGGCACCAAATGTGCCTTAGTTGGAAAACATACACTCAAATACTTTTTAAGTTTCTTTCTAAAAAGCATTACTGCTCTACCAACACTATTCGATAAAAGTAAATTTTTCGCTACTTTCCAAAAATAAACAATGGAAAATATGTGTTGTCATACATACCAAATACCTGAATAACAGAATGACAATGTTTATACCAAACATCTGAATTTGAAATAGAAGCAATGTTATAGAAGAAGATGATGAAAATGATCAAGATTTAATAAATATGACTATGGCTATAATATGTGATTTAATAATACAAATATGTATTTGAAAAAACACGCATTTTTTGTTTGAATTAATTTGAATGAATTATTTTGTAAAAATGAAAACATTTGGCAATCAACAAATAATTTAATTTTTGAATTTAATGTTTTGTTTGATATTTCATAAAGTCTCATCTATACTATTATATAAAATTGAAGTGGAAATATTAAGTGCACCAATGACTCCAAAACTACTGGACCGATTTTTATGAAAAAAATTTTAAAATATCATATTTGTGCTACAGAATGCCATAGGTGGGGTTTATTTAAGAAAATTTAACAATAAATATATTTAATTAAGTTGTTAAGTTTTTTAGGAAATTACCACCTATGCTAAGCATTGCTTGGTCGTTTGCTTTTCACGCGTTTGTGTTACGAGAGTTTCAACTACATGTTGCTATCAACCCTTCTCTTTAAAGTTTATTGATCTCGCTCTCCACACTCATTCGAAGAGTAACCAAAAGCAGTTGGCGCTCTTTGACGTGATGGGAATACAAGTTAAATAAACCTGGCTGTGCTGTTATTGCTGTAGAATGATGAGCTGCAAACCAATGTGTGCATATTTGTTTCGTCGCATGCAATTTCTTTACACATATTATTATTGTAGTTTTCCAATTTTTTTAATATTTCAAAATGCGGCATTCACAAGTGTGATAGCATATTTTGTATAGATTAAAGATAAATTAAAAGTTTGAAAAATGAAGTGTTCGTATTTCCCTTAACTACAAATAAATGCCTCGACGTAAAACAAGTTTGACAAGTTTAACAGAAAATGCAAGAGCGATGCTCCGCGCTAGGAGAGCAAGAGCAGCGACTCAAAGAGAAAATTGTTGGTAAATTTAGCATGCAATTATTTGCTTTCACGACTGCAATCGGAGTGAGGCAGTGGCGTAGCTAGGGTTGCTGGCACCCGGGCCGGTAACTAAATTGTGCACCCTTTAAGAAGGTTATACTTAACCTCATAAAAGCAATGCTTAAAAAGTACTACGAAATTAATATAATTTTTTTAAATAATAATTTGCTGTTATGATTATTTTGTTTAAGTGCAAATGAGTAAACAGATATATTCAAATTCATTGTATTATTTATAAAAGTAGGTAACAATATACAAAATTAATCTCATCGATATTAATATATATGATATCATTTGAAAATTAATTTGGTAACTTATACAAAACTGAAAAATTTTCCGCAATCAAGGAATTTTTCAAAAATGTTTTGTTTACGCAAAATTTTGACTAGCAATAGTGAGTAAATCCCCAAAAGATCTATTTTGAATAATTTTGCATAATTGAGGAAAAAATAGGACCGGGAAGTAAAACGTTAACAAATTTTCCCTCAGTGACCCTGAATAACTATCAATTTAAATGTTTTTTCGAAATCAATCCACGTCTTCTATATAAAAATTAAGTGAAAATTAGAAAAAATATTAAAATTAAATTAAAAAACTTTTTTTCTAATTTTTATAAATTTCTTTATAGTACTCTTTATACATTTAAGCTTCGACTTTAATAGACAAGACTGAGGTCTGTAACATTTGACTGCCTTATTCTCGACCGTAAATATCACAATATCACAGTGATAACAAATTGATATCAGAAATTTGTTTCATAGTCATCTTAATATATAAAAGACAAGCGTCCTGCTCCGTGCCCTATATCGTAAAATCTGTTCAGCCTGTACCAGAACCTGTTGTAAAATTATCCATATGAAATCTTTGTACTTACTAAACCTCTTGCTCTATATCGTAAAATCCTGTTCAGCCTGGACCAGAATCTGTTGTAAAATTATCTATTTGAAATCTTTGTACGTACTGTACTATTTAGAACCTGTTCAGCCTGGACCAGAACCTGTTGTAAAATTATCCATTTGAAATGTTTGTACATACTAAACTTTTTAAGACCTGTTCAGAATGGATCAGAACCTGTTATTAAATTATGTATTGGAAATCTTTGTACTTGAAGACTATCGTCATTTTCCTCAACTACTATACGTCACACATCATGTCTTGCTATTACAGTGCTTCTTAATTAACAGAACCGCAACCTATTCAGTCTGCATAAACTGAACAGCAATTATTACATTCTGTGACGTTGGTGTCAATTGGAATTGCTAGAATTAAATCACAATGTTCGGTCTTCTGATCCAAGTTTAAGCGATTGGCTACTCAAGTTAGGAAATGGAGATGAAGATATCATAGAAATTCCAGATTATTTTGTTTGTAAAGGTTCGCTTATTAACCCTTTCAATGGCTTGCCTAGAATAATCGTTGACATTTTTTTGAGCTTATATTCCCATCATTTAAGCAATAAAAAGATAAAAAACATCCCTCTGATTTTTACATGAGCTGCTTTGCTTTTGGCAGGCTGTCTAATATAATGGACAAAACCACGATAACGTTTATTATAATATTTAAGTTCAACTAAAACAACCGGAGACAAATGCAAATGTTATTTATTTTTGCAAATGCAATTTATGCAAATGTTATTATAAAAAAAAAAATGATGGTGATCGTGGCGTGCAGGTTAAGTGTGTGGCTTAGTACGCTCGGAGCCCGAGTTCGATCCCCAGTCGCGGCGAAAAGTTTTTTCAATAAAAAATTTTTCGGATCGGTCACCACCTCTCTGCAGACAATGGCAAACCTCAGAGAGTAAATAATGCCATGTAAAGCTTCTTGAGAACATGAACTTTAGCCGTTCGGAGTCGGCATAAAACGTGTAGGTCCAGTTCTCGGTTAATTGTGTGCAAACATTTAATAACACACATAACACAATTGTTGATAAGAAGCTCGGTCAAAGTCCTTTCAAGGGCTGAAATGGCCAATTTGTTTTTTTTTTATTATAAAAAAAAATTATTCTTTGCACAACAATCACAATGCTCACTTTATTTGCAAAATTTATTAACACGCGATATAAAAAAATTGAAGGCTACTGTTGGGCATAAAATCGAAAATCTATCTAAGTTAAACGTTATATATCTCCCTAAAATTATTTTTGTCATGTTTGCAACTTCATTTCATAGTACCAACCTATTTGATTTTTAGAAGACGTTGGAAATATAGTTTTAGTTGGACGTTGGAAAATAAAAAAAAAATTTTTCCGAAGTGTCCAATATAATGGATGAATCCCTTGAAAGGGTTAAATAGATTTTTGGCGATACTTTGAGTCCGAACAACATCAACCGTTATTCCAAAATTGCTATCCTGTGCCCAAAAAATTCCGATGTGAATGAAGTCAACGAGCAAGTTCTAAATATTTTAGTTGGTGACACAATGAGAGATCTGAGCACGGATTAAATTGAAGACAGTGATGATAACGATAAACAAAATTACCCTGCCGAGTTTTTGAATGAATTGTATCCTACAGGAATGCAACTGCATAAGTTAAACCTTGAAATTGGAAGTATTATAATACTTCTTCGAAATTTCAATACCAAAAGAGATATCTGTAATGGAAGGTGGTTAGTTTTGAAAAACCTTAAAAACTTAATTAATCATCGCACAGGTATTGACAGGCGTACTGGCGAACATTAAATAGTTTTCATACCTACAATTGATTTGGCCCCGACAAACACAGATTTGCCTTTCACTCTCCGGAGGCGACAATTTCCAGTTAAACTGACATTTTCAATGACCATAAATAAATTGCAAGATTAAATATTGCAAAAAGTAGGAGTTTTTCTAAAAGAAATGGTATTTAGTCATGGGCAGTTTTAGCTGGCTGATTATGTAAAACTAAGCATTATAGATGGCAAGGGATAAGGTTAATTGGTTAAAATTTTAAGAATTTTTTTACTAGAAATGTTGTATATACGGAAGTTTTATAAAAATAATTTAATAAACATGTTTTCAAATAAAAACCTTTGTATATAAATCCAATAAATTTTGTGTCGCATTTTGTACTCTAAATGGTTCCTTCCCGTCATAGGACGGGCTTTTACACTAGTTATCTACATAATTCCCAAAGCAAACTTGCTCTGGGAGAACAAGGTCAAGAGTCATGAAAATTAGAATAATTTTTAGAATAGTTTTTTCTTAAAAACTGTATTTTTGACAGTTTTTGTTAGTTGATTTGAACAGAATAATATGTAAATAATATGTATTTTAGTAAATTAAAGGAATTAGGAAACCATCTTAGAGGTTTAAATAGACATTTTCAAAATAAATTGAAAATACATCAGAACGCCATAAAATTGTTATAAAACGCCATTTATTTAACTTAAATACAAAATGTAATGAATTTTAATCAATTTCATTTTTTTTTTTAGAAATTTTGAAGTAAGTAATAAATTGAGCTTTTAAATTGTTTTATGTAACAGGACACCGAAAAACATATTACTAGAACTTAGTAATCACAAAAATATAAAGAATTTTTTTTATTCCTGACATTAATGACACGAGCACGTTTTTCTAAAAAGCTCTGGAGAAATGTATTGCTGGAGAACATCCCATCAAAATCTTCGCTTACATAAAATCGAAAAAGTAATCCAGAAAATTTCATTCATCGCTTCCCCTCTCGCTTACTAAACCCATTATTTTTATATAGCCAGTCATTAGAGGTAATCGAAAGCCTGTCACTTGAAAAGATTAAGCGCTTAAAACGGTTGGTTTATAATTGATTTCACGAAATTAATACTTGAATAACAACTTTCAAGTTGATGTGAATGCATTGCCGTGAATTTATTAAGGATTAAATTTAAGTTCTTGCATTAGCATTTATGTAATGCATTTTAGAATCGATTAAAAAACAAGACCTAACAAAAAATTTTGCTGGGATATTGGATGAAATGTCTACTAAACTAGCATGTTTGAACACTTTTTAAGATGAATATTTTAAGTACAAAAGCTTTTTTAAAAAACTTTATGGAATATAAAGTGAGGAATATATACATAGGAATATACTTTAATTCATCACTTTAATGATGAATAAAAGACAAATAAAAAATAAAACCATTAAAAAATTATCTTCGACTTGCCCGAAGTCTTATATTTTTTTCCAATTTTTCATATTTCAAACTCAGAGTACGTTTTATTTAACAAGAAAACAAGACTTATGTATGATCTTTCAATTGAACACATTAAGGGTATTCATGCAAAGACGCAAGAATATAATTTGGGCAATAAGTTATTTTTATCAGGCAGGTTGCATGAGCATCCCTTTAAAGTCGATTGAGCATTTGCATCATGTATCAGCTGTTTGCAAGTTCAGGGTTTGCTTTCTGCAAATTAAGTATAAAAATATTTTTTAATTCCTTCAATTCACAAAATTTCCATTCTTACCTCTTCCATGTTATTTAATTAGTTTTACAATTTTGACTATATCTTCTCCTGCTTCTAAATTTTTCTTTTGCTTTAATAAAATAAATCAGCTGATTGATGTTATAAGTTTGCCTGTTCGTTTGCTCAGCTAAATCGTTGAGCAAAGATATCTGGTTTGTGCAAAAGCTTCTTCATACAAACTTTGACAGTTCATTTATAAGGAGAAAAACTTATACGGTTTATACCGTTTATAAGGGTTTTGCCCAGTTGCATGAATACCCTTATTAATTTTTGTATAAATTATGAAGGTTTTGAACTTCCAATATAACGAACCCTTATTTAATGTTGTTGACTCTATATTGCGAACATTTCAAATTGTAGGTATTCTATTTAACAACATTTGCTTCTCTGAGCTCGCTTCGTTTGTTTTTGAATTTGTAATAACATTAATATGTATTTACTTATCTAATTCTCAAATAGTCCCCTCGGGTTAATATACATATTGTAGGGTTTCCTTTTTAAAAAACATTATAGGAATGTATTGACATAATCTTGGATTTTTCATTTGGAGTGTGAACAGATTTTAATCAGCAGCTTTCTAAACATTTAATAATACCTAAAACAAGTTCAAAAATTCAACTTTATTGGAGTGCATAATTAAAACAAAAAATGTAAGGATATTTGTTTCAAGTTGACAAATTTATTAGCTTTGTTATATGATAAAAAACTCGAAGAAAGTATTCCGATTTAATGAACTTTTCGATTTACCGAACGACCCTGGACATTATATCTTTCGTTAAACTGGAGCACCACTGTACGACAAATCTCAAATCATGATAATTATTTCATTATGGACTTTAAAGAGATTTGCAATAAAGAGCCGGCTGTAATCGTGTGGACAAACGAATAAACAGATAGACAGACGGACATGGCTTAATCGACTCATGGTGGTGAAAAAAATTTTGTGACAAAATTATTGTGCCCGCTACGCTTTGCGGGTGGAGTATAATAAATATTTAATAAAAAACTTTGAAAAACGTAGAAGTAGATTATGGTAAACCAGTCGGTACAGCAGAAAAGCAGATTTTTCTTATTTCTGATAATGCCAATGAATCAAAAAACGTTGTTAATACTGAAGTATTAAATAACTTAAATTAAAATATCTTCACTTTATTATCATTATACTATTTAATATAATTTGCTTTCAAATACAAATAACATGCTAATATTTTAACTATTCTAATTATTAAAATTTTTCAAATATACAAAGGTATTATTGATAAAGAGAAAATGTCCGTGGCGTAGCCTCGGACGACTGTGGCCTGCTAGTAGTACAATAAACAAGGTAGCTGCAGGGCTATCAATCCTCTCTCTCTCAGAAAGAGAGAGAGAGGACTTTCCCTGCAGAAAAAGTGAATTTTTTTTTGTTTTTGGTAGATTTTAGTATTGAAAAGTTGACAACACTGATAAACAGTAAGCCAGCGCAGTGTTGCAAAGTCAGCGCTTTCACTAGATGTTAAGCTGGAAGTTCATTCGATGCATTTGCGTTTTTCATCCGTTTACTCGCTAGAGCAATTTACGCAAGAAAATGATGGTAGAGTTCAATCACTGCGTTTTACGTTCAGAGCAAGCAAGGGCTGCAGCATTATAAAACAGTTTATAAAATCTTAGCATCATATATCTTAATAATTTGTATAATTTTTACACAAAAAACTTTAAAAGTCGTCATTTATAATCATAAAAATTTAAATTCTTAGTATTAAACACGTCCTGGTAACAAATAATCAACAAAAAAATCTAAGACATTTAACATTTCTAAGATCTATGTGTAAGAGCCATCCCTGAAAGTAATTTCTTCTGACTCGTTACTTTACTTTCTTCTCGCTTTTCGTTATAAGTAACGAGCTGTCAAAAAACGCAATTTACGCAAGAAAAGTTGAAATATTTTCAACTTTCTTGCGTAACTAGCGTTTTGCCAGCGTAACGTTCACAACCATTGAACTCGCTCCCATAAGCTTTCACATACTTCTATTTTATGACGCCAGCGAATAAACGGATGAAAAACGCAAATGCATCGAATGAACTTCCAGCTTAATGCTTGAAAAGCAAATTCAAATGAGAAAGCAAATACCAGATATATCAAACATGAGCATTGTTCGAATTATTTTAATGAATTAAAGTTCTTAGAACTTTTCACTAAATAATTTAAATTTTTGTTTTGTTTTACAATTTTAAGAATAAAAAATGACGCGTCGATTAATTTGCATTTTTGTATTTTTATTTTGAAAAAATTTCCCATAGTTATTTGATAGCATTACGACTTCGCTTCTAATCTGAACCGTTACTCTGGTGCGAACCCAAAACAAAATAAAAAATAAACTTTTAAGGCATATTTTGTGTTAACTGAAAATACTCATAAACGTTTGACAGCATTACGCTTTCGCTTCTAAACTCAGGAATATCTTCCTGTCTGAGATCGAAACAAAAAACAATGTTCAGAGGTTAGACAATTTTAGGGAAGTTTTTAGAAAGCTTAAATGGAAATTATTATTCTGAAATCAGTTATGATCTCATTCCCGAATTTTCAAAGAAAAATAGAACTGATTTCATACCGGATTTTATCAGGTATGACAATTGCTGACCGCTAATAACTTCACAAAAAAACAATGAATCATATTGAAACTGACTGTTATAGGGATTAACTAACGTGAACGTTTTATGGAAGTCAATGGGGAAAAAGTGTTCACGTTAAGCAGTACTCACGTAATACCAAGATCACATTATCGCGAGTGCACTGGAGTATGTATGTAAAGAATAAGATGTAAACAATTTCTGTTAAGTGCCAACAAAAACGCATTTTTATTTAATAAGACTTTAAAACTACATTTTGGCTATCATGATTAAAAAGAAATACATTAAATTTTTAAACTTATGAGAATTTTATCTCTTAAACGAAAACATTTAATAAAATAAACAAAAAATATTCGGACCTGGGCTATAAATTAAAATTATTCATGTTTTCCCTTCTAAGGATTTGGAATTTTAAATTTCTGAACATATCTTTATCCCGGCATGAACTAAATGTTCACTCCACTAAGGCACTTGATAAGCAATACCTGCCAATAGAAAACAACAACACGCCAAAACAACTTTCAGTCACCAGTACATAACTTACTTTTTTATTATACCATAGTATTATTTGTTTTCTACACACTGTGTCAGGTGTAATGAATGAAGAGTGCATTTTGCACCTTTGAAAACAATTTAAGAGAATAATAAAGCACCAGTCACACACCACTTGAGATTCATTGATTTTTTACTATGGTCGCACACAAAAACAACTAATCTTATTTCAACACACACACAGCTGTTTCAATTGCCAAGCACCCAGCAGCAGTATTCCACAAAATGAGCTAACTTACCACAGTCCAAAATCAATTCACCACCACTCACTCACCCATATGATCATAGTCAAACACTAATTATATCAAGTATTAATTGAACAAACAAATACAAGTACCTGCGGCACTTTGTTTAATTAACAAATCACGCGACTAAAAATTAAAACTTCCAACATTTCAGCAACATTTTTATGCTTTTTAGTTCACTTCCACAACTCACCAATATGTGTATCCTCGATGTGTTGTATTAAATCGCCCAAACTAGGAAATGTGATTCCGCAGCCATTGAATTTACAGATGTTGATTAAAAACACGGCCATATCCCTTCGACGTATGACTGCGGAATCGACCAGACCATAGAAACTTACGATGCCTTCCTTCCTTCTTCAATTTTTGCTGTTTCCAAAATAACCTCTATTATTCTCTGTTTAACAATTCTAGCACACAGTTTGTCTCTTTTTAGTCAACTTCTTCTTCGCGATTTATTGACTGAATACTGTTGGGTTGCTTTATTCTAATTCGACTTTAAAAATGGTGAGTTACTTAGGATGCGTTCCGTTTCATAAATGTTCTCATGAAGTGCATTGATGGTAGTGGCGTTGGTGGTGGTTTCCAATGGTGAAAACCATCTTTGTTTTGCCTTCTTTTTTTTTTTTTTTGTATTTAATGTTGTTCAATGATGCTTACTCGGTTTTCTCGGTTGTTTCATTTAACTAAACTATTTGGATGGATGTTTGTTGAATTATAATTTATGATTATTCTATAATTTTAACGCCATGTTAAGCCGGTGATGATGTTCTAATTAACTTAGAATCGTTTCGTTGGACTCATGCATGCGTACTTAACTTTTTAATGCAGCTGGTGCCGTCTCGTTCTTCGATCTAATTTATTGAAAGAAGAGTTGAAAAATAATGCAATGTTAGTGCTGTTGATTTCTAAATAATTAAAAAGTATTGAAGTACAATTGAGAATTTCAATTAATATTGATTTTACTTAAACCATCTTCTATATAAAACAAAACAAACGACATACCCAACATTATATGAGGCGCTCAGAATCAAAGTGGTCCAACCTATACTGACGTAATGGAGAAAATTTTATTTGAAAAAATTCATTTATTTTAAGTCGTTTTAAAAATTGCCAAAGTTGCTTCATATCCTCGTAAAATTTTGAATTCTTTGCTTGGACCACTTTTCAGTTCCATAATGCATTTTTTTTAAAATGGCATAATGAAACTATTTACTATAATAATTTCATTAATGCCAAAATCCCAAATATTCCATTATACCAAAATATTATCTCAGCAAGATTGTCTGGTAGCATAATACAAAACAAAATCGTTTGTGGGTTGGACCACTTTGCTTCTGAGTAGCTGATTTATAAAATGGAAACATGGAATATAGACGAAATAGATATGAAATTTCGGTATTTGCAATACAATTTTTAATGTAAAAAACACATGACTTCAGCTTTTGTTCTCCGTATATTTTTAAAATCTGAACCACCATTTTTAGATGCAATTAAAAAGTATTTTAAAAATACCAACTAAGAATTTGAACTTATTAATTATTGCTTTATAAATTACTATAATTGCTGTTAATTTTACTTAAAACTCTGTCGCAATAGGTTTATCAAATCCAAACAAATAAATATGAATTAATTATCAATTCTAGTTCAGTGAAGTTATGAAACAAAAACTTGGAAACATTTATTTTAGTTTATTGTACTTTGTATTTTAAGTAAACATATATCGTTTCTAGGAAATGCCAATCACTACACATGTACTTTTTATTTTAAAACTTTGCCCTGCAAACATTTGGAAGATGATTAGAGGATTATTCATTTGGCGACGCGCGAGTGACACCGAAGCGATGATTGCGCGATTCTCGAAAAATTTAAAAAAAAAAAATTCGCCAAGAGGAGTTTAAGCGATTCGCCTGTAAAATTCGCCGACGAATCCCCAAGATCTGGATTCTTAGACGATTGAAAATGTTTGCAGGGTATATAATAGAAATGAACCCCAAGACTTGTTTATTCTTTAAGTCGATTGAATATCTGCAGTAACACAAGTTAAATATGGCATAATTGAAGATCACTGGAAGCTCAAATTTTACATTTTTTTGTTGTTATTATATGTATTTATCCTTCTAAGTCCAATTATGGAAAAATTTCGAACCGCACTTAAGTGGTTAAGAAGTTATAGTGGACACAAAGTTTCAAAAATCGTACTGAAATACTTGTGATTTTAATAAAATTTTCCTACAAAACTAAACATTATGGATATCGAAAGTTACTGCTTTTACCTTTTCAATGAGAATGATTAATCAAAAGAATCCATGGATTTCTTTTGAAGATATTGCATTTTTATATAAAGCACATTTGACGGTTCACCCTTCCAGCTACATATATATCAGAACATAAAAACTTTTCTAAAAAATCGCGCGATTTTTTATTAAAGTTTTTCGCCTGCGGCGCTTTTTTTCATCTCAATATAATAAAAAGTGTACAACAAACTTGAAGATTAAAAATACTGACATAACTTGTTAAGACGGAATAATTTTACTTTAGCGACCATGCCCGAATTTTTTTTTTCTTATTTTTATTAGACGTATATGGACCTCCTAAACCCAATGGTGAAAGAAAAAATTGTCGGTCTCGAATGGCTTAGGAGATAAAATTCGCGAAAGTTTGAAAATTCAGTGCAAATTTGTGTGTTTGGAAGCTAATATAAGCTTTTTTTACGATACTTACCCAAAAAGGGGCTTTTTTACGGCGTATTAAACAAAAAAATCCACAATTCATTCATTTTAAGAAAAAAAATATATATATATTTATTAAAAAATACATCAGTCTGAGTCGGTATCAGAAGCGAGCGGCCTGAAATTTTTTCACCTTTAGCTTTTTTAGCTCGAAATACACATTTTGCCAAAAAAAAAAATAAAAAAAAAGTAAATTTCCAATGATCTTCAATTGTTCCTTAAATATTAATAACAATTAACCACATTTTCAATTCAACTTCCAAATCATGTATTCAGATCTTCTATTGTCAATATTCTTTACTACATAATTTACTTCTACAGAAATAGACAAGGTTGATAAAGGCAATAAGTAACTAAGATTTATTTCTTATGTTTTGTAAATAAAGTTTGTATAACCAAACCATATTCATCACACGTACTTTTGAACTTCATTTAGACCTTTAAGACAATAAGTACCTTTTGTGGATTTTACTCTAAAAGCAACACTGCTGCGATTCGGACGGCCGCACACAATCACACACACACACACGCGTACAAACGTTGGTGTTGTTTATGAATTACAGCGACATCGTAAGAACCTGGACGACGTTCGGTTCGGTCGATGATTCGTCGTCTATTGGGGCTACCTAGTCATAGACTGCGCAGCTCCCTGTGGTAGATTCCACATTCAACTCACACACACAGATGATGTTATGCAATTTTTGGGCTTTGGGGGCGATACCAACAAAACGTAGCAGCAATAATCTTTCCGATATTCAAAGTTTACAACTTTAGGTCGATATTTTTATATTTTAGTCACTGAAGTTACAACATTTTGTTTATTGTTTGTATTTATAATTTAGTGAAACATATTTAAACCGAAGCGAACCGAAGACCACTTTACTACGTTCAACGACGCGACGCGACTTCTTTGCTTCTTTGCCTGCGATTCACTTGTGAACGAAACGAGTTTGAAGTGAAACAGTTGCCGTGGCGCTGTGTGAGAGTGTGTGCGAGCAAAGTTGAATTTCAAGTTGATTTTTTTTAATTGTGGGGAAAAAGTGTAGCGCAAAGCAGCGCAGTCGACTTAAAGTATGCAAAAGAGGTGTTTTCTGTAGGTTTATGTTGATATTCTAACTATCGTAGGAATTCATCGTATTGAATACATTGTACAGTAAACACTACACAAATTGAACTTATTGAAACAAGGCTATTTGTGTTCCATTTAGTAATATTATACTTTTTATTAGTTCATGTTCATAAAATAAAGCTGCTTTTTCTTTTTCGAAGTTGCTTTTTCAACTTAAACTGCGTTCAAGATGGCTATGCAGGTTTTTAACTTCAAATTCAGCCCTTTACTAGAAAATTAAATTTTTTCCATTTCAAATTCAACTTTTTACACTTCAAATTCAACTTTTTAAAGTTTAAATGAAGCTTTTTACATTTCAAATTAAACTTTTCCTTTTTTGAATAAAACTGCAAAAATATGAATTTGAGATGAAAAGTCTAGTACACAGATCCCTTAGAGATGTATAGATGAGTAGTCGAAAAGTCGACTAGCCGATTATTTAAATTTTTTTTAAGTCAGTTATTGTTTTCGATTAAAAATCTAAAATCGGTTATTTGAATCGACTATTCGTCCAAAACGTTTGTTGGACAACTCAGCCAATTATGAAAAAGCAAATTTCACTTGCTTTTAATCGCAGCCAAAATCAAATTTTAAAGATGGGAAAAAATAGACTTCGAAATGAGATAAAATGGGATGGGATAAAAAAAAGTCGAAAATGGTTATTCAATTCGACTATCCATCCCTAAGACCCCTTCTACATTAGTCGAGAAAGTCAATTTTCTGGGTTTGTTGGCAGCAAATCTGAAGGAAACAAATTACAAAAGTGACTTCGTTAATTTCAGTTTATTTGCGCATAAGATTAGCTTTGTTTTTTATTAGATTTGTTAAGAAAACAACCGCTTATTATATGATTACTCGCTTATATAACACATGAAACTGTTAGTCGCTTAATGAAAAACTATGCTTCCAAGTTATATTTCAATAATTGTCTAAAGTTCATATAAAGGTGGCAACTGTGACTGAATGACAATCGGTAGTGATTCACGAAATACATTTTTTTTGTACCCAATACTTTTTAGGAACATTGACATTCATTGACAGGAATGAGTTGCGAATACAAGTTAAAAAAAGCTTGCTGAAAGTAGCCGGTGAATCCCCCATAAATGCGTGCTGTTGTTGCTGAGGAATGATGAGCTGCAAACCAATATGTTCATATTTGTTTGACGGCATGCAACTTTGTCTACACATGTCTTTATTGTAGTTTCCAATTATTAATTGTTATTATTATTAGAGATGATACGGATATCAAACAAAAATTAACTATTCGGCCGGATACCGGTGAGTAACTTAGTATTTACACTCATTTATTGTATTTCAGTAAAAATTTATTATTACTTTAATTTTGGAAAAGCTAAATGCTTGGTTGCGTTGATGGATAAATCGTGGGGCGTAGCTAAAATATGTTAGATAGTTAAATTTTCTTCGTAGCTGCAGAATTGGCATAAGTTAGATTCAGTATGCTCGATTAGATACCCATTCGTTAGCCTTGTATGGCCCAATCTGAGACGAAAATATTTTATCATGTCAAATCTAGACAGTTCGATGTCGAGTTTTGGTTTAAGATAGTTTTCTATTGTAAGCTTAGAGTTGTTAATTTCTCGGTACCATATGGATGTATGGTCCCATTGATTGGCTTGTTTATTTAAGAAATGAGATTTAAGATAGAGTTTAATGTCGTTGTTGTTTAAATTAATAAATGAAAAAATTGGTGCTCGGACTGCCGATTTTGCCACTTCATCTGCGAATTCGTTACGTGCTATGTTTACATGGCTGGGAACCCATATTAATAAGATTCTAGACTGTGTTTCTAAAAGATTATTTCTTGAGAGGGTGGGATAATATTGACTATTGCCGATGTTTGATATTGCTTGTATGGATGTTGGAGAGTCACTGCATATTTCAAATTTTCCTGTTTTTGCTTGTGCGAACTTTGTTGCTTCGAAAATCGCAATAACTTTCGCAGAAAAAACAGAGCTGTATGATGGAAGAAGTGCTAAGTGAATGACGTTTGAGTCAGATGTGACAGCGAAACTGACACAGTCAGCATGTATAAGAAAGTATAGTCTCTTAGATTTTCTTTAAGTTGTTGAAATTTGGCGCGATAAATATAAGGCACTGTGGTAGATTTATTGTGTGTGCTTAATGAGGTATTAATTGTGGATGGGTTTAAAAGCCATGGAGGATAGTTACTGTTTGGAGCTTTGATTGGTTTGTACGGAATTATAATTAATTATAAGTTTTTTGCGAAGTTTTTTGGTGTTGAAGTTATTGTTCAAAGAGAGGTATTGTTTTGAATGTTATGAAAATATGGCCTGTCATAGCCAAAAATAAAGGCTTTGGATAGATTTGCAGTAAGCAGATCTCTTTGGTTTTCAATGGTTTTGAAGTTTATTCGAATTTATTTAGGTTACATTAATCTGATGACATCACTTTGTATGGGGAATAGGCGTATTTTTTCCAATTTTTCATATTTCCCACTCTGAGTACGTTTTATATATATATCAAGAAAACAAGAATAATGTATGAAATTTCAATTCAACACGTTATTTTTTGTGTAAATTTTGAAGGTTTTGATATTTTGATGACATCACATTCTATGGGAAGTAAAAATTGAATGTCTAAGTTTATATATTTATACCCCCGCGCGTACTGCGTAAGGGGTATATTAATTTTGTCACGACGTGTGTAACGCCCATAAGGAGGCGTGGTAGGTATAGAAAAGTATATATATTCTTGCTCAGCATCACCACCTGAGTTGATTTAGCCATGTCCGTCTGTCTGTCTGTCTGTGGACACGATTACAGCCTTAATTTTTAAGCTATCGTGCTGAAATTCGATATTTAAGCTTTCTTTTTAAAACTAAGTTCAAGTTCAAGAATAGGCTAAATCGGATGAAAACCACGCCTACCTCCCATACAACCCCAATGATAAAATCTCCATAAAGAAGCGAATATTTAAGCTACAAAACTTTGTATTTGTATAGTCTATGACAAAACTCGGGTGTGTTAGAAAAATGGGCGTCATCCACCCATTAACACGCCCACCTCCCATACAACATTAATATTGAAACCTATGTATAGAGGCTTGTGTCGAAGCTATAAAAGTGAAATTAAATATTTATTATTTTTATATAAAAATTAAGCCGAGAGAGAAAAAAAGGGCGTTATCCACCCTCGAACACGCCCACCTCCCATACTCCCATACAACCCCAAAATTGAAAACAGTATAAATAGGCTTCCGTCGAAGCTACAAAAATAAAATAAGATATTTATTATTTTTATATAAAAATGAAAACGTGTTAGAAAAATGAACGTCTACCACCCTCGAACACGCTCACCTCCCATACAACCCAAAAATTTAAAACTATATAAATAGGCTTCTGTCGAAGCTACAAAAGTAAAATTAGATATTTATTCTTTTTATAATAAAATTAATGTGTTACAAAAATGGGCAAAAATGTTCCACCTATGAACACGCCCACCTTCTATACAACCCATAATATTTGAAACTCCATAAATAGGCTAATATTTAAGCTACAGATCTAAAATTGGGTATTTGTGTATATTGTATCAAAATTGAGACATGTTAGAAAAATTGGCATCAACCACTCAAGAACACGCCCACCTCCCATACAACCCCTAATTGAAAACTTTATAAAGAGGCTTGGCTTTACTTTAAGGAAAACAATTTGATATGAATGTATTTTAGACAACATCAAAATAGTAAAATTTTTTGAAATCTCATATAAAAAGAGCTGCAATTTAAGATTTTGTACCATTGCGAATCGCCCGTGGGGGTATTTTAACTTCGGCCAAGTCGAAGATACACCTTTCTAGTTTTTTATAAAATTATTTTATTAATGGAATAAGATTTTTTACGACATATATTTCTTTATGACTGTTTCTTTTGGATTTACAAACCGAACTAATATTCTATTTCATTGCCTTGACGACGATTTTTAAAATTCAAAGTAAGCGTTGAGCTATTTTAAATTCAGGCGTTGCCACGTTGATAACATTCGGCCTTTCCTGATGAACTGAAGCTTCATTGGTCTTCTTCGTAAATTTCTACAGCATCACTTGCAGGTAAACAGAAAAATGGTTTTATTTTATCGGAAGGTTATACAGATGTGTAATGTCGTTGTTTGCGTCTTGAGCCAGGAAAATCTTCAATACTTGTCTCATACTTGTCTCGTCCCAGAATTTTGGGTACCTGAAAAGGACCTTCGTAATGTGGTTCCAGCTTTCTTGAAGTCCCAGTACTAACAGGTTCGTTTTCGGCTAAGACAAGATCTCCAATTGCATACGTTGTTGGTTACGATGTTTTTCGTCATAACCGATCTTAACTTTTTCACGTTGACCCTCGTTGCACCATTTTCTCTAATCTCCGTCAGTTCTTCTTCTGTGACAGCATTGTTACTTTGAAGAGCCAAGTTTAATTTATTCTTCAGAATATCACGAGGAGTAAGTCCGAAAAGCAATTGTTGCTGTGTTCGCTCTGTTGTTTTATTTTTCGTTGCATTAATTGTCCATTGAAAGTGCGTTGATCTGATGCGTAAAATGACGGAAAGACTTGGAAAATAAAAAAAGGCATACAAATAATGCAAATAAATTAAATTTAGCGCTACAAAATAATGAGTGGGCTCACTGTTTACTCCAGTTAAAGCTATAAAATAATGAAGTATAGCCGAAATGCCCTACCCTGTAGAACCAAAGAATAGTTCCGTTATTTTCCCGACTCGTGCCGGCGTGTCGGCGCCACACGGCGTCCATTTCCACACAGATTCGATAGTTAAGACGCTAGTTTGACACACCAGTTCGCTTGTTGGAAAACATTTTTGATTTTCTTTGTCCAACAAAACATGAAAAAACATTCTCTATAGTCTTTACGTAACCAAGGTTGTATTGACACATTAGTCTAGTACTATGTGGAGTACATTTTAATGGTTTATAGTATATCGTCACCTTAATATAGAAAGGACGTAATACTATGTTCACACTGAGATCAAATTAGGTAATTTTGAGCTTTTGTGTAATTTCGACTGAAATGATCTAATACTATGTTCACACTGAGATCAAATTAGGTAATTTCGAGCTTTTGTGTAATTTCGGTTGAAATGATCTTACAACTATGGTAATTTCCCATACAATTTGTTGATTTGGAAATTATCTCAAACAAGGTAATTTCGTTTAAATTACTCACGAAATTAGGCAAAAATGCACTGCAACCCTGAAATCTGAATATGGTGTGAATTAAACATACCCTTTTTTGACGTCTTAACAATCTTGCTATCCTTTCCAACTGAGCTGTCAAAATTATACATGACACATGATATTGGCCACATTCAGATACTTTACTTTTTTGACCCTTCGGGTAGCAACCCATTCAGTGAAACTTGGATGAGCAATGTTTTCAATGAATTAATGTTGTACAATTGATAAGATGTACGGTTATGT
Organism: Tetanocera ferruginea; assembly: GCA_958299015.1. Classification (NCBI taxonomy): domain Eukaryota; kingdom Metazoa; phylum Arthropoda; class Insecta; order Diptera; family Sciomyzidae; genus Tetanocera; species Tetanocera ferruginea. The sequence goes on along the minus strand of OY282642.1, from coordinate 154,977,890 downwards.
GCGAAATAGTTTTGTAAACTTACTTGGAGTAAGAATTTTCTATTTTTAATTGAACATTTAAGTTGGCAACTGTTGAGTATGCTGAATGTGGCCAATAATGAACTGACAAAAAAATAAATCAAACGTCAAACGAAATTATCTAAGCCCAGTGTGAACACTTTTGTACAATTTTGAAATTATCTCACGATATTACCTAATTTGATCTCAGTGTGAACATAGTATAACTCATCATTTTAGAGGAAGATAAAGAAATGTTAATAACTTCTTAAAATGTTGTTATTAAAAATTATTTGATGCAAATTGTAATGAAAATCGTCAACAAATTAAGTATTTATATTGGTTTAATGAAGGTTTCATGCAAAAAACACGACTTCGAAAAATTATGAGCTACGTCCTTCTATATAAAGGTGACGATTTGTGATATTTTTGCTTTTGTTCAGTAAAGTAGTTGTTTCGAAAAAAGTAAGCAGGTGTGAAAGACTTTGGGAGCATTTTTACTTTATTTTCCTCCACACAAAAATAAGTTTATTGTAAGGCAACAAATACTTTAAAGATTGCAATTTTAATGTTATCATATGTGTGTGCTAAGCAGATTATGTAATTTGAACGCTCGTTTTCTCAAACATATTTAAGTCGCTATTGTTTGCCACATAAGTTCACAGATGTGAAAGCCACATTAAGAAGATAGTTCGACAGTTTGTTGGAGTCAAATGAGTTATATAATTTGAACGTAAGCATCAGATAACTACGTGAGACCATTCGTCATTTTTTGCCACTCGAATAACAATCGTCGTCAGCCACAATCGCACAAAAAAAAATGCATGCATACCACTCGAGTTCGTAAACAACGATTGCTGCTTAGCACAGTGTGTGGCGAATGCTGACATTCGAATAATTCGCTAGAAGCTCGAGTGTTCGCTGCTGGACTCGAGCTCGAGTGGAATTTTATTTTTGTTTTCTTTGTTTTTTTTTTCCTGGCGTTTTGTTGTGCGCAGTGTTTTTTATGCTTTCAACAACAATTACAACAAAAAGCCAACACCGTGCGCAGTGTTTTTTATGCTTTCAACAACAATTACAACAAAAAGCCAACACCAACAACAAATCGTGCGCAGTGTTTTTTATGCTTTCAACAACAATTACAACAAAAAGCCAACACCAACAACAAATCGTTGGATACGTGTCACAGTAAGCAAGTACCAACAACAAAAAATATACAAAAACCAGACAGCACCAGCGACAAAAGCTAAAATCATGTGTTTGTATTCTAACAATAAAAAGGACAGAAATAACAACACGCATGTTGGCTCGACAAGTTAAAATTTAAATTGAACACACAAAAAAAAACCAACAAGCATCGATCGGCAGTGCGCAATTACAACAATAAAACAATAAAAAGTAAGGCCGCGTTCATAGTGGAAGCTGAAGCTGAAACTTTTTACAGCTGCTGAAAACGCTTTGTGTACAATCATATGGAAAAAGCGCAAAGTGTTCATAGTGCAAGCTTAAATTCAAGGTTACGCCAGTTTTGAGGCTTTTTGATAATTTTTTCTTCTATCTCACTTGGGCACACGGTGTTGATTTTTTGTTTCATGTCGTACTTATGCTTTGGGTGCCAGCTTATTTTAACATACTTTTTGGCACTTTTTCTTCCATCTCGTTTGTGTACACAGTTTTGATTTTTTGTTTCATTTCGTACTTACGCTTTGTGGTTATTTTCATACTTTTTAACGCTTTTCTTGGCTGTTTTTTTTTTTTTATTTCTTGTTTATGTTTTACCGCACTGATTTTGTTTTTGTACTTTTCGGCAGCAATGCCCAGCGCTTTAGTTTTATTTTATTGTTTTATTTTCGCATTATCGGTTGATACGTGTTGTTGTTTTTGTCTATTTAACAATGTCAACATGATCGCAGGCGCTGCCAGCATTGCATGTCGTTGTTTGTATGTCCTTTTGTTGTTAGTAAAATCAGCATATGCGATGCGCAAAATATGAAATCGTGCGCTATTTCGACTTTGTCTCAATGCGTGTTGTTGTTTAGATTCGTTTTGTTGTTGGTAATTTTTTGTGGGCATCGCTAAGACCCCTTTTCCACTCGGCAATTTTTCTTGCTGGCAAGTCGAGTTTGTTGGCATCGGGACGTGACGAAAGGGGATGAGTACAGACTTGCTCGTGCTTGCTCGTACCGGCAATTTTTCTTTTGTCCTGCTCTTTCACTTTAGTTTTATTCAGAATTGCTCAAGAAAATTTGCTGAGTGGAAACGCAAATGGCAAGATCAAAAGAGAATTGAAAACTTGCTGGCAAGAAAAATTGCCGAGTGGAAAAGGGGTCTAATTTTCGACGCTTTTTTTCTTCAGATGCTTACTTCATTCTTGTACCATTTCTTGGTATGTGTGTGAGTTGCACGTTTTCAATTTCCTTTGAATGCATTTTTTGTTGTTATGATCTTATGTTATTGATCTTTATTTTGTGCGTAGAATATAGACAAAATATTTTATTTGTTGCTTTGTGGAGGATAGGTATTAGAGTGTATCGACTTGTATGGGAAAAATCTGACCCCCAATTCCGGTACCAAAATTAAATAGTACATGAAAACTCGTTTCGATTGGTGTACTTTTTTTTTATTTGAACCAATTTTGGCGTCCCCCGAAATGCATTTTTGTGCATTTTTTATCAACTTTTGTACTGGAGACCCATAAATGGTTGATTTAAAAAGAAAATCAAGCTTATCAATCAATTCCTTTCATATAAAAACACAGAACTGCAAATTTTCATCCCTGTTGACAAATGATCTAACGAGATAAAACAGTTTTTTTCAACGTGAATCTACTTGTTATTTAATATTTGATATGTTTTTATTTATTGTATGAAAGTATTTTTAAACTTTTGTTGTTTTTTTTTATTGCTTACTGCAAAAGTAGCGTATTTTTAACAATTACAGTTAACCAAATAATAACAACAATTTTTTTAGATCCTGTAAAGGACTCAAAAACCCTTTTTGTTTCGAATTTCAGTCTTTTTGAACGGCCCTCCAACACAGAAAACATTATTCCTTTTCTTCGTTCTGCAGAAGCAACAGCCACTGACGCCTCTGTGAAGAGCTTAATATGCTTTAACTTGCTAAAAGTTTAAAAATACTTTCATACAAAAAATAAAAACATATCAAATATTAAATATAACAAGTAGATTCACGTTGAAAAAAACTGTTTTATCTCGTCAGAGCATTTGTCAACAGGGATGAAAATTTGCAGTTCTGTGTTTTTATATTAAAGGAATTGATTGATGAGCTTGATTTTCTTTTTAACTCAACCATTAATGGGTCTCCAATACAAAAGTTGATAAAAAATGCACAAAAATGCATTTCGGGGGACGCCAAAATTGGTTCAAATAAAAAAAAAGTACACCAATCGAAAGGACTTTGCATGTACTATTTTATTTTGGTACCGGAATTGGGGGTCAGATTTTCGATACACTCTAATAGGTATCCAACTTTTTTCTGCACTTGTTGCTTTTGAGCTATTTCGCCGTTATCTTCGTTGTTCTTTATCTTTTCTTTGAATATTTTTGTGATGAACTTCAAAATATGCATCAACTTTCCAAATAACAAGAAATAATTCAAACAAAACATAAGCCAAGCGCATGCAAAAAGCGCGCACTATGAACAGCAACAGCTAGAAAAAGTATCTAAAAGCGCGAAAAAGCGCGCACTATGAACAGCAACAGCAAGAAAAAGCGTCATGATATCGCTTGAAAAAGCTTAGCCAGCTTCAGCTTCCACTATGAACGCGGCCTAAGGCTGCGTTAATAGTGAACGCGATTCAGACAGGCAGGCTGAAATTTGTGTGAAAAAACGTGATGCAGATAGCTATCTATCTCGCTTGTTCACATTGCCTGTCTGACTCGGCGTTCACTATAACCGCAACCTAAGAGTGAAGCTGAACACTGAATTCGGCGAATTACAACAATCATGAAAATATTGAAGTTGTTGTAAAAGAGTGGAAAGAGTTAGGCGCTGGTAAGCGCTGCTGCAGACTGCAATGTAATGTTTTTTCCTTGCTGCGAATTAATATAAAAGCATGAATATTCGTTTCTTTTGGCGAATGTTGCGAATGTCTGGCTTCGTCGGACATTCATGTTTCGCAGGCATTCGTATTCGTCATCGCTCGTACTTTACGGCATTCGTACCACAGCGATTGGTACATGTATTTGCGCATTAATTTTAATGCAAAAGGCACATTCGTAGCTCGTATTTTGACGACACATTCAAAACGTCATTTGAATGCACTCAAGGTGTTCTCTGGTAAGCATCATACCTAGGGAAATTCTGTAGTGATTACATGACTAGCACAAATTAAATAAAAGACAAAAGCTAATGAACCAACAATATCTATAAGAAAATAATGGCGGAAAACAAAAAATAAAAACGCGTGCTTAAAGCCCGTTCATATTTTTTCCAATTTAATGCATTAAAAATTAATTTAGAAGAGTTGAAATAAAGCGCAGGCGTAAATTCAGTTTGTGTGAGCTGATATGCATATAGTACGAATTGGGAGAAAAATATGGGTCGGACCATAATACAATAATAAAATAGGCTCATTTATGTGGCCTCTCAAATGTCTAGTTTTACACATACAAAGCTGTGAGTCCTATAAATGTCAAACAATAAATTCAGCAACAACAATTTCTGAGTTTCCATGGCGAGTTAACTCAGTGTTTACTCGGGGTTAACTCGCTATGGAAACGCTAGTTGAATTGAGTTTCGTTAAATCTTCGAAACTCCACGAAACTTTCAAGATTTAACTAGGTTCTATCTGTCAAAGTGATTGCTGTCATTAATTTTGAAAAAATAATGAAAATTTTTATTTTAACAAAAATATTAAAATGTCGAATGCAAGAGTTTTTTGGAGTGCCGCAGAAATTAGTCAAAAAATAACAAAAATTACAAAAAAGAATTGACAAGTTCAACTCGACTCGGTGTTGTGCATGGAAACACTATCGAGTCAGCAAAGTCATTTTGTCAACTCAACGAAAACCCAAACCCAGAGTTAACTCGCCATGGAAACTCAGTAAATTAGAAAAACTTAAGTTCGAACAGCTGACTTTGACATCTAGCTCACTTCCTCCCTAAGTAACATTTTTGGAGCTACTAGGTACGAGTGAGCTTTAAAAATGTTCTAAAGGTGTGTCATATGTAGTTAAAGCTTTACTTCAGCTTGTTTTGCAGCTAGTTACCTTTTATTATAAGTAAAATGCTCGATAGTTGATTTTTTACCATTCTTAGCTCCACAACTTTATATAGTTCTTTAAAGGAATTTATAAAATCTGCAAAAGAGCAGAACTCGAAAATTTATTATTTGCTTTGTAAAGGCTCTTTTACTGCAATAAAAATCACTACAGAGCTGTTTTAAAATCCATAGATTTAGTATAATTTTAGCTTTAAGATGTATATTTTTACTGCATTTTCAAAGCTAATAAATATTTAATACAGCATAGATGCAAAAATCAGACAAAATGGCGATCTTATTGGAAATAAAAACTCATGGGAATTACATTAAGTTAAACATTGTAGTTTAGTCCCGTAAAGTCCGATTTTAGACACGGCGATATTGCAATGATTTTACTCAGCGATTTTCTTAGTTTTTCTTTTGTTACATTGTTTCATCGTACATACCTTGTACACACGACGATTTCGGCGGAGCGATTTTTGCTTATTTCTTTTGCTGACATTAGCAATATTAGTTACAAACAACCTTATTGGTAGCTTAAAACTCATAAATTAAGCCAAGTAATTTTTATAATAGCTAAACGTTTGATGTTGATGAAGTTGCAAGAAGAAATTAAATCAAACGATAAATTGAAAATTAATTCAAAGCAAACATGAAAAAATCGTTGCAAAATCGCTGGTACGGCCGATGTGTACCTTTCCGCTTTCATCTCTACTCCCGATCCCACGAACAAAAAATCGGTGAGTAAAATCGTCGCAATATCACCGTGTCCATAGTACAATAAGGAAGGTAGTATTAATAGGACTGAAACAGTTGTTTAACGAAGGCATATAGTGTCAAAATGCTGTGATGACAATTGACGGTGTTGTTTTTATTAACAAAAAAGAGGATTTTTGTAAGGGGACACATTTTTTTAAAATGGCAAAATTTTTAATTTTTGTTAATTAAATTAAGTTAATTTTGCTTTGTTTTAAAAAACACAAAATAAGGTGGAAGAATTTGAAAAAGAAGAGTTTGATTTACAAACACTGGCGTTGTAAATTTGGAACAGGAATGTGCACAATCTTTCAAAAGTAGTTGGGACTTGATAAAGGCACGTGGAACTTATAAAAAATTGACACTAGAATAATATAATTTAGCGCAATGATGGGAAGAGAAAATTTGATTTGATTTAAGAAGAAGTTCCCTTTTTGTTTTATTTCGGTGTACATCACTTGTTTTTGACACTCTATGCCCGCAGCTCGGCAGCGCAGCTAGTAATAATAGTACCAATAGGCTCTTTCATGTTCTTTCAAACATGTTCCGATGGACATGTAGTACGACAGAATAACGGAAAATTTGTTCGAGCTTTCAAACAGTACTACATGTCCGATGAACATCATTATTTTTCAGCGTTTATGCAGAGCACATCGTACAATGGCAAACAATTTCTTGCCGCTCTTGTTGTTGATGTTGTATAAATGATAAATTATGAATAATAAGGGTATTCATGCAAAGAGGCAAGAATATAATTTGGGCAATTAGTTATTTTTATCAGGCAGGTTGCATGAGCATCCCTTTAAAGTCGATTGAGTATTTGCATCATATATCAGCTGTTTGCAAGTTCAGGGTTTGCTTTCTGCAAATGAAGTATATAAATATTTTTCAATTCCTTCAATTCACAAAAGTTCCATTCTTACCTCTTCCATGTTATTTAATTAGTTTTACAATTTTGACTATATCTTCTCCTGCTTCTAATTTTTTCTTTTGCTTTAATAAAATAAATCAGCTGATTGATGTTATAAGTTTTCCTGTTCGTTTGCTCAGCTAAATTGTTGAGCAAAGATATCTGGTTTATGCAAAAGCTTCTTCATACAAACTTTGACAGTTCATTTATAAGGAGAATAAACTTATACGGTTTATACCGTTTATAAGGGTTTTGCCCAGTTGCATGAATACCCTTAATATTTATTATATTGCTAATTATACAGAATTAATATTCAAAACTCTTTGCGTGTTGCTATTTCTTATGCTTCGCGTAGCTCTTCATTCCTTGACGATTTTTGCAGAATGAGATATGCTTCAAGTCCGATTAACGTGCGTTCAAACAATACTACATGTCCGAGGGGCGCTAGAAAATCAAAAAATTTTGATTTTCATACTACATGTCCGATGGACCGCAGTTTTTGCTTTCAGACTTACTACATGTCGTACGACATACAATGTCCGATGGACATGTACTATAGTTTGAAAGGGTCTTATAATTGTTGTACTATGGCCGTTTCTAAAATGGAACGCACTCGTCAATGGTGAATTTCCAGGCGACTGGAAAACGACCTATATCAGTGAACAAACTCGTATCAAATTGACATGCTCTTTGAAAGCAACTGATAAACACCGACCATATAACCTCAATATGGAAGTAAAACTGTAGTTATAAATCCTAGTTTATAGGCTACTAATACCTTTATGATACCATTTTAGCAAACACGGTAAATTGTTACTTTTACAGTTCAAAATAATCATTAAAAACTAATTAGCTGCTACAATCTAATACTGAGTTTCCATGGCGAGTTAACTCGGTGTTTACTCGGGATCAACTCGCTATGGAAACGCGAGTTGAGTTGAGTTTCGTTAAATCTACGAAACTCCACGAAACTTGTAAGATTTAACTTGGTTCTATCTGTCAAAGTGATTGCTGTCGTTAATATTGAAAAAATAATGAAAATTTTTATTTTAACAAAAATATTTAAATGTCGAACGCAATAGTTTTTGGAGTGCGGCAGAAAATAGTCAAAAAATAACAAAAATTACAAAAAAAAAATTGACAAGTTCAACTCGACTCGGTGTTGTGCATGGAAACACTATCGAGTCAGCAAAGTCATTTGTCAACTCAACGAAAACCCAAACCCAGAGTTAACTCGCCATGGAAACTCAGTATAAAATTCACAGTGCTTGTCAAAATGCTTAACGAATTTTTGTTCACCAACTCACCATGCATGCCGGCAGCATGCGCAGTTGTGCAAATTTACAAACTCACCACACCAGAAAATTCCAACGCGGTTGACGGATGAAGGAAGGCACCGTGTCCATTCGCTTTTGAAATCGGCAAGTCGAGCACACTGTTGTAAGGGTTCGTTCGAAGTGAGTACACGATATAATTTGCTCCAGGATTTGAAAAAATTTATTTGCTGCTGCTTCTGCCACCACTGTTAAATAATCACCAAGAAGAAATGAATTTGAACGTTGAGAACGCAAATATTGAAATAAGTGATTTAAAATTTTTGACAATGAAGAATAAAGTGAAAGCTTCGTCAAATTCGTGCCAGTTTTTGACATTAAAGTGATTATTTTTTGGTAAATTGTGACTCAAAAAATTTTCACGTTCTGACGGCCATCTTGAAGTTGGGAAAAATGTCTACCACGAGAAACGAGCGAGAATGTGAACGAAGCAACGAGTTATCACGAAAGACAAAAGCATATAGAATAAAACGTTACGACAGCGGCGTTTTTAACTTAATAAATTGAAAAAAAAATAATTTGTAACTTAAGAAAAGTGTTAAAAATTGTAATTAAATATTTTAAAAGTGCATTTTGTGAAGAAGCACAAATTGGAGCTTTCGAAAAAGTGAAGTAGCAAGCAATCAAGTAATGTTACGTAACCAGCAAATCTGGCTACGTAACTTTGGTGGGCAGCAAGCGTAGAACAAGAACTCTTTTTACCAACATTATACATTTCCATTTCTTTTATCAACAAATTATTAAGTAGTTAAAACTTTCTTTCAATATTTTTCTCTTTGCAGAGCATCTGTGCGCTAGCTTTAACTTCTTGTTGATCTTAAGCATCTAATAAATTTAAACGTACACAAAAATGTTCGTGTCAACAGTCTCCCGTATTGCTCCAGTTGCCAGGAGTGCTGTAAGTAGATTTCACATCCTAAATCTTCAACTATTTAACATAAAGATCTAGTTATTGAAATTGCAAATTACATAAGCAGTAAATCGATTTTTTTTACCGTCAAGTGAGGTGTATTGGAAAATTTGGTCGTGTTGTGAATTGTTAAGAAAGTTACATAAGAATTTGAGGTTATGTTTCAGCCGATGCTGCTTTTGATGTAGGGTGTGAGAATTATTCAAGGTTGTTTTCCAAGATTTACGAAGAAATTCTTAATTAAACTACGAATATTTAAATATTGTTGCAATTATTTCGTTCGTTAAACAATCTGAATTTAGGCAAAGGTGCTACAGAATGAAAATCTCGTGACGGAAGCAGCTACCAAAAAACATGTTTGTTGTATAACTTAGTTACAAGAAAGGTTAAGGTGCTTTTGAACTATGGCATAGCATAGAAGAACAACAAATATATTATTAATATGGTTAAAATATAAAAATTCATTAATAGTATTTCTTGAATATAATATGATGTAGGTAATGTGAATAGGTGTACTTTTTCTTAGTAAATTTAAATTAATTCCGGAAATAAAAAATTTTGGCACTGACGTATTAAATGCTATGGATAGAAGTACAGAAAGGATTTTTTCCTATTTAGAATACATGACTAGATTTTTGGGGTGGGGACACCACTAAGGGGACACTATTCACTATTATAACTCGAGAGTTATCAATAACTTTAGAATTTTTGTATGGAAAACTTGAAAGTTATTCAAAACTTTCGAGTTATAAAAGTGAATAAAATGGCCCTAAGTTGACGGACAAACTCCTTATTTTGTTTACAAGAAGGCAGGGAACATCACCATAATTTTTAACTGAAAGTTATTTTCAACCATAAAACATTTATCTTCATGTATTTTTGAAACATTGTTTGCAATGTATTTCTCGACAGTTGCATAACTTGATAGTTTGCAGATATTTTATCGTTCACGTTGTATGTGTATCTTGAACATATTTTCGTTGGGTTTTTGGGCAATGAAGTTTCTTTATGTAATAAAGTTTTTATTTTGGAATGAAAAATTAAATTAAATTATATTTGTACATACGATGTTTCATAAAAAAACATATGTTTGCAAGTTGTACATAAATATAATACATAGTTGTTTATTATTGCACTATTTTATATAGTCTTTGTAAAATAATTTTATTGAATATAGTTAAAATATTAATTTTTTTATCTTGTTTATTTTTAGCTCCTTAACGGCTCAAAGCAATACTTGCGACCATTGAGTAGCGCAGTTGTTAGCCAGAGCCAATCTTTGGCCGCTCAGAACACAACCCCAGTTGCATTGCTGCCACAAATTAGGTCATTCCAGACCACTCCAGTCACTCGTGACATTGATTCAGCTGCCAAATTCATTGGTGCTGGTGCTGCAACAGTCGGTGTCGCTGGTTCCGGTTAGTATTGGAAGATTAAAATATTTTATGAACTTACGTACAAGAAAGCTGCGCTTTTAATACAAACGCAAAGTATTCAAAAGTAAATAGAAACATTTTGTGCATTCAACGATCTGCATCAACAACTTAGTCAGTTGCAATCTAGCATCTGGGGCTCACACACGAGTATTTCCTCGCACGACTTTTCTCGAAAAGAAGTGTGTTGGATGTAGATTACTCTAACAATGCCTCGGGAAGGTCTGAGATTTGGTCAAAGTTCAACTAAAACTCGCAGTTGTGCGTGTGGACTTAAACTGTATATATTTCCCAGCAGGAAACTTGTATGATTAAAAGGCAAAGGGACAAGAAATTCTGTGTGATCAACTGTTCACAGTCCACACATTGAAATCTTTTGTGACCAGCATTTTAAGTGCGATATGCTTGCTGCATCATTTGTATGTAGAACTCAATTCAGACTAATCTGTGACTGACTAATAAATTGACAATGAAAGTTGAGATTAGTGCATAAGGAATAAAAGCAAAATTTTGTATTTTAATAGCGCAGCTTTCTTGTATTGATTAATTTTTTATATAAATTTAAATATGTGCTGTTTTGTGTTTCCCTTTTTCTTTTTACTTCCAATACAAACAGGTGCCGGTATTGGAACAGTATTCGGTTCCCTCATCATCGGTTATGCTAGGAATCCATCATTGAAACAACAGTTGTTCTCATACGCTATCTTGGGTTTCGCCCTCTCCGAAGCTATGGGTCTTTTCTGTCTTATGATGGCCTTCTTGCTCCTCTTCGCTTTCTAAAGTGTTTGTCATCGAACTAATAATTATAAAGAAAAACAAAGAACTCCACCATCTATATTGTTTTTAAAAAACATCCAAGAATAATTAATAAAACACTTTTATTTAAGTTTAAAACGATAATAAAAACTAAACAAAAATCCTATGATACAAGTTTTAAAATTGAGAACTGGAAATCGAATTAAATGCCGACACTATTTGTTATGAGGAATCGATATCGAAAAATAGTAAATGTGTTTCGAGCGTCATGTCTCTGTAGAGAGATGTATTCCGAAAAGACAAAAAATATTCGCAAGTCTTGTAAGCAGTTAAAGTCGAAAACATAACACTCCTCAAATTTAAAAAGTTCAAATAAAAAATAGAAAAGAAACAATCTAATAATTTTAAAGCGTTTAATTGTTCATATCTATTAGTGTACAATTATGTAACATTTGTTAGCTTCTTTTGTTGAAAAAAAAAATGTTAAAACTGCGTGCGCTCTCATTGTTGGTACCATTGATATCACTGCAGGTTAAATTAATATTTGTACATTTGCATGTTAATAAAAAAGAAGTTTTCAAATATCTGCATTTTAAACGATTACTGCGAGTAGGCTAGTACCTAGTACTGAATAAATTTAGCAAAGACTTCACCTCAAATGTTCTTTTTATGATTTTTGTATTGCCATTAGAACAACTTTATGTGACAGCTGATAAGCCAATAAGTATGTACTACATTGTGTTTATTATGTGCAATGAAAGAAAAAAATATTGAAAAATAAAATCTTATGGAATTCACGAAAACTTACTGGTCTTTTTTGCATCGTTTATTTAAGTCTAATTTCATGAGCAAATTAATATGTCTCTGAACCAAGAAGTAATGTTTGTGACAGCCTGAAATAAATGTTATAATAAAATTTATTCGTTATAGTTTATGTAAACACCTTGATCGTACCTTTAGAGATCAAAGTTTCTAATTTGCGTGTATCCAAGATCCGTATTAATGAATTCAAAGTCAAGGGCATAAATACAGAATATGTACAAAACAAATTGTCAAAAAATGCTCTTCCTATATCCATGCCATGATATTCCTGGAAATGAATTAAAAACAAAACATTCATTAAAAGATGGAACTCTAAAATCGACATATATTGGAAAAAAAGATAAGTTTGTTAATATCCCATAAAACCGCCATCAAAATCCCCCAACATCCGTCAGCAAAATTCGCAGTCTGTACTGGTTACATAAATAACAAGCATCCCTGTACTTAGACTTGCAATCAGAGTTGCCATTTTCATGTGATAAATCACTTCTAGCGATTTTTTTAGTTGCCGTTTAAAGGTCTCTGCCCACTTACGACGCGTAACGCAATGGCTGTCGAACGGCGACGGTAAGTCCCCTTTTCCACACGGCAATTTTTCTTGCTGGCAAGTTTTCAATTCTTTTTTGGACTTGCCACTTGAGTTTCCACTCACCAAGATTTCTTGAGCAATTTTTAATGAAACTGAAGCGAAACTTCAAAGAAAGAGTAGCACAAAAGAAAACTTGCCGGTACGAGCAAGTTTGTACTCGTCCCCTCTCTTCACGTTCCGATGCCTACAAACTCGACTTGCCAGCTAGAAAAACTGCCGTGTAGAAAAGGGGACTAATGTGGCTTTCACATCTGGAACTCGTGTGGCAAACAATATGGCGGCTTGTGTGTGTTCGAGAAAGCGAGCGTTCAAATCACGGAATTTGTTTGGCACACACAGGGTTACATTTGAGAAGAGTAGAAATGTACTTTTAAAAAAGTATTTATTGCTTCGAAATAAAATTATTTTTGTGTGGGGAAAATAAAGCAAAAATGCTCTCCAAGTCTTCCACACCTACTTACTTTTTTCGAAACAAATTTTGTACTGAATCCAATTAAAGTTATCACGTATACTGTATGCAGTTTACATAGAGTACTACCAAATAGAAAACATAAAGTACCAAACATTTCTCATATCGTACTTAAATCATTAAAATGTGCTCCACATAGTACTACACTTATGTTTCAATACAACCCTGGTTTCGCAATGACTTTAGAAATGTTTTTTTTTTGCTTTGTTGGACAGAGAAAATCAAAAATTTTTGGCAACAAGCCAACTTGCGTGCCAAGCTGGCGAACTAGCTTCTTAACTATCGAACTTGTGTGGAAATGGCCGCCGTGTGGCACACAAAAGCACAGATTTGAAGCCTGCATAAAAAAAGTAAACACTAGAGTTCGTAGTGAACACTTGATTTCTCATTAAATAGGATAAAAGGAGTGTTCACTACTTAAAAAGAAGTGAACACTATAATATATTGTAGTGTGGTTCTGAATAGACTTCTTTGAAATAATTCGTAACGAAATGACAATGTTTTTAATTTTTATCGTAGAAATAGAACTAAATGTTATTAAAAAAGAAGCTTTGCCCACGAAGATAGTTTTCGATTTCTTTATAGGCTGTACTGTGAGAATGTTGAATTGTTAGCAATATATTTATTGCCTGAAATGTAGAAACTCGATATATGACGTTAAGTAATTTTACTAAAATGCAATGTATTCTTTGGAAACGTTTGCCCAAGCGAAACACTGCAGTTCGGTTTCTCCTGCAATTACTTCGCGACCTTCTTTTAGAATCATATTTCTATATCTTTATATAGTTCTATATCGTCTATTTACACCAACTCATAACAGGTGTATTCGATTGTCCGGAATTATTTTCTCTTATAAACTTTAACTCTAACCGTAGAAGTAGTAGAAATGCTAACAACTTGATTTATCTTCCATTTAGTAGCACAAATTACATGGCTACTGCTCCTTTAAACCGCATGAGTGCCTCTGTTAACAACTGTACATTTTTTGGTGTTAGTTTGTCAAAAGGTCAACTCAAAAGTAGATTGAAAGCTATTGTGTAATTAGATCTGTGTTTGTGTATGCATGGTTAGTTGTTATGTCCTGTGTTGTCCCTGAGCCCAATCCATTCTGTGGTGGGTAAATTTTTCCCACATTAATTTGTTTGGAGCCACTGGAATTCATAACATTGAAATATTTCAATGAGATCTGGATTGTGGCTTCAAATATATTAATGCTGAGAATGTGCGAAAAAGCTGTAGTAGCTGAACTCTATTGTTATTGCATGTTCCGTGTTTTTTGCTAACATTAATTGATTTAAGTTAATAATACTTAAATAAACATTATTTTTAATAATTATATTTTGAGCTTTATGCCAAATAATTCATGAAGCAACTTTATTTATATTGCATTCAATTTTCAAATTTAATTTTTAATATATGACAAGAATGCAAAAAGTCTCGCGGGCTGTGATTTCATGGAACTTTTTTGACGTTATAGTTTCATATTTTCGTTGTTGATGAAATTTTGAAAGCAAAGTCTCTGTAACGCAGTTTCATCATGTAATTTGAAGATGAAACTTGAAAAGAAAATTTCAGAAAATCGCATGCTACGAGTTTCATTGTATAAATCCCCTCTATAAAAGAAGTGAACACTTAAGTTCGAAATTCGAAAATAAAGCTTGCTTATTTTTTTTGAAAAATGTTTCTTCATACCAAAAGTAGTGTTCTCTACAGAACTATCACTACTTGATAGATAACACTACTCTGAAGCGTTCACTATATTTTATGCACACAGGCCCTTAACTTTTCTTAACATCAATCTTAACTTTTGAAAAGTTTAAACTTTATACCTGCGAAGACGAATTTCAGTGTTCGGTTTGTTTGTTAATATACGTGTTTTCGCATTAACTCTACAACAACGAAGTGTGATAAAAAAATCACGCATGAGTGAAAAATCACTCGCTTTACTTAGGAAATCACACACTGACACACGGCACTTAAAAAATCACGAAAAGTAATATATCACACGAATCTGGCAGCTATGACCTTGAATTAAATTGCAATTTTAATCTGGCAGTTCTGTAATATCTTGACATTTGGATTATAGATGCCAACAAAAATGCACACACAAAATCACTAATCACTAGTGTCCGACCGAAACCAAAATTTTGGCCGAAACCGAAACCGAATTTCGGCCATTTTTGTAATATTCGGCCGAAACCGAAACTGAAACTGAATGTCTTGAAAATTGTTTTAAAAAACAAATTATTTTTTTAATTTTTTTCTTAAAAGCTTTCAAATATATAACAATTGAAACATATTATAATAACGTATATATACGATAAATATTCTTTTGCCTTTATTCATAAAAATTTACGAGCCTCTTATAAAGCCTTTACAAAAAAACAAATCTCAAAAACAGTATTCATAAACGTCCAATAACGACAAAAATTTCTTATAAAGGCTTCTTAAATGAGTAACCTTCAATAAACCCTTGATAAAGTCTTTTTAAAATTTTTACTCTAATGTGAGCACAAATTTTGTCAAAAGTACTTCAAACTGTTTCAAAAAATATGGAAACATGGCAAAACATTTCAAAATATTGAAAATAAAAATTATAAGTGGCAAAACATTTCAAAATATTGAAAATAAAAATTATAAGTGACAATTTTTTCAGAGAAGAACATAGATTAAACATTTTTTTGACTGTTTGCATGTCAAAATATTGATAAAATTATGACAAATAAACAAAAAATTATTGAATTTATCAAATTCACAAACCATTCTTGACACTGTTCCCATTTCAAATTGAGAGTGTTTTAACAAATGAGCTGAGACAATATTTTTATGAATAAGAAAATTTGAAAAAGCATTTTATCTCTAAAAAGCTTTTTGACTATTGAGCACTTTAAATCTATTTGAAGATATTTTTATGAATATAAATATAAATATTTGAATATTAATGTTCAACTATAAAATAATAAATAGAGATCATTTTAATATCACTTTATGGAACTTTTTAGTATTTAAAGTTAAAGAACTTAATATTATAATTAGTGTCCGACCGAAACCAAAATTTTGGCCGAAACCGAAACCGAAACCGAATTTCGGTCATTTTTGTAATATTCGGCCGAAACCGAAACCGAAACTGAAAGTCTACATACAAATTTGTTTTTAAAAACATTTTATTTTTTTTTTTAATTTTATTAAAAGCTTTCAAAAACAAAACAATTCAAACAGATAATAATAACGTATACATACGATTAATATTCTTTGAATATTAAAGTTCAACTTTAAAATAATAAATAAAGAGATAATTTTTAATACCACTTTAAGGAACTTTTTAGTGTTTAGAGTTATTCGGTTTCGGTTTCGGTTTTCGGCCATATTGATGCCGAATAGCCGAAACTGACTAAAAGGGCCGAAACTGGCCGAAACCGAAACCGAATATTCGGTCGGACACTAATTATAATCTAAAAAAAAAATCTACATTTATCGTTATGTGCTGGACCCAACCCACAACTTCTACTTAACTCCATTAAAAATTTTGATGAAAGCGAACTCACATCTACCAAATATTCGGTTTCGGCCATATTGATGCCGAATAGCCGAAACTGATTAAAAGGGCCGAAACTGGCCGAAACCGAATATTCGGTCGGACACTACTAATCACGCATTAAATATATAAAATCACTTATGTGACACTTTGAGAAAAATAATCACACAAAAAAAAATCACACACGGAACAGATAATCACTTAGAAGCATTTACAATTTTACAGCATTAAAAAGCATTTAATGCCATACAATTTTACAAATAATGAGATCTTTTCATTTAATTTTAATTGTTAAAATTTATTAATATTATTTACTATATTAAAATTAAGAATATAGGAAACTTTTTGATAATTCAATATTATATAAATCGGTGGAACTAATTTAAATTGTCTGAATTTGTATTGCAATATGAACTTAATATTAACTTTTTAAAAGTTCCAACTTTATACCTGCGTAAGCACATTTCAAATTCATTGTTGGGTTTGTTCGTTAATATACGTGTTTTCCCATATACTCGAACACACTCCTCAAAAATAAAATGTGTGATAAAAAAATCTTATTTGAGTGAAAAATCACTCGGCTTTTTTAAGAAATCACTTATTGTCCACGGTACCTAAAAAATCACGAATAGTGTTTTATTACACGAATCTGGCATCTATGTGTTGATGCACGTTTTACTTTGTTTGTTTTGATTGTAGTGAAGATTTCAATGGATTTTGCAAAAAAAATTCTCAATAAATATGGTTGGAAGGATGGCGAAGGTCTTGGAAAGAATAACGATGGCATATCCAAGCCATTGAAAGCTAATCTGAAGTTTGATAACGCAGGATTTGGTGCTGATCAGGCAGCAAGTGACTTTAATAATCATTGGTGGGAACGAGTCTTCAATGAAGCAGCTAGCAATGTTGCGATAAAATCTGATAAAGACGGTGTCAGCATGGATCTGAAGAATCACAACGACACAGTTGAGATAACAACCAAAGGATATTCCATGCGAAAGTTAAAGAAGACGAAAACTGATAAAAATGACGATAAATATGAAAATTTCCTGCAGTCGGCAACGTTGTCAAAAACCGGTGATGAGGTAGATAAGCCGGATAGAATCACTGCCGATGAAATCGAGGTTCAGAAATTTAAACAACTAACGGATGATGAATTGTTCAAAGCATGTGGTGGTCGCACGGCTCACAAAGGTGCACGACATGGTTTGAAATTAAGTGGCAAGCTTGCCAGGATCGAGATGCAGGAGCAGGAACTGCTGGCAAAAATGTTGGCCAAGAAAAATGATGCTGATGAAGAGGCTATAAAGCTCAAAATCAAGAAAGAAATAGTTGCAGAAGACATTCTGGTTACAGCAGAACTTGAAAAAAGTACAACAAATCAAAAGAAACACAAAAAATCAAAACGAAAAAATCAGGATGAACCACTTGTACGAGATATGGAAGAGATTAAACCGAAAAGAAATAAAAAAACAATGGCTTCGGATAAAGAAGTTAAAACAAGTTGTAAAGATCTGGGAGGTGATTTAATTGACGCAAGTGATACAAAGCACGAAAAAAACAAAAAGAAAAAAGCCAAGGACATTCAAGCTAGTCAGAGTTCAAGTGAACACATAAAAAAACATAAAACATAGTAATCCTTGTACATTTTAGGTTAAGTGTTTGATTTGAATATTATTTTTTTTTAATAAAACTAGAAAGAATGGTATTAAAATTAAAAGAAATTTGCTTATCTAAGACTAAGATTTTGTCTGATAACACTATTTCTTGGATTTTGCTTTCATTCTGCGCGCTTTGCCAACGCGTTTGTTACCACCTGCACCACTGCTTGCTCCACCAGTCTTTCCTCTACCCTTCGCACCAGCGGGACCCTTGCGGAAATTTTTCACCTTTTCCAAACCAGCAGCTGAAGATTTTGTATTTCGCTTGAGGCCCTTCTTCTTGCCACCATAGCCAAACTTCTTATTCCGTTTGTTGCGCTTGTCTGCAGACTGTTTTTGTTTCGATTCCAAAGCTTTGGCGTCTTCCAAGAAGTCCAAATTTTTCAGCTTGCCCTTGCGGAACTTTTTCAATTTGTCCAACATTTCCTTCTTCTCCATCTCACGCTGTACCTTGGTCTGCTTGGACAGCATTTTTCCCATTTTACGTTGTTCACGTATCTGTTTAATGCGCTCTGATTTGGCTTGACCCTCTTGTTTGGCCATGAGATTTGCGCGCACTTTTTGCATGTGTTCATCTGACTTGGCCATTTCGGCGAAATAGTCATCAGGTCGACGTGTTTTGATGCCTAACTCGTGTAAACGCTGTATACCTTCAATTACTGCCGCCTGCGCTTGCCTATGAAAAATCATCTCGCGTTTGAAATCATTTAGAACTGGATCCTCTTCAGGCCTAACGTACGGAATCTTTGCGTTGCCTTTGAAAAGGTTGGCCCGTTTTTGCTCGTGTTTCTCAAGCTGTACGGACAGCTCTGGTGCGATTGGAGCCAAGTCGTTAACCAAATCCATACTCTCCAGCCATGGCAGTTGCAATTTAATTTCATCGGCTTTGGCGAGCAATTTTGTCTGCAATTAACAATCTTGTTTACAATTTCAAAATGTCATGTTTTGCTATACTTACGATATCGTTTATGCGTTCTTTTTTGGCATTGAATTCCACATTTAATCCAGGTTTAAGATCGCCGCGTGCAAAAGCTGCTTGCAACTGATTAAAGTTTAATTTAATACAAGTGTGCAATAATTACTATGCCAGACGCCTTCACTTACCTCTGCGTCGGAGTTATTGTCCGATTCATACTCAGAATCTGAGCTCTGCATAGTAAAATTTGACATATCACCCACTTTTACCTTATTTTTAACCATAATATCACAATTCAATGTTTAAATTCTATTAAAATTTGATATTTTAAGCCTTAAAAACACTCACACGTGCGAAAATAAATCAAAACGGTTGCTGAGTGACGTTTAGTTTGACATTAAGACGAGACTCGATTAACAACGTAAGATTGATTTGACAACCCTTGAATCTGGCTCGTGTCAACACTTAGGTTACGGAATATATCGATGATAATAAAACTGCTGCGGCACCTATGTGCTCAAGCAGACAACACTCAATATATAATGCTAGCACATTAATAGGCCACCCTAAGAGTCGGTTTACATTGGCCTCACTCAACCGACTCACTTTGTTGTGAGGCCGCTCTCAAATGTTCACACACATATCTTGCCTCACTTTGAGTCTGATAAACTCCAACCAACAATTCTTTACTTTCAGCGTAATATCGATGATAAAATTTGCGTTTTATTCCAACTAGGCATACTTATTAATTATATTAATTGATTTCACATATAAACATTGCGCTAAAATAGTGCAACTCAACAAATAGACCAAACAATAACGAATGTCACTACAAAGAAATAGAAGTGAGTCGCCAAATTTTTACAATTTTTGAAACTCTTGCCTCACGTAACTTTCACCTTCCCACTTCCTCATCTCTTCTGTAGACGTCAAAGTGAGTCGGTTGAGTGAGGCCAATGTGAACCGACTCCAAATGATACTACATGTCAGATGGACCTGTCATGTCGACGCACATGTAGTACCGTTCGTGTGCTTAAAACGAAGTTGGATAGACATGTCCGATGAGAGAAAAAAGGCCACCCCAAACGATACTACAAGTCGGATGGACATGTAGTTCGACAAAATAACGAAACTTTTTGTCGTTGGTCCTACATCGAGTGCATTTATTATTTTTTAGCGCTAAAATTTATTTATTTACATTATTTTTAACTTTTCTCTTTTTTCCCTTATATATCAACAAACAACATTTATTATATTCGCCACTTTATGCGCGAGATGTGCTTTTCTCAAAAATTGTTATCGAATGACAAAATGCACCAAGTTGGGTGGACACGCACACAATCCATACTATAGTTTGTCTTTCATCGGACATGTCTATCCAACTTCATTTTAAGCACACGAACGGTACTACATGTGCGTTGACATGACAGGTCCATCCGACATGTAGTATCGTTTGGTGTGGCCTAAACATTTTTGACTTTTTGCTCGGTCCATCCGACATGTAGTATCGATTGTGTGCGTGTATAAATAAAAATGTGCTCGATGTTTACTCCATTAAATCTATAAAATAATGAAGTCCATCCGACATGTCCGACCGTGTAGGACCAACGACAAAAAGTTCCGTTATTTTGTCGAACTACATGTGCATCCGACTTGTAGTATCGTTTGGGGTGGCCTTATAACATCATGTTCAAAATTTAGCGAGTTCTTATATTAATATTATTCTTTTTATAATATAATAAAGCAAACAAATTATTGAAAATCATGCAACATGCTGATTCAAAATCATGATACCACCTTTGAAATTCGATCATGCCTGATAAATGAAACTAATTTTAGTTTTAAAAATTCATTCAAATATACATTTTAGATTTAAGGCTTTTTAGATTCAATACAAAAACAAGGGCATGTTTGTTTAACACGAGTTCACACTAAATTGACGACTATAAACAAAAAAATCAAAAATGTTTCACAATCATTCAACATGCTGTCAGGTAGTCTTTCTTCATTATAACGCAAGCTATATAACTTTGCCTTACAGGTTGTATAGACCGTCTGGCTGGTTCTGTTTTCACTTCGAAGATATTTCAAATTATTACAGGCATTTTTTTTCCGGTGTGTCAAAAATTGAGAGTGCATTGCTTATCTGGCAATAATATTTGAATATCGTTTGTTACTCTTTTACCCTTGCAACCCTTTTAATTGTCATGCTTGACGTCATCGAATCGTAACAAGATTTTAAAAAGTCGGCAGTGCCCATACAGAGACTGTCCGCAATTTGAAAAATGTCTTTAGAGAAAAACGCGTTTAAAGTATTTTTTGGCCTATATATTGAATAATATCCCTCGTTTAATATCGTTTACTATTATCAAAATTATTTAATAGACTAAAAATTATGTAAATTTTATTTTTTTTTGAGCATAAACTAGTTCTTTTCCATCAAAAATGTCGGGCCGGTTTTAATAACGAAAAAATACATGAAATATTGATTTTCCTTTAGCCGAATTAGAAATTAGCGATGGTCACATATTCGATATTAAATAGTGCAAATAACAATTTTTAGTTCCAAATATTTATAAAATACCTTAAAGTAAAAACGGAAACTATAGTAGGTACGACGAAATAAGTTTAAACATTTTTTGTAAACTGAAAATTTAAAAATGAAAAAAAAATTAAAAGTTTTTGAAGTTTCAATAAATCACAAAACAAAGAATGCCTTAAAATATGCTATGAAATCTAAAAAAAAAATCAAGCGTTGCGCACTCACATTTTACGGAAATATATTATAAAAATAACAATAATAATTAAGATTAGATGTTTGCGCATGTAATAAACATCTGGTTTCAAAAAAACCTTCTTCACTAATTCTATAGTTTAATACCAACAAAATGTTGTAACCTAGATGGACTCGTGATAAAGAAGTAAACAAAAAGTGCACCAAAAAAGTTTTTGCAGAATCAATGCAGTCCAATTTCTGAAATTTTGCGACTAGTAAAAGAGTAGAAAAACACTGCTTTGATGAAGTTCTGCAAAAAATTTTGTTATTGTAGCAACCTGTTGCTTTATGAATTATTTGGCATAATGCTCAAAATATACAGTGGCTTAAAGTAATAATGGAACAAACTTAAAAATATCATTCAAATCCCAATTCAAGTTATTTTGATGGTCCAACTGGCAAGTTTTTGTATATTTTCAAGAGTTTGATGTGGATAATATAAAATAATTAAAAAAATTATGAATAAACAGTTAATTGATTTAGAATAATTAAAAAACAATAATAATAAAAACCAACATCAAATTAACAATGGACCACGGGCATTTATAAAATAATAAGAAAAATAATTTTAAAAAATATAGAGTAAATATTTAGTTTGTAAGCCCTTCTATTTAATAACTGCTTCCAAATGATTTGGCATTAATTTAACCAGTTTTAGGCAGTAGGACGGGTCCATATTCTCCCACTCTTCAATAATGACTGATTTAGCATATTGTGTGATTTTCAATGTTTCTTCCAGGTAACTCCATGTGTGCTAAATAAGATTGAGGTCTGCAAAGCCGGTTGGAGTTACCAGACATGTGGTCAATTTTTAAGTAGTCAGCTTCTCACATTATAGGCCTTGTGTCTCAGATCGTTATCCTGGTCAAATGAAAATTAACGCTCAATGTCCAACTTTCAAAAACTTTCCTTCAAATTATTCTTCAATATATTTAGGTATACGCAGGGATTGAATCCAAAAAGAACAAATAAAAAGTTCAAAATGTTACCAAAAAAATTTGAACAAAAAATTCTGTTCTCATATTTATTGTTCACATAACAAAAAAATTTGTTTAGAAATAAAAATCAATTTAAGAATAAAAAAATTTTTTAACAAAATATATTGCTCACAGGCTAAAAAAATCAAAATTATTTTATGACTTAAAATCAGAGTTTGAAAACACGCTCTCACGCAAGTTCGTAAATTGGAAGCGAAAGCAAACGCAACGAATTTAGTTAGCGTTCCTGGAGGAAATTATAAAATATATATTGGTAGAAAAGGCTTCGGTATAAAAGTATGAAGAAGTAGCTTTGTCATATAATAAAATCCTAAAATTATGTTACAGTTAAATAAAATACTTTTTGCGTTTTGGATTTTAAATAATATTTTTAAGATTTTTAGTGTTAAGCCTTACAAATAATTTATTTTGGAGATTTTTCTCTGAAAATATTGACCGAATAAATTTTAACGCTAAAAAGCTTCTTTCAACACTTAATTGCGCGGCAAGAATTATTAAAGTTATTGAGTGCGTTTTATGCATGAAACTTTATATTATATTTATTTATTTATATATGAAATTCTTTTTTTTTTGCCTATTTTGTGCCAAATAGAGAAGTTTAACAAAAAAAAAAAAAAAACCGGAGCACCACATAAACATATGGTGTGAATATAAGATGGATATCTTCAGTGGTTCAGCCAAGGACGATAAAATTGTACCTTGAATTTTGTGAATTTTTTTTATAGGAATTTATTACGTTAAATTTTTGTATAAGCACGTATATGAGGATATCATTTCTGGCATTTTGAATTTTGCTGTTCAACATTATTTGAACTAAATTCCCCAAGAAAAAATACACGAAGTTGATGGTGTGATAAGGTAAACTGTATCGTTAGCCTCCTTTTTTTTCTTTAATAACTATTCATACCCGAACCGATAATCACCCAGGCAACATCAGTTTACCTATCAACACAGCATATTGTATATCCAATATATAAAAAAATTATAATAACTGAATTTTCTTTGAAACTTAATAAAATTAATATCAAACTTTTTCATATGAACAAAAAATTAAACAAAAATTATTTTGTTCAAAAAATAAATATCGTTCAAAGAACAAAAAAAAAATTGAAAACCAAAACTTTTTGTTCATATTCAGAACAAAATTTTCGGATAATTTTTTTTTTTGCTCTATTTTTTAAAAAAAATTACAATTCAAATAACTGTTATTTCAATCCCTGGGTATATGTGTCGGTCCATAATACCATCGATGATATGGAGCTTTCCAGGACCTGCAGCTGACATAACACCCCATAGCACCATTGAACCCACCACTGAACCTACCGTGCTTTATTGTTTGACAAAGTTCGTTTTTATCAAGTTCGCACATATCATTTTCAAAAAATTAATTAAAATCCTCGCGAAATTTGAGGTCGTCAGTTTTCAAATAAATTGTTCAATAAAAATGTTAATTTTGATATAAAAAAACAAAATTTTGTGAATAAGTTAATTAATTTGTTATATCAATATCAAACATCTGTTGAATTTTCAATTGCATTTTCTACACTCAAAAAATCTTGTTATATCAACATTACCAGCATTGTTAAATTTCATTTTCAAAATTTTGTTAATATAAAAAGATTCTCGTTATAGCAACCGGATTTCAAAAATAAAAAGATGTTTTTTCATAAATAAACCACAACAGTGTTTCCAATAAAAAGATACACTTCCTGTTGAATCATGTTGCTTTATCAACAACAAAACTTTTAAACAGTGTTGTTAATTTTTTTAATTAAAATCAACAAAAATGTTGTTTCAACTCAAAGCTGGAAAAATATGCGTTAAGCCAAAATAAAAAAAAAAGGGAAAATAATATAATAAATTAAACATGACATAATTTCTTTCTCTTTCAAGCTTTCCTTCTTGTCAATTTCATCAGGAGTTACTTGTATATTCAAGCTGATGAACCCTTCGATGAACTCTTGATATGAAATTGTGGTCATCTCGGCTCACGCTGCAACGTTGCTTACTATACAATGGTATATAGTGGATTTGCCTCTATCTATAAAAAATGGGGAGGTCGTTTTCGGATTTAAATTCTTTTCTGAATATATGCTTAACTTCTGTAATTACCAAAACAACAAATATCGAACAACAAATATCGTAAAATAAGGTAGAAAATTTTATGGTAACAAAAAACCTTGTTTAAGCAACAATAATTTTCTGAAAATTCAAAAATGTCAGTATTCAAGATTCAATATTTTAATATCAAGCATTATTGGCCCGTATGTATAAAATATAGTGAACACTTCAGAGAAGTGTTATCTATCAAGTACTGAAAGTTCGGTAGTGAACACTACTTTTGGTATGAATAAATATTTTTAAGCAAGCTCTATTTTCGAATTTCGAACTTAAGTGTTCACTTCTATTATAGAGGGGATTTATACAATGAAACTCGTCGCATGAGATTTTCTGAAATTTTCTTTTCAAGCTTCATCTTCAAATTACATGATGAAACTGCGTTGCAGAGACTTTGATTTCAAAATTTCATCAACAACGAAAATATGAAACTATAAATTCAAAAAGTTACATGAAATCACAGCCCACGAGACTTATTGCATTCTTGTCATAGTTCAAAAATTCAATTTGAAAATTGAATGTAATAAAAATAAAGTTACAAAAATTAGGCATAAAGGTCAAAATAGAATTATTAAAAATAATGTTTTTTTAAGAATTATTATTTAACATTAATTAATGTTAGCAAAAAAACACGGAACTATATGAAGATATAGAAATATGGACCTTAAAAGAAGGTAATTGCAGGAGAAACCGAACTGGAGTGTTTCGCTTGGGCAAACGTTTTCAAAGAATACATTGCATTTTGATAAAATTACTAAACGTGATATCTCTAGTTTCTATATTTTCAGGCAATAAATATGTTGCTAACAATTCAACAATCTCACAGGACAATCTATAAAAAAATCGAAAACTATCTTCGTGGGCAAAGCTTCTTTTTTATTAACATTTAGTTCTATTTCTACG
The DNA here is from genome assembly GCA_958299015.1 of Tetanocera ferruginea. NCBI lineage: Eukaryota > Metazoa > Arthropoda > Insecta > Diptera > Sciomyzidae > Tetanocera > Tetanocera ferruginea. Next base: position 154,951,783 of record OY282642.1, on the reverse strand, counting down.
ATTAAAATGAAAAAACATTGCCATTTCGTTACGAATTATTTCAAAGAAGTCTAATCAGAACCACACTACAATATATTATAGTGTTCACTTCTTTTTAAGTAGTGAACACTCCTTTTATGCATACCAAATTTAGCAAGTAGTCTTTCGAAAATAGTCTAGTCAAAAAAAGAAGTGAACACTATATAGTGTTTTCTTTTTATGCATATCAATAATGAGAAATCAAGTGTTCACTACGAACCTTAGTGTTTACTTTTTTTATGCATATGGGCCATTATGTCGAAAAATACATTAACAACGCTCACACCTTTGCATTTAAAATATTTCTTAATGGACGCTTATTCAGGTGAAAACAATATTTTTTAATTATACATAGTTTGATTGATAATATAACGGTAGTCCAATTGTTTTTGTCGAGTGATATAATGTCTAAAGAAAAAATTTACAAATCACACGTCTGTTGTCTACGAAAAATAGTGGGTACTGTTTCCACTATACGAGCTCAAGTTCGTATAGAGCTCTTACGCCATATTGTTCGTAAGTTTGTTTGAGTCGCTTCGACTCAAGCCATTATATAAACTGAACCTCAAACCGTCTTGAAAGTTTCAAAGCGATTCAGTAAGACCTCATTTTAAATCGGTTCTTAAAATTTCAAGTCGCTTTGAAAGTTCGCATTGAAAGCTTTTATTTTGCAACCGTTCTGAAAATCGTTCGCAGTAATCTAGCTGTCAAACTTTGTTGAGCACAGTGACAGAATGTACATTGACTTGTCAAATTGTGAAAACGTTTCTACAGTCGCTTTCACTGAAACCGACTCAGTGTTTTTGTATAAACACTCTACTTTTAACCGTACTGTGACAAAACGAAATAAATGAATGCGCTTTAACGTGCCGGATAAACGTGATAAATGTTTGCAAACAACAGCGTTAATCAGTTTCTGTTAATAAAAATGTACATAATTTTAATTACTTTTATACATTTCAATATATAAGCCACATTCAAAAGAATATTTATATCTGCTACTTTATTCACAAAGAAACACCCAATTTGACCAACAAGATCGAGCGTTGATCGATAAGGAATAGCATCAATCCAAACAAGCTAATGTTTGATGTAAAATTGATTGATTGTGTAAAATCTGCATAAAACCAACCACTGTTTCAGGACCTGATGATGGTTGAAGTCTGAGCTCAGACTTATCGATAACAAAATAACTGTGCGCCATCTATGTACTCGATGAAATAACACTGCCTTCAAAATAAAGCGCGAAGCCTCAGTTTAATTTTAATAATACGTTTTAATAATACCTAGCAAATATTTTGCTATGGCGAATTTGGCTAATATATATGCAGAATTACGTCGCGGGTATTCTGAACACTACATTGTAACATACTCTTCAGCACCATCCTATTTAAAACAAATCGTTGGACCAACAGGAACAGCTGCAAAGATTGTATTCCTTTATGAAGAGGTGTGGCACAAAAAACAAATCTTAACATTTTTCTAACTAAATAATACTCTTCCAAATAGGATCGCAGTAAAGCGAGGCTCATGAACTTTGTTTCGCCTTCCAAGCTGCTTATAAAACGTGAAGATAATCTGGATGTGACAGGCAGTCCGCTGAAGGACGAATGCATTGTTGATGCCATCGCTGATGTTTCCATTGAATTCAATCTCATAGCGAAGAACCCTTGGAGCCTAGAGGAAGAGTGTCATAAAGGCTTATCACTTGATAAAGCGCGCAGCATTCTGGGCGCAGCTGCATTCCAGCGTAGTGAAGCTGCGCGTGATGCTCAAGGCTCTGTGTGGGTTCTCTGCAATGGCCTGGATGAAGAAAAGACTCTGCTGTTTCAATATGAATTTGTGAATGGCTTTAATTCGCGTGGCTTGATCACTTACTATGGGCTAGTGCCAGCACACACCGTTACAACGCAAGACTTACTACAACGTCACTATGCATTATTTCGACAAAGTTCTAAGCTAGAAACCTTCATTGAGAATACGTATCACGTGAAGCCTAATGTTGCCATCAAATGTTCGTGGAACACAGCAGCTGCTATACCGTCGTTGATTGATTTGACATCCTGCGATGTTACTCTATCACAACGATTTATTGTTGGTGACTGCAGTCCGTTGACGGAGGAGTTTATGAATCAGTTGAGGATATTAATGTTTATACGCGATGATATTGTTGCATATAAGCAGGAGCATGAGCAAGACGCTGGTGCAATGGGCAAGGAACCCATTTACAGATGTGGCCGGTGAGTTAACTAAATTTATGAATTGGATTATTTCTTTAGAAAAAATATAATATTTGATTTTATAATGCAGTGGCATCGAAATTGAGGAATTGCGTGAGAGTGTTAACAAAGTGATGACTGAAATTTCGGGTTTTACAGAACTTGACGAAGGCAGCGGTCTTGAATACGATATAGAAGCAGTTGTACAGCGCGCTAGGCTGCGTCGCTTAACAGATTTAACAGATAAATTGTGGAACATTTTAAAATGTGAGTTTGCAGTTAAAAGTACATGTTTTATGTACCTCACAAACCACTTTGAAATAATTTATATACTCATGAAAATCACCGAGCAAACAGCAAAATCAAAGCCATGCTTATGTAACCAAGCATTAAAATATTTGTTTATGTATTTGTTTAGGTTGCTCTTCATACAAGGATTTGAAAATAGCCTTCAATATTGTCTTTCAATGTGCAGCCAAGTGCAATATTGTGGTAAGTGCAGCAGCAGCATAAATAACAATAATTCAAGGTATTGATTTCTATTTCCATTGTCTTCTTGCTTATTCGCCAAAAAGAATACGCCAACAAATAAAAACCGTCTGGCTGAAATAATAACGGAAGTAGCCAATCGTCGTCTGGCCATACCCTGCCTCAGCGGCTCAGAACCATTAGAATTGCTATTGGAAATTGGCATAGAGAAACTGTTCAAAGATTATGAATTTATATATGTGGAAAGTAAGATTTGCAGCGCTAGTGATTTGAAGAAAAAAAAGTAAATATGTCTTAGCCATACCTGGAAATCCGATAGCTTTAATACCTTGGTTTTTTTTAAGAACAACTGAAGAGTCTTTGGAAAATGAAGCAACACTCAATGTGCGCAAGTCCATTCGTAATGCGATGCGACCTGAGGCCGCTTCCAGAAAGACATTCTTACATAGCAACATTAATAGTGTAACAAAATTTAGCAGTGATGATGTTGTTAGTTTCAAAAATAGCAATTTTAATCATGACGATACAATTGAACAGCTGGCCAAATTGCTACAAATTCATAGCACTCTGGAGCACCTGTTGATGATACAAATTAATTTAAATTTAAGCAATGGTTTGTTGAGTCTTTTTGACTATTTTTCATAACGTTTACAGTAAATTTTCGCTATGTATATTAAGTCTACAGCGATGTATGTGATCAGCTTTTAAAGAAGCCAGCACGCGTTGTCAACTCGATCGATGATTCGCTAGAAGATGAAATGGAAATAACTTTATCTGTAGATAATGTGCGTGAACACTTGAAAGGGTGAGTTAGAGTACCAGATAGAAGTCTTCCTGATTGCTTTATATGGTAGGTAAAATAATTTTATGAGTAAAATTTTGTTATAAAATCTTTCATATTATAATTTAGTGCACTGAAAAGTTGTTTTAGAATCAAAGTGCTCTTGAAATTAGAACTACAAACGTCAAAAATCAATATTTATTTTTGCTTATCAATATTTTGGCTCAATGAATGTGATTTTGTTCAGTGCAGAGAGAAATCTTCATCCGATTTCCATGCGAAAACACAAATAAAAAACAAGTAAATCCACATTTTTTTTGCAAACAATTTATAAATAATTACTTTCTGTTGCATTTTTCCGAAAACGGATGAAAGATTGTGTAAGTTCAGGCGATTCTACGTCGGCCATTAAATTTAGAACACATATTTGAATGAAAATTAATATAAAAAAAAAATACGTTTTTTTCACCTTTTGGGTTAGAAAACAATGAGCTAATCTTTATCATGATACAGATTTCCTGCTTATTAATAAATACATAATTTAATAAAGAAAACTAAAATACTTGTATTTTTTAATTTTGCAGTAAAGATCCTCATGTGCGTCGTATTACTTTCAAATCTAAGAACAAATATCGGCATGTTAAGACGACATTTTTCTACAGCTTAGAGAATATTTTTCCACCTGGCATAACTGAATGTTTTCAATTAGAAGGTTTTTAAATTATTTAAGATAATTTTTTAAAATTAAATTATTTTAAATTATTTTTTAAAATGAAATAATCATGCAATTTTGATGACATTTTTCTTTCAGATAAAGAGTGCGTTAAGAATAATACTTACTACTGTTGGTTACATCGTAAGATTAAAACAGTCTGTCCCTCAAATGCGGCCGCATAAAATATTTTTTCTCTGTTTGTTATATAATTTTATGATAACTGTCTATTTTTTTTTATGCCTTACAATTATTTTAATATTTAATATACTCAATTGTCAAATGTTCAAATATAATTAGTAATAGTGTATTTAAATAGAAAAAATAAAATCAAAATTGTACCACATACCACTTGGCTCAGACAGTTTCTTTACGTTAATAAGGATTAGTTATGTAGGATTATTTATATATTACTAAGTGAATTTGAATATTTTTTTTTTTGCATTGAATAATGTATTTCTTGCTCATGGCAAATAAGCGAAAACCTTCTTTTTGCCGCTTTCCACTAACGTTATTTCTTTCAAATTTAAATTCTAAACAAACAAACTGGCGAACTGTGAGAAAAATCAAGCGTGCATGAATATATTTTCAAAACAAAGAGTATTCTTTCCAATGGCTAACAAGTCCAGCGGCTGTTATTTCTAACACCTGCCAATGTGCTTGCATATACTAAAAGGAATAATGATAAAGTAGTGCAAAGTAAGAATAGCAATAGCTTTCAAATAAATACAGAACAATATGGTACAATCCAATTAGCCGTTAAGCAGAAGCTTCGTTTAAAGTAGTATTTCAAGTCAGCTATTGTTCTATAAGTTTCAAATCAACTTTGGATGTGCTGTCGTTCGGACGTGTCTGGCTTTAAAACGGAAAACCTAAAGGATTTTTTTTTTCAATTCAAACAACAAGGATTAGAATAATAAAATACTGTGACTGTGTGAAAATTGTGGACTTTTGAGTTGATCCTGCGGCTTTGCCGCTGTGTTGTTAAAAGGATTGCAGTGTTTTAATCAAAGGATATTACATTCGAAAGAATATATTTAAAAATTGACACAAGTGCGCAATAATTAAATTTAAAAAATGGTGTGTATTAATTAAATTAAACAGCTATTCACCCTATTTCAAAATTATGCACAATGCATACATATTTTTAAATTAATATAAGTGAAAGAAAATTTGCAAATTAGCAATCGAACTGTGGGTGAAAGAAACCATAGTAATATTAGACCGCTTAGTTTTTAATTCCAATACATCCTGTGTGAGCAAAAACTGTCCTTTGTTCAGGATATGCGCTTCGGTGCTTGTGCTTAAATGTGTGTTTTTTTTTTTTTTGTTTTTGGTGGTTCAGTGAGATTGACGTATTAAATTACTTACACAAAACTATTGGCATGCAAGGATATTGAATACCTTCATGGTAGATAAAAGTTCAATTATGTTTTTTGGCAATTAAAAAAAACGCATAAAAAAAATTTTAAAAAGTGGCTGTTAAGAATGTTCTTTGAATGATCATAAAAAAAGACGTGCTCACTAAGAATATTAAATTTCTTTACTGGATTTTTAAATAAAAAAAGTAACAGTACACGCCAGGATGTATTTATTATAGTGCCAGGATGTATTGCAGTAACCAAAGCATTTTCTACGTTTCTAGAAAAACTATTTTGTAACAAATATTTGTGTGTGCTAGGACATTATTTTTCAAAAAATGTTTTTAAAATATTGTTCTCGAATTTTTTCAAACAATTTTGGATTAGACATGTGCCTTCTAGTAAGAACATTTTGCAAAGACATATTTTATGGTTTTTGCTTAAAAAAATATTATTGCATGAATATTTTGCTATGTGCCTCCGTGCATGGTTTTATTTTTTTTCTTTACTTCTCATCTTTACAGAATTTGATATACTTCCATATACCGAGCATATCTTGCATCAAGATATTTTTATACGCAGAATGTTTTGGAACGACTTTATTTGCTTCGAGTATTTTTTCCTTAAAAATCAATACAACATACCAGGACAATATGGCAATGAAATTTTTTCATAAATGATATAAAGACATTTTGTTCAAAAAGTCGTTCCAGTAGTTTTGATACAGATTGTTATATTAGTCTTAGAACTACATTCTATATACGACAAGGACATTTTGCTATGCAATATATTTCGTTCGAGCTCACAGTTGATTAAGTTAAAATCTCAGAATACACTTTAAAAATAATTTCAAATAATTTATGGTATCAATTTGAATTCAATTAAAATTAAAAACTTCAAATTGAAAATTGCAAATTATTTAAATCATTTTAAATCGGTGTAGCAAAATAACTGCAACATTTTGGGAAAAGTTAATATAAAGTTTCGGTGTATTTTTGAAATTTTCGTGTATTTTTCAATCAACAAGAAGTTAAATAAATTTTTAAATTTAATTATTTACAAAAAAAAAATGTTTTTAATTAGAGTATTAAAATAGCTTAAAACTGTAAAAGTGCATAAAAACTTTCTTTCGTGTATTTTATGCACTAATAAGTTCTTAAATTAAATATGCAAATTCTTCCCAATAAACATTTATAAGAACGCTCATATTTATGACTATTAAAAGAGGGTATTTTCTAGTGTCCGACCGATTATTCGGCTTCGGCTTCGGTAATCGGCATAATCGGCCGATATTTTGATCTTCGGCTTCGGCTTCTGCTTCGGCCGAAATAGCCGATTATTTTTGCCGAATGTTTTTGCTTTACTAAACAATTTTTTTATAACTTTTTTGAATTTTTTTGAATTATTCAGTAAATATTTTTAACATTTTCATTGTTCGTTTTGTGTTTCTCTCGTTTTCTGTTCTTTCATGAGTTGGTGTTCATTCAGTGAAAATTTTATTCAAATGATAAATGCAGCGAGTCCGACTGTTACGTTTTTGCTTTTGTTATGGACTGAAATATAAAAGCCGAGTTAACGCTAGAAACTTTCTGCCAGATTTCAGTTAGTATTACATTTCTGTAGCTTTTCTCGACTGGATCGAAAATATATTCAATGTTTTCTACTTTATCCTGACGTCAATAATTCGATTACAGAAAAATCCGAATCTTGCAGAAAAACTCTTGCGTTTAACTCGAGTTTAATGATTTCAGTAAGTTTTTTTGTACTGAAATGAATATAAAGGATGGTTAAAACACAAATTATTCAGAAAATTACTGTCAATTATTTTTATTATGATAATATTGGTATGGTTCAATTATGTATGAAACAAAATATCGGCCAAATGGCTTTCGCGACCTCGGCGGCACACCTCCATCCGATGGTCCAAATTTTCGATGACGCTGAGGCATAATTGAGGTTCTATGCCGTTAATGTGCCGAATTTTCTTATCCTTTAGCTCTTGAATTGTTGCTGGCTTATCGACGTACACCTTTTTTTTCAAATAATCTCAAAGAAAGAAGTCCAACGGTATCAAAGCACATGATCTTGGCGGCCAATTGACATCGCCAACACTTGAGATAACACGGCCATTGAATTTGTCGCGTAAAAGAGTCATTGTTTCATTAGCTGTGTGGCAAGGTGTACCGTCCTGTTGAAACCTCATAAGGTCCACATTTATATCTACTAATTCGGGCCTTAAAAAGTTCGTTATCATCTCACGATAGCGAACAACATTCACAGTACCTACCTGACCAACATTTTGGAGTAAATATGGCCCGATAATGCCGCCAGCCCATGTATTGCACCAAACAGTCACTCTTTGTGGGTGCATTGGTTTTTCGACAATCACTCTTGGATTATCATTCGCCCAAATGCGACAATTCTGCTTATTGACGAATCCACTGAGGTGAAAATGTGCCTCATCACTGAAGATGATTTTCTTCGAGAATTGATCCTCCACTGTTGGGAAAAATTGGGAAATGCCAAATGAAATGCAGAAAAAAACTTAAAGTTTCGGTGTGGTTCACATTCAACATAGGCCCTTAACAAAAGCAAGTTTCATATTCGGCTTCGGCTTCGGCCATCGGCCGATTATTTCCATTTTGCAGAATCGGCTTCGGCTTCGGCAAAAATTCACATTCGGTCGGACACTAGTATTTTCTGACGATATTAGACTCTTTTTTATGAATCTTTTTTGAGCGCACATTATTATGACTCATATTTATGATGATTTTTGGAGCGCTCATAATTATCACTCAGACATACCAATATAGTTCACAGCAACTTTTTCGACAAACAGCTTTGTGTAGATATGAATCTCATAATACTCCGAAAACACTCATAATGCTGACTCTTAAAACACACATACTTTGGACTCATATAAGAGTCATAATTCGGAATCAGATCTTTGGCCTTTCCAGGAAGGGAAACACGGTCTTATCTGAGTCTTATGAGCTCATTATGAGCGCTCAGATTAATAAATATGAGTCTTAAAAGAGTCATAATAGATTCATAATCTTTGCTGGGTTACAATAACGTTTTAAAAAATTTCGGTTGATGTATTTTATACACTTGAGATATTTAATCTAAATGTAATTATTTTGTACGTGTGTATATCACTGAGCTCGTCCTTAACGGCTGCACTGATTTTGATAGATACACTGGATATTCAGTGTAGTTGAAATTTTGGTTCAAAAATCGGGTTCCACGAAATTTTTTGAATATCAGAACAACTGAATTTTGTGGTATTCTGTTGGTCCGCTATTGCACTATAAATTTTTGTTTTTATAAAAACGAGCCATTTCTTTTTTATAGAGAAAATAGCGCAAAAAATGTTTTTCGCATGCATTCGAATTCGATTTTCTATACGATTAAATATTCAAGTATGTCGAGAAGCATAAGTATTTGTCAACGAGAAAATTTTTTTGTTTTATTTTTATGCACAATAAAGAATCTATTGTTATACACTAAGCATTTTTGGAAATCTATTTCCCACTTCATCTTTCAGTTAATCGAAAATTTATGAAAAAACAAAATTCAACCAACTATGCATATGCAAATGTAAAATGTTGAATACCTCATATAAAAATATTGCAATAATCAATAGATATCAAAGATAAAATTTTTAAAATCAATGCAAGAATATTATTCGTAATTGGCAAATCTTGTTGATGTTATTTTTTAGGGTCTTGAGTTCTTTTTCAAGTTTGGCTATGCCTTTCTTATAATAACTCTGATTATAATGATATGGATGTCACTAGCACGGGCTTCAATCTATAATAGAGAAATGGAGGAGATGCATTTTCCTCCTTGCACCTATAATTCGCTCTGCACCTGCTCGAAATCGTCCACAGACTTGGGAATCGTACACTGCCGAGATGTGCCATTTCCAGCATTACCGAGAATGGTCAATCAATCGAAGGTAAATTCTGAATATTTATATTTAGATTCTGTATATGTATGTTTATCTTAACGACAAAAAAAAAAAATTTGAATTATGTTAGGTTTTCATGTTACACATGGAAAATACAGGCCTTAGAGAAATTGAGCCTTACTTTCTGCAATCGACAGGTAAGAAAACAAAAAAAACACAAAAATACTGGAATCACTTTCATCATGATAACTCATTTCTCTATGTAAGGCATGTATCGTTTGAAGATCTCCGGAAATCATCTGACTGAAATACCTGATGATGCATTTACTGGCTTGGAACGTTCACTCTGGGAATTGATACTGCCACAAAATGATCTCGTAGAGATACCATCGAAATCATTCCGGCATTTACAGAAACTACGTCATCTTGATTTGGGCTATAATCATATAACACACATACAACACGATTCTTTTCGCGGTCTAGAGGACTCATTACAGACTCTTATACTGCGTGAGAACTGCATTTCGATGTTGCAATCACACAGTTTCTCTGGTCTTCTCATATTGGAGACGCTGGATTTGAGTGGCAACAATTTGTTTGAAATTGATCCTAATGTCTTTGTGGATGGTATGCCGAGACTGACGAAACTATTACTGACTGACAATATACTCTCGGAGATACCCTACGATGCGCTGGGACCATTGAAAGGTCTACGCACCTTGGATATATCGCACAATGTTATCTGGTCACTAAGTGGCAATGAAACGTACGACATCAAATCATCCACAAAGTTAAATTTGGACAATTTGCATTTGGAATACAATCACATAGACATGTTGCCACCGAATTCCTTCAAGAACTTCGATATTGTTAATCGCACCTTCTTCGATGGCAATCCCATACATACACTCAAGGTAAGTTGGTTTTGTTGTTTTTATATGCCCAGCTTGATGTCATAATGAATCACATATTATCCCTCAGGAGGATGCCTTTAAACCTGCCAAGATTCGTGAGATTTACATGCGTTACTGTGGTCTGACTAACATTTCGCCAGTGGCCTTTGATAGCTTGGTCAATACATTGCAAATCTTAGATCTATCTGCAAATAATCTAACACATCTGCATCATAAGCTCTTCAACAGTTTTGACGTTTTAAGGTAAGTAGTTAGTTACCTAGAAATAAATTAACTAATGAAAATTGAAAAAAAAAGTGGGGAAAAAAACTGTGAATCTGTTCCAGATTGTGTGCAATCGTTAAATGTTTTCGGTGACGACCTGCTTTGAGCGGGTCTTAATCCGATTGCCACGGAATATATGTTTGTATAAATGTTGGAAAACTGTACGTGTGAACTTACTTATGTAGTCATTGTTTGTACAAATATTTAGTTCTCTGCGTTTATAGGGTTTCATCTTCAAGTGGGTTAAAAGTGGCTTGCCTTAATATTGCCTGACAAAGTGCTGACGTAGAAATTTTTAATTTGTATAAGTAGTTATGATTCGATTTCTTCATGCATTGAGCTGCGAAGCCCTTGATTTGTATTTTAAATTACCTGTTTATTATTTTGTTTTATATCCGTCTTAATATGAACATATCAATATAATATTTATATGAAGGGCCATGCCTCACAAGAACATTGAAATCTCTATGAGGCCTTTTGCAAGCATTGTTAAGAATTAAAACTTAACTCTTGTTTTAGGCTTAGATCATATTTTTGCTTTGAAATAATTTTAGCCGACTTTTAAAAAAACAGTTTAAAGATAGATTTTTAAACGGAAATGAATGGATAACGGAAATTTAATGACGATAAAAGCAAGATTCTGTTTTATTGTTGACACCTGTGGGGTTGGTTTAATTCTACTTAATCAATAGTGATGAGTCGAAGGTACAAAAAACGATAAATTTCTTGAATGTTAATTCCTTAAATTCGGAGATAACTGGCCTATCATGTGAATTTCAATACTAGATCCAAAACATATATTTGCTTTATGAATTTGGTAATGCTATGGATTAAGTTACTTGATTACGATCCTTTTTTTTTTGGTTGAATTCGAGACCGATTTAAACCCCTAGAAAATATAGGTAATTGCCTGACGGTGAACTAAGTCTGCTTGCGACGTTGAGCTACCACAAAAGCCCGATTCTTTTCGAAGGGTCAGCCCATAATAGTCATTTCGGCAAAAAAATTCATCAAAATATATCACTCCAACAGCAATGACACAAATAAGATAAAAAAAAAATCAAATTAGTTATGCTGACTGCAAATAGTTAATGTTCATGTTCTTAAGACATTGCATTATTTACTCTCTGAGGTCTGCAGAGATAAACACCGATCAGAAAAATGTATTTCTATAGCAAATACTTTCTGTGTCTGGTCTTCTGAGATTAGTTGGCTCGCACGCCACACACTTAGTACGCATGGTCACAGCCTTCACCTCTTTACTTTAAAAAATATAGAGAGAAAAGTGTTTGGATTTTCAATTCAATTCAACTTTGATCTAAGATTTAAAATTGGGGTTTTTTTAAACTATCACAAGTAATGGATATAATTAGCTGATTTCAAATTGATAACTACGAAAAACTCTGGTTAAAATATTTGCAGAATGTACAACATATTCTATTTTCTTCTTTTCCAAATGCAGAGTAATCAGCATGCGTGATAATAATATAAAAATCGATCAACCAATGGAAACCTTCAATGCTATGCAATATACACTGCTCAAACTGGATCTAAGTGGTGATAAGAATGATCCTACAAATCTACAAACTCTACGCAAGTAAGTTGCATTTTTGTGAATTCGATAACAAAAAATATTTTTTATTTATATTCAAAAAGTATGACCAGAATGAGAAATATGCGCTCACTGTCTATGTCACGAATGAGCACAACATCAATTGGAGCGGAAGATTTTAAGGATTTTGGTGTTGAATTGGAGGATTTGCAAATAACTAGAGCAAGTTTAAGCAATATACAGTCGCATGCTTTTAAGCATGTACGTGGTTTAAAGCGTTTAGATTTCAGTGAGAACAGCATAGCGACAATCGAGAATGATGCGTTTCACGAGGTAAGTGTGTTTAAGAACGACAAGGCAATAAAGAAAAGAAGAGATAGGACGAAAACAATCAGTGATAAGAATGGATGATTTTATTTTGGTTAAAGTAACGGTGTTTAAGGTAATTTACACGACGCTGTAACGCTCTTACACACAAGTTGTATATTAAATAAGAAATTCAAAAACTTTTAGGAATATTAATGTGCTTTCTAAGATAACATGTTGGAAGCATAAATGCTGATAACTAGATATCACTATACATATTTAGTAAAGAAATTGTTTTTTTTTAAAAAGAACAAATGTAGTTGTTCAATAATTATTCGTTTCAACTTCATGTATATCCATGCAATAGAAATTCACTGGCTACAGTTTAATTTTTGTGTCGAATTATGAATCAAAATACCAACCAATTCATCACAATTTTTTCTACGTTGAAAAAAATGTTGTAAGGGAAGGAACTCGATCACTATGGCCTTGGATAAAGCGTTCGCTAACAATTCAAGTGTCGTCTTATATTCATCATTTGCATATATTTAGAATTGTTTTTTTAGCATCTTAAGCAGCACTTCAAATTTTCTCGTATTCTTGGCATAAATAATTGCAATGAATTTCATATAAAAACTTTTCTTATACTTGCTTACAATTTAGTTAAAAATTCAACATTTTATTATATTTTTTAATGCATTCATTTTATGCATGTTTGTATCATCATTTTAAAAATAAATAATGAAAAGTTCTAACTATGGCTTGTTTTTCATCTATTCCAATTAGATTGGACACTCACTGATATCTTTAAAAATTTCACATGGATTTTCGGGCACGGCTTTACCAGCTGAACCACTTCGCCATCTGACATCACTGCAAGAATTGGACTTTAGCAATAACAAAATAACCAGTATGACTGATACAAGTTTTCATTTTCTGAAGAACTTACGTTTGTTGGAGTTGCATGATAATCGTATTGAACAAGTATTGAAGGGCACATTCCAGGTACTTAAACTAAATCGTTTAACAATAATACCGTATGAGAGATGTTTGTGTTTATCTAGGGTGACATACACTCTAAACTAGAAGAAATTTCGTTCCGTTTTAATCATTTGGCGCAAGTGTCACAGCATACCTTCTTTGACTTAGAAGTAAGTAAGAACTGCGCTTTGACGCAACTAAAAGTAGTTTATGTTTATTCAATTGATATTTCTTGTAGGCTCTGCGCAAACTTTATTTAGATGATAACAAAATAGATCGTGTTGAAAGAAGAGCATTTATGAATTTGGATGAATTGGAACATTTGAGTCTACGTGGTAATAAACTAAATAATTTGGCGGAAGAGTCGTTTCAGGTAAATTAAATTGAATAATTTATTTCTTATGTCATACATTTACTTTACATAGAGTAGTTTATAAAATTGATGAATATATTTCGTAAATGCAGCGTGCAAGATTTTGCCATTATATTAAAACAACAAAAATAATAACTGGAAAATTTATAAAGCTTTTTATAAATTTAAAAAAATAAATTGCATTTAAAATCAAATAATCATCTTAAATACAAATTCAAAAAATTATTAAAAAATGTTTTTTACAAGCTGTTCGTCTATTTTAGGAACCAGGGAAAAGGAAATATTTTTAGAATTTAGCCTTTTGAATGCAAAACGCATGTTATTTCTCACTTGCAAGAAAATTAATATCATTTAAAAAATATATAAATAATATTACTGCGCTCTGAGGTGTTGGCAATATTAAATGAATAGGGTTTTGTAAATTTTCTTAAGAATTTTATAACGTTATTGAATTAATTTTAATTAAAAACTATGTATAACTTATTTATTAAAAATATCCACTTACTATCTAATTGGTATTGGAATAACTATGAATTTGTGCCACATGCAGTTGATAATCGGCACTACAGCGAAATGATTCCGAGCAGTATTCGCAAGTAAATAAGTAGTTTGCACGACATTTACGTTTATGCCGAAAGAGCTCTAGTTTCGTTGCAAACTGATCACTGCAGGGTATGCAAGTAAAAGTTGTTACTTGCTGTGCCGTACATTGCCTGCTCGATTCAGAAAAATCTGCTTCCAAGTCTATTGGTTCGCTTTTTATTTCTACTGCTGGAAGTGCAACATCCACTGAAGTGGAGGCACTGGATGGCCAAGCAATTGATGGAGCAACAATTGTGCTTGCTGCAGGATTTTGTAGTTCGTTTAGTGGCTTTACAGTTATGCTTCCACTAACTCCACTATTACCTCCATTTGGATCATTACGTAAAGCAACAAATTTTGTACGGACACCACGCAATGGTGTAGAGCTGCTGCTGCTGCTGCTGGTGGTGGTGGGTACAGTAGCATTTTTATGAAATAATGTGTGCGAGAAGCTTGAGCCATAGTTGGCATTTTGAGGTTGTGTAAAATTGGAGATTATCGTGGATGATTCATCTCGATTGTCTGTATATGCACAGATTTCTTCTTTAACTTTCACATTAACTCCTTTGAGGGGTGGAAGCACCACATCGCCATATGCGTAGACAGGTTTATGCTTGCGCATGTGCGAGTTACGTGCCTTGAAATTTTGAAAGGATTTTAAACAGATATGACACGAAATAGTACCGTCTTCATTGTAAATTCCGGAAGACTTTTTGGGAAGTGAAGTGCTGCTACTCTTTGTGGGTCTCATAGATTTTGACGGTTTTTTTGCAGCTGCTGGTCGTTTTTGTATTGTATTCGTCTGAAAGAAAATAAATGTTTGTATTATTCACAATATAAAATTGAGTGCTATTTAAACACTAAGGAAATAACATATTCGTTATAAATTTGTGTTAAGCAATTTACCTTCGTAAGCTCCATTCTAGCTCCTAGTTCTTCGAATGGTAGTGGTTCCTGCTCTGAAACAGCCTGATACAGTTTATAGTCTGGATTCTCTTCAGGCGTTTGTGACATGGACATTATAATTTTCGTTGACAAACGAGCACGATGGAATTTCGACGACCTGTAGCTTATACCATGGGCAGCTGGAACATGTTCACGTAACATCTTTGGTGCTTGCGCAAATTCTTTGCCACAAATGTGACAGTAAAAATCGCATTCACCCATTGCCCAATGTTCCAAAATAGATTTATTGTCGACAAAAACGCGCCAACAGTTTAGGCAACGTATGCATTTGCGTTCCTGCACTGAAATAAGCCGACCACGACGAACACGCTTATGCAGGTATTTTTTTTGAAATATCTTGGGCACACATAGACGCATGTGAATGATTTGATGGGTAGCAAGCAGAGCCAAGGAATTAAATTGCAGCGGACATAAACGACATTTGACTGTCAAAGGTGGAGGTGGGCCAGGCAGATTTGTGGACACTGTTGCATCTATAGCGGGTGTAGAAAGTATGGATAGCAGATTGTTGTCATTATCCGTTGTGTCTTCAATTGATTCTTCTTTCACTTTAGCAAGTTTAGAGTCTTCAGCTTCAGTGCAGTCCGACTTAATACTGGAATTATTAGTTACTTGGTTTGTAGGTGTTTTTGAAGTTTTAAGATGCAATAAGCTGCAGCCATTTTGCTCTAATATAGATTTGATATCTTTCATTTGCGTTCTAGAATCCGAAATTGCATCAGTTTCCTCAGTGGCGGGATGCGAAACATTTCTAGTGACACCATCATCATAGTCCATGGAGAATGACGTTGAGGTGTGCTTGGCTGGAGGTTTATCCTCCGCAGTATTATGTTTTAACTTGGCAACCTTAGGGGGTGATGACGATTCCAAGTTATTCGTAAAGAGAAGACGACTTACACTCAGTTCCTTTATATCCTCAGCTAATGTGGCTTTAATTGATTCCCTGGTCACATTATTGGCATTCTTAAAAAAATGTTAAGTGTCACAGCTTGTTGTGACTCATGGCAAATTGTTAATTTACCTGAATTTGATCCATAACACGTATGTAATTGTGATGCGGTTGCACGGTACGCACATTATTGATCCACTTGATCTGCATCTTCATTACGCGCAGGATATCGTTGTACATCATAGTCACATTGTTGATGCACTTCCTACAGATGTTCTTGGGTAGTGGATCATTTTCGTATAGCTAGATGAACAAAAAGTTTATAGCAATAATACAACACCAAAGTATTTAAAAGTATCTCACAACTATTGGATAGACGGCTAGAATCTTGGTTACCAGATGCTTACAGTTACGGGGACTGTATATGTTGATGTTTCTTATGTCTGCATAACCGCAGATGCGACATTTTTTATCTTCGGCAAAATCTTGCGGTGGCTGCTGCTGCTGCTGATGTTTGTCCTGAAAGACGTAGTTGCTCATTTTGTGCTAAGTTTGCAACGAGAATTATCTATTATATTAGAAGGAAGTGTTCACTTTATTTTCATTATCACTTTTAGTGCATTTTTGTAAATAACTTTTAATTGCTGGTGATTGACACAAGTAGAAAATTTTTCTTTGATACTTCACTGCGTCCGGCGCTGTCAAAGTGGTGCGTATGCATAATAATAAGCAAGAAAGAGAAGAGCTGATAAGTTAAAGTCAGTAGAAAGAGTTCAGAAAGTAGGTGCATGTATGAACTAAACAATAAAATGGGCTGTGTTGATGCCAGCAGATGGCGCTTTTAAGCGGATGTAAAATGTTAAGTTCAAAAACCAAAAACAGAGAGGGAAGATATGAAAAATGAAATTTCCCTTAATAATGCGAGCGATGGTGAAGAAGCCACTTGAAGTGAAACATGTTGCTTCGCTAGCCAGATGATAAACATGTTTCACTTCAAGTGGCTTCGTTACCATCGCTCGCAAAATGAACCCTATGACTCTTGAATTTTTCAAGTCCCAAAAAAAAAAATTTTGTGATAATTCCTGTGTTTTATAGGCCTCAATCAATCTGACCTCAAAGTCAGAGTATGTTGTGTTTTAGAAGTATGCACACCATTCTGTACACCAAGAGTCAAAGGGTTAGGAGAAATTTCCTTTTGGGAGGTCTTCTCTCTCTATGTTTTTGCTTGAAATTGTTATGCTGCTATAGGCCCAGCAGGAAATACTTATAAGATTGAATTTAATGTAGAATTATGATTAAAATGTTAAAAAATTCGTTTCGTTAAAAAAGTAAAACGAGTGTTACAGAATGACATTCCCAGTACCTGGATCTTAATCCAAGAGAGGACATGTGTGAAGTTTTTAAACGTCAAATTGGGGTATATAAAACAGAAAAATAAAGAAGATTTGTGTCATAAAATCAAGGAATCGTGGTAGTCCGTGGTTGTATATAATAAGCGGTTAGTTGTGCCAATAAGATTAATTATACGGAACACAGATGTCATAAAGTGAAATGTTGAATTACTTTCTATATAACTCTCCAACTCAGGAAAAAGTGCATTTTAAGAAAATATACAGAAATATTAACAGAGTAGAGCTTTCTTTGCTTAAATTTACACAAAAATTGAGATCGAATTTTCAATTCACACATAAATCTTATTAAATTTATGAAAACTTAAGAAAATAACATACCAACGATATATTTATTCTCAGTAATGAGATAAGGCAATCACCAGAATACTTTATCTTAAAACGATAAGTTCTGACACAAACTTTTAAAAGTAGTTGTAAAAGAAAGAATATAAAAAAATAGATTAAAGAAAATTAATTATATTAGATATAAATAGATATTTTTAAAAAATTAATTAACAATTTTTACAGCACTTATTTTCAAAACTCTTAAAATTCGACTGAGTTGTTTGCTCGGAAAATGGATTTTTTAAATTTGAAACTGAATTTTTCACACAATTGACATTTGGGGAATGCTTAAGTTCTCCTCTGGTCTCCTCCTGTGGTGACCGTGGCGTGCAGGTTAAGTGTGTGGCCTAGCACACTCGGAGCTCGAGTTCGATCCCCAGTCGCGGCGAAACCAC
The DNA here is from genome assembly GCA_958299015.1 of Tetanocera ferruginea. Taxonomy (NCBI): domain Eukaryota; kingdom Metazoa; phylum Arthropoda; class Insecta; order Diptera; family Sciomyzidae; genus Tetanocera; species Tetanocera ferruginea. The sequence continues at coordinate 154,933,332 of OY282642.1, read as the reverse complement.
CTCTCTGCAGAGAATGGCAAATCTCAGAGAGTAAATAATGCCATGTAAAGCTTCTTGAGAATATAAACTTTACCCGTTCCGAGTCGGCATAAAACATCTCGGTTAATTGTGTGCAAACATTTAATAACACACACAACACAATTGATCATTAGAAGCTCGGTCAAAGTCCTTTCAAAGACTGAAATGGCCAATTTGTTTTTGTTTTTTGAGTTCTCCTCAAATCAAATTTAAATTTTCGATTAAAATTAAATATTTTATTTCTATATTAAAAGGTTGAGAATCCCTTAAAGGGAAAACACAATGTTTAAAACTGCATTGCACATCTACAGCCTAAGCCTGACAGATTTAATGACCGTTGAAATAACGAACGTTTCTATTTTTTTTCCACCACTGTAAATATACCATAAATGCCAGAAATCTCGAAACACGCATATTCGACAATCAAAGCATATTTGGTAAGAGTAACAGTTGGTAACGATTTCTTAATGTAGTTACAATGTGTGTGTTTATGACATGTACCAATGTTATTATTATCTTCTCACTCAGAGGTCAAAATCTTATATTTCAATAAGCCAAATAAATCGATTTCCTAACTTAAAAAGTATTTTTAAAATAACTCTCGCAATTTTTTGTGCACAAATAAAATGCAGATATAAATGATATGTTACGTGAGCTTAAAGTATTAAATGATTTTAGTTTATATATTTTTTTAAGTTAAGCTTTTAAAATAAATGAAATCAATTTTGCTAATCGAACATCTCTCTCCACCTGTTGACAGAATTTGCCAAAATTGGAAATCCTAGATATGGCTTTTAACAATTTGCCAAATTTTAATTTCGACTATTTTGATCAGGTAATCGCCATAATCCGGCATGATGCCTAAAGTAAAATAAATAAATTAAATAATATACATATTTTATTAAATCAATACTCAGGTTGGCACTCTCTCAAATCTCAATGTCAACGTCAGCCACAATCAGATTAAAATGTTAATGTACAATTCATCATGGAGCGGCAGAAATGAACATGGTAAGTTATTTTTTGCACACCAACCAACCATTTCTCTACCCTCTTGTGTATGGCTCATTTCGAGTTTCGCTTTAACTTTCAGGCTCAATGTATCATTCCAATATTAAGATACTTGATCTCTCACACAACAACATCTCCATCGTGCATCCTGGTTATTTCCGCCCGGCGGAAATCTCACTCACACACCTACACATGGGCTACAACTCTTTGATGGTAATTAAGCAAATTATAAATCAATTAATTCAATAGTTTACAATCAGTTTTTCAATTAAAAGAATGCTACACGTGATGTGTTTGGCAATATGCCGCATCTTCAGTGGTTGGACATTTCGCACAATATAATACGAGAACTTGACTTTGATGCCTTTAAAAATACAAAACAGTTACAGGTGCTTGTTTAAGAGTTTAAGAGTTTAAGACAAGAATGGCATGAATTATTTTAATATTTAAAAATATATTTCTAGCTCATCTACTTAGCGTACAACTATCTGACTGATATACCACAGGACATCTTCAAGCCAATACATGCATTGCGTGTCATCGACTTGTCACACAATCACTTGCGTGGTCTGCCCGATAATCTGTTCTATAATGGAGGCATGGAGAAGTAATTAAACCGCTATGAACTTCAATCACAACACATTTTGTCACATATCCAATTAATACTTGATTTGCTTTGTTCTTTTAATCAATGTCATATAGAATGGATGTCTCGCACAATCAATTATTGAAGATACCCTCATCCTCGTTGTCGTCACTGGCCGCATTAACACTGTGTGAGCTACATCTGTCAAATAATTTCATCTCAACCATACACAGCATGGATTTGTCCAATAAGTTTAGGGTATTGTGTGGCTTTTCTGTTATTATTTATTATTAGTTTGTCTTTTATGTAATGCTGATATTGCTTCTTCTCAGTCGTTGCGGTATCTGGATATTTCGTATAATTATCTGCTGCGTATTGATGATGCCGTTTTTGCTACGATGCCCAAGTTAGCGGTGCTAGATCTTTCACATAATCGTGACTTGAAGGTTATGGACAAGTCGTTCATGGGTCTGGAGACATCACTCATTAAGCTGGGTCTTGAGAATGTTTCATTGAGTACGGTTCCTGAAATTCGTCTCAAGTATCTGCGTGAATTTCGTTTGGGCTACAACGAGTTGCCATCGATTCCACAGGAACTCGCACATAATATGAGCAACTTGCGCATGTTGGACTTGTCGAATAACGATTTGACCAATGTACCGCTAATGACACAATCACTGCCACATCTTAGGTAATTAAATTGTTAAACGAATCGTTTCTATTTCCAATTCATTCCGAAATTACAGACTGCTGCTGCAGGCTGCTTTGCCCTGATTTGTAATTTAGCGATATTTTAAAAAAAATTCAATCATGGTGGAATTTTAAAAGATTTTTAAATTAACACAGTTTGATTAGATGGTAAATCCGCTCGTGGTTATTTTTCAACTTTTGATACGATTTACCTTTTTAATAATATTTTGCAAAATGAAATGCCCAAAAACTGATCACAGATTCGAGCTAACTTATGAGCATCGATTGTACAATAATTTTAATAATTTAATTAAATGCATTGTTGCTTAGTTGTTACATAAAATATCTCATTATTTTGTATGATAAATTTCTTTGGTTTGTTTTATTAAAATAAAATAAAGGGTGGACCAGATACTAGGCACATCAAGAACACTGTCGCGGGCTGGATTTGGCCCGGGGAACGTAGTAGGAGATTCCTGGCCTAGGCCATCGTTATGTTAAAATAGCCAGTTGGCATCAAGGAAAATAGTCGATGTATCAACCAGTGAGGGTTGTGTAATAATGATTTTAAAGTTAGCTAATAACTAATTCAGTTTCCTACAGGGCATCTTATATATTAATACGTGAACATTAAGTTTTTTTTGGTATTAATTAAAACTCAAAATAAATGAAACTTATATCATTCGAAAGGTTATGTTGCCCAGATGTGCAGAATGTATATATATATATGATCTGATAGAGGGGTTCCCAACCTTCTAAGAGGGGGATAGTTCTTGAGTTGGTCGAATTTGCATTTTTTTTAAAAGTAACAATTTCTTAAAAAAATTTAGTTTTATCTATTCGTCAATTGTAAAATATGTATGTAAAAAAATGTGTTTTGAATTAAAAAATTTGACTTTCCATATGAATATCTTGGTGGAATTTTAACGGTTTTTCAATTTTTCTGAAAGTTTGTTAAATTTTCTTTCAAATGTGATAAAAACTACAGCAAAGTTCTAACCAAAAGTATTTTTAATGAATTTTCTTAATATTATCGTTAGTTATTTAGCGTGTGTTTCAACCAAATGCCAAGAGAGAGAAAAAAACTGTCTCAAATTGAATGTTCTAAATTCTGAAGCAAATATCTCCGCCATCTGTGAATAGATTTTATTTATTTCTTTTTTGTATTTAAGTCTTATCAGTTAACTTAAATAAACTTTTGAAAATAATACCGTTTTTTGTTTGTTTATATTTAAATTATTCCTTTTAAAAAAGACCATAAAATTTGATTTATTCTTAAAATATGGGGTAAAAATGATTTTTGTTGTAAAAAAACAAAAACTCAAAATTGCATTTTTTATTTTCTTTCAGAGTCTATACCGGATTTTAGGTGTTTGTATTTTGCCTTGACACTAAATTAATAAACTGTCCGTGCCATCAAAAAAATCAAGGCTACCCCTTTGATTTCTTTGATATGATCTATGTTTTCAAAATTCAAAAATAATTTCATTGAAGATAAAAGCTTTATATCTCCAATCAATTAAGAGTTATAGCCTCGAACTTATTTGAACCATCTCGCATATAATTATAAATAGGCAATCAATAAATTGGTCGAATTTCGACCCCAGGCGATACTAGTTAATATAAATATTCATTAAAAAATTTAACTAAAGGTCTGCTGTTTACTTACAACAATATCAAAGACACACATTTAGAACTTTTCATACTCTTTATTTATATCTGTCTCTTTAACCATAATCCGTTGATAGAAATCTGTAATTTTTTAATGACTTGGCTCTGTGCTATTTTTCACACAGTTACATATGCTCTAGGTATTCGAAAAAAAGTTTATAATTTGCACACTGATTTGTGCTAAATTCATGAACCAAATAATTTCCAAGTGTTTGACTTCTTTACAACTCTTATTTAGAAAACTAATGCTCTCCGGCAATCCCATTACATCGCTTAACAACAACAGCTTCGATGGCGTCAACGAGGATCTCGAAATGCTGGACATTTCAAATTTCCGTCTGCATTATTTTGAGTACGGATGCCTGGACTCGTTGCCACACTTGCGTTCACTCAAGCTCACTGCATACTCGCATCTGGAGCACTTCAATATTCCACACTTGTTGCGGCATCATCACAACGTACGTGAGCTGTGGATTGAGGCGCCTCAACCATTCACGCGTATCATCAAAAAGGGTTCGGGCAGTAATCAGGAGATGCAGACAGTGCAAATGGGTATGCCAACGGATTTGATGCGTGAAATGGACGGTCATTTGCCGTCGAAATTGACAAACATTACATTTAGTGGACCACAGTTTAGCACGTTGAATGAAAATATACTAAAGGTTGGTAGAACTTGGTTTGAATAGAATATGTTTGATTGGATAATTTTTATTTATAGGGCATGCGTTCACCATATTTGTACATGCAACTATTTAATACATCGTTACAAGCGTTGCCAACCAATTTTTTCAAGCACATGGGACGTGTGCGGAATATTTCGCTGGACATACGCTACAACAATCGCATGCTGAAGAAGATACCCAACCCAAATACCGGTACTGTGCCCTATTTGCCAAATAGCGTTTTTCTAACAGATTTGAAAATGTCTGATACGGATCTGAACTGCGACTGTGAACTAGGGTAGGTTGTGACGTTTCGACTTACTATGCTATATTTCTTAGTGTAATATTTTTTCAATTGTTTATAGCTGGGTAGAGTTTTGGCAACGTAAACGTCGACAATACATTTGCTCCTCTCAAACCTGGACTGACACAGTGTTCAGAACCTTTATGAATTCACCCTGCCAAGTTTATGGACGTCACAATTGCGAAGAGCATGATGATGACTTAAGAGAGACACGTTGTGATAACAAAGGTGGACAGCAGTTGATGGAGGCAAGCTTGTGTTTGTATGTCTTTAGCGGTTATTAAAAGTTTTATGCACTTTTTATAGTCTTTGAAATTCGATTTGGAGTGCGGTTGGGATAATGCTGCTTGTAGAGAGACATTTTTACTGCTCATAGCAGTCTGTCTGGTGCTTATTCTATGGATGTGACTGTTGAAATTCGTCTATAAGACATCATCTGATTTCTACAATATACTTGAAAAGGTCTACGGCGAGACTGTACTGTAGTCAGGATACAAAAATATTTGCAAGAAACCAAACAAAACAAAAAAAAAACAAATCCAAGTAGTTTGCTTGCAGTTTTTATTGAAATTATTTTATTTTAATATTAAGTAATGAAATAATTTTAAGTGAATAATTTTAAAGGATTTTTGCATTACATATAGCATAGCTTTTAAGCTAAATGATTTAAAATACTTTTTGAATGGATATTTAATTTTTCAAATCAAATTAAAAGCAAATTAAATAATTGTTATAGTTTAAACTCTTTTTTACATATTAATTCATAAAGTTCAAGAGTAGAATATTGAAAAATTTAAGGAATGTAATGTTTTAGGATGTTTAATTTTATTGCTTATCATATAACGCTTTTGTTTAATTGCAATAGTGTGCAATACTTCATTTCGGGCTTGAAATAATACTACAGAAAATAGACACTTTAAAAGCATATTTTTCATGTCTAGTCACACACACACACTTTCGAAAACTATAAATAATTACACATAATTTTTTGGAAGCTTATTATTTGAAATCTATTTAATTTTCATAAATTCAAAAGGATTATCCGGACTTGTGAAAAAAGGGCTGGATATGACTGAGTTTAACTCGTTTATGCCCACAGTATCTTTAAAGTTACAAGCACTTAAAATGAACTTTCGTTATTTTCTCATGACTGCACACTAAAACATATAGAAACGTATTAAAATTCCAGTTGGTATTTTCTTATTTCAAGATTTACATGATAGCAGCAATGTTACTGTTATTTCGAAATTAAGTAAAATTCTTTTGATTATTGTTGACAGAGAAGTGCTGAAATTAAGATCATTGGTTTATTTTTGGAACTTAAAATATGAAACGAGTCTCTTGAAGTAAAACACCATTTCTGTAAAAACACAAAATATATCTTTACCTCTATCTTACATTTTGTTTATAAATACTTAAGATATATAACAAAAAACAAAACCTACATATATCTTAATTGTTTTAATACTTTAAGACATATATTGTGGTTTCTTTTCAGAGCTCTAACAACTTTATATATACAAAAAGGCCAAGCTTTCGTCTTTAAATTATTGATATAAATTGTTTTGAAAAAATTATCTATTATATTTATAGCAACTTTTGCAGCTTATATTCATACTTTATCTATAAGTTTGTGCATGCTTAACATTTCTTCACACGTCTTTAATGTGTAAGTTTAAATTTAAATACCACTATTTTTCAATACTTGACTCCTTTTCTTAATGACTCACACAATATATAGTGATTATATTTATCAAATGCTTAATTAAGAGTATTTTTATAAACTAAATTTTTAAGATATTCATTTAATTCAAACACTTTTAACACAACTCTTTTTTAAAGTCTTATTTTATATTAATAAGTTATATGTTTTTTTTTTATTAAGAATCACTTAAGAAGTTTTGCATAAAAATCAATTTCACTTTTTTTCAGCTATGAACTAATTTTAAAATAAACAAAAAATAAAAGTCAGTTCAGCCAAAACACGTTGTTTTTATTCCAGAAATTAATTCATATGAAATAAAGAGAACAACATTCTGAATAAATTAAAACTATATTAAAGCAGAATTGTTGTAAAAGGATAACCGGTCACTAATGCTAATGAGTATTTTGACCTTGACCTAAAATTCAATTTTCAAGGCAACGTACGAACATAAACACCAGTTTTATAACTAAACAACATGACCAAAATATTTTTAAACACTGTTAAGTTTGTGCAAAAAAGTGTATTGACCGATTTTATCTTATTGGAACTTGTTTATTAATGAACATACGTTTACTTTTTAATATTCATGACAGAAGTTGCTTTGAAATAACGTATGACGAGTTTGAAAAGTGAATGTTTGTACTCATAAAAAAAACTCGTGCGAAGTTTTTGTATTTTTAATGTGGGTGAACAGTTTCGTTTGAACCGCAAAATTCCCAATCAGCATAAAAAAAGTAAAGGACAAACTTATAGCAAGCTTTTCATCGCAAAGATATTGATTATGTTTGGAAAAAGCTTGTCGAAATTGTTGTTAAATGCTGTAAAGTAATTGTAGAATAAACAAAGGGTATTCTTTGGAAATTGTCAACAAGTGTTATGCAAATTTTATTAAAAACAGTTGCTAAATAAATGGAAATAAATTTAATTGTAAGTATTAAAAAATTTTTTTAAGCTATTAAAAAAAAAGAAACAGTTTCGATAGTATCGTAAGTGTAGACGTAGAATTCCGTAAGTAAGTATGATTAAATGAGCAAGCAAAAAGAAACAAGCAAAATTTCAAATTTTTTCGATCATTTTGTTAAGTTTGACAGGTTGAGTTCATTGACTTAGTTGAAAAGAAGGTGAAGCAAATGCACTTTCCATTAGTGCCACTTTCGTCTCTGCCCGATATATAGTTTGCGAGCTACAGTCAGTTTAACTACTGATTTCAAATTAAAATTAAGACTCCGATTTTTAAAAAATCGTATGGTTACCAGTGTGGCCACGACCTGAAAAAAAAGAAGCTAAATTGGCCAAAAAAAGAAGTCAAAAAAAGCTAACAATTTTGAAAAAAGAAGCTAAAAAAAATCCAGATTTTTCATACAACTTTAAGTTTTATTTTCGTTTTAACATAACATTAATTTTTAATATAGGTACATCAGTATCGTAGGTACAAATTTGTAAAAAGCAAAAAAATCATATGGTATATATTTATAAAACAAAATATTACCAGCCTTTTTAATTCAGAATGAATTAATTTTCTTTAACTAACCTAACTTTTCATTGCATTAACTTTCATTTCATCATTTAAATATAAATGAAAATAATATGTATATTGAATTGATGTATATTGATGTATATGTATATTGAGTCATATTAAGAATAATTTGCTCAAGGGAATTGTAAAAGGGAGTTCTCATTTTTAAGACAGCAGGATACAGACATCACATGTTATGTTAAAAGTTTTTACTTAAAACACTCATGAATATTCACGGTTGATGAACAAAGTTGTTAAAAATTTTTCAAAATTTCTTGAGCCTTAAAAATGGGAATCTCCTTTTTCCAATTCTCGGGAGAAATTTTAAATGAAATTGAAGGTTTGAAAAATTTATCACTGTCGTGCTAGGAACTTATATTATTTCAACATGGTTTATATCTCAGATATAATTATTCCCTCTTCATCAGATAAATCGGAGGAACTGCAGCTTGCATAAGTACTACGTGAATCTAACAGACGTATGAGATCATCAGTTACCTCAAAGTCATGACAACATTTTTGTAATCTTTTCAGTGAACATCGAATATTAAGCGAGTTAGGCATTTTAATTTTAAATCTATTTCTTTGCTTAGTTTTTACAATTTTCAATGCACTAAAAATTCTTTCAACCTCAACGTTACTAAGTGGTAAAACTAAGAAACTGAAAACCAAATTGACGAGCTCAGAAAAAGGATTTTCAGCCAACGAGTTTTTAAAGTGCCTTACTTCAACCCAAATCTCAATTGTAGAGGACAGGCTTTTTCCATTAACGTGTCAATAGTTTTCGCCATTGAAGCTCAATCGAGGTAACTTCGTCTGTGGAATATTTGGACTTTTCATTTGCAAAATGAGAAAATATATTTGGCTTTACAACGTTATGAGAATTTTCAATAGAAAAAAAATCAATCTAACATTTATCTGCATGTGAAACGAGAGAGCACTAAAGGGCCCAGCGTTGCTGCCAGATGCAAATTTTCATGACTACACACTAACAAATTTCTATAGAATTTTTACACCGTTCGGTGTTCCAGGGAGTCCTACACCATTCGGTTTTAAAAAAAACACCGTGTCAAAATGCTAGAATTTTATATCCGATATGGGACATTTTTCACACCGATCGGTGTTAATATCTAAATATACGAAGGATGTTTGTGTCAAACCCTGTCAGGTGTTTATTACTTTAATGTCAATTTTGGCCAGAACTGAATTCACGAACATGACTTATAATTCTGGACTTTTATTTTCAGTCTTGTAAAATTTGAATTTTCAATTTGTTTGTCAATGCTTACGTGATTTCCATGTTGCTTTTCTTCTATGCCTTTCTTATTTTACACCGATCGGATAAGTTTGTCAGATCACACCGGGTAAGCGGTGTAAATAAACACCGTTCGGTGTAAAAAATGTAAATATTCGCTCACCGGTGTATATTTATTTTGGAAATTTTTTAGTGTGTACTTATTTTTGCCTTACAGTGTCTCATTTAATCGGCAAATTTTTAAATTGTTAATAAATCTAAAAAAGGCTGTTTTCAAAGTAAAAAAAGGCTAAAAAATCACGAAGCTAAATCGTAAATTTCGAGGCTAAACCGCAAATAAAAAGGCTAAATCTAGCCTCGAAAAGGCTAAAATGGCCACACTGATGGTTACTATATTTCACGCTGAGCACATGTCCTTTCCTTGCGTCTCTGTCTGATATTTAGTTTGCTAGCTACACTTTCGTCTCTGTTCGATGTATAGTTTGCAAACTACACTCGCTAGTGCTAGTGGGATGTGGAATCCAAATTAATTTGCATTAAAAACAAAAATTAAAATTTTACGCCATCTTTTGGGTAAAAGCATAAAAAGAAATATGATCCAACTCGTTTTTCTTATAAGAGTTAAATATAACCGGATCACAGACCCATTTCGTTAAATTTGACAGATTGAGTTTATTGACTGAGTTGAAAAGAGGTTCATGCCCTCTGGTTTCAAAATAGTATACTAGAACAGTAGTGCATACATAAACCCAATGCGAACTAATGCTTATAATGCTGCCAAAGCGAACCAATCAGTTCGTGCAAAACCAAAGCATACAAGCATAAACAACGAAAGAAAAACAAGAAAGCAGCAGGCACATAAACAGCTGATGATTGATTTTCTTATATAAAAACATGAATTTTTTTTCTTATATTTTACTATTTTGTGACTTTAATATAATAGTGACAAAATCCAAAGTAAGATATTCATTCATCGCAGGATATATCTGATATTTTAGTATATATATTATCTTTGAACGAAGAGTATTAAAGGCTGTAGGTATACCCTAAAGTATTCGCCTAAAACGTTGCCTAATGACCTTGAAAAAATCTGTTAAAACGACCCCATACAAACCGCGCTGTAAGACGTAATTCTACGTCAAAAGCGCTATCAAGTGCATTTTATAATCATAAGACACTTTAAGTAATTAATATTTATTTTAAATTTATATCAGTGGGAACTTTCTATGTTAGCTTTTTGTACACCATATAAAGTATTTAAATTCTTATACTTACTTCTCTGACTTTGAGAAATTGGTTTTGCAGTCAGAGCTCACATCGCACCATAGAACCGTTATCTTTCTTTTGTCGATTGTTCTTTTACTGCACTTATCATTGTTTCAAATGATAATACAAAGTTGAAAATTAGTCTCTTTTAAGACTAGAAGTAAAAATCACATGCATTTTTGATATTGAATTAAAATTTAAATAAGTTTTAAGCAAAATGCCGCGAAGCACAGTATTGTCGAATGAAGAGCTTGGCAAAATATTGGCACAACGAGTCTGGACTAACAATATCTGAAATTTAAAAAAAAATTAATAGAAGTCGATGGGTGGTATTATAATGTTTTAAGGCCAGTTAGCAGAAAACTAGCACTGCCTGACCGAGAACAGAGGTTATTTCTCAGAAAAAGTTCCAACTTGACCAAGTTATGCGCTATATTAGTCGCCACTGTGCAGAATAAAATGTCCAAAACCTAATTTTAGAGCAAGCTGCAACCACTTAAAATTATCAAAAATGATGAAAGCAGCCCATTTTTTGCCTCGGCACGTCTTCGATTTGCAGATGAACATGTAAACACCGATTGGGACATCGGTGATGATTTGATTTACATCAAAAACCATACTTGAATTAAAATTCACATCTTCGCAAATGACAAGCAGCGACTGCGGTATTCAAGTACCGCAAAACAGTCTCTTTTCATTTATTGAGAAAAATAGGGAGGTTGCACTAATTTTTCAACTGGATAACGCTCGCATTCATGTAAGCAATGAAACGAATGGATTTTTGGACGACAGCTCTGTACAAACTATGAACTTGCTCTCCGGCTTGCTCTCCGGACCTTAATCCTATAGAGAATTTGGTCATTTGGGAAGGTCATTTTGAGAAAGGTTTATGCAAACAATCAACAGTATGACAATGCAGTTGAGCTAAAAGCTGCAATTGGTGCCGAATGGATGTCAGCCTCTTGAAAAAGTTGTCTGATTCAACGAAACAAAAAGATTGTTTTGCATTGAAAAAGCTCGTGGTGCATCTATTGATTATTGATAGGTATTTAAACATAACCCTTAGCAGCCACATGTAGTAACTAGTAACCCCAGGCTTAGAAAAAGTGAACTTAAAGATGTAAAACCTTTGAAATTGATTTTAACTTTTTAGGACTTCTTACCGAACATGAAACAATCGGTAAGAAGTCTTAAAGCGTGGGGTAATTAGTTACTAGCCAAATTAGTTACTACGTGTGGCTGCTATGTGACCTGACTGAGGTGTGGCCGCTAAGGGTTAGAAAAAAATGTTTTACTACTGCTTATTTAATTAATTCAAACATCAATGAAAAGTGTCTTATAATTTTGAAACCACCGAAAATATGTTTTTGTTCCAAACATTTTGTATTCATTAATAAACCAATAGTATTTTTATTGAAATTTGTTTCCCTTTATTTTTAGACTATTCTCTCAAAATAATACATTGCTGCCAATATTATTACTCAAAATATTTAAAAATCATGTGTCATATGATTATGAAATGCACTTTATCAACAAAAGAGTATCAAAAAAATATTTTTTAGTAACAAACAGTTTTTTTCTTTCTCAAAAGTGGAATAAGGTTTTCATTTATTTGGTGATACATCTGCTGGTGTTATTCTAGATTGACTTATGTCAAAAACTGAAGAACATTTTTTAACAAGTAGGATGCAGAATTTTATATTCTTTCATCGGATACCAAAGGTCAGTGTGTATCTGAAAATTAATTTTTTAAATTAATCCACACTTTCAGTCGCAAATACTTCACTGTGCGATAGTATTATGGACCAACGCGTATACCTTAATATATTGAAGATGAATTTGAAGGAAACTGTGAGGAAGTTGGGTATTGAGAGTTCGTTTTCAATTAACCAGGACAGCGATCCGAAAAACAAGGTCTATTATATGAAAGCTGGCTTCTTAATAATTTTCCACATGCCTAAGAAACTCCACCCCAATTCCCAGAACTCAATTCCTATGAGTACGCATAAAATTACCTGAAGAAGAAGTTAAAAAATATTAGAATTTCCACTCGTGATCAGCCGTTCACTGCCAAAAGCGGATACAGTCAATGCCAAATCCTTTGGAAGAGGTCATTAAACAGAAGGGCTTACTAATTATATATTAACTTTGTATTTTTAAATATTATGTTTGACTCTGATGTTTGTTTTTGTTTTTAAATTGTTTTTTTTTTTAAATCAATGAACTGTTAATTCATAACTCTTATATTAAAAAAATGCTCTCCAGTTGGACCATCAAAATAACTAAAATTTGCATTTGAATGCAATTTTTAAACTTGTTGGCTTGTCGATTATAATCCTTGAAGAATTTATTCTAGAGTTCTGTATTAAGCACTCTTTTTTAGAAAAATATTATTATTTTGAAATAAATAAAGAAAACACCTTGATTCATATTGGACGGTAGGTATTTTAAAGGCAATCTTGAGACGCTTTTTTGAGAATTCTAGTTAAGTAAAAAAATTGTTCATGAAATACTTTCTAATGTCTTGTCAAGAGCAATCCACATCGAACTAAAATAAATTATTGAAATGTTTTCTTCAATTTTAGCATTTATTACAAGATCAAATTTTTCATATAAATATAAAATATAACTATTTCACAATGACTTTTTTGCATACACTACTAAATAAAAAAATTAATAGCTAAGCAATCTAATTAGCTAAAAACGTGTCTTAGCTATCATCTTTTAACAGTAAAAATAAATGCAGGAAATTTCCATTCAAGCTATTTTTCGCATTGAAAGGTGAACCTTGTTCCAATGTCTTTCTGGCAGTACAACAGTTTAAAAGAAAAATTAAGCTGTTGAAATTTTTTTTTTTTTACATCTTGTGGTATTTTGAATGTTTGTGGGTTCAAATTTTAAACGGACTCGTAACAATTTCTTCAGCTTCCCGTTTATGCACCTTGCCAATGCCAGTAGCGCTTGTTGCACCTTCAGCACGTCCGCAGTAGTTAAGCTTGTAGGAAGGAAAAAAAGAGTTGAGTAAATTATAGTAACAAAAATGAGAAAAGCAAAAAATAAAACAGAAAAAATAAGACGAGAACCATGTGTGTTGGATGAGCTGGAAGACAACATTAATTAAGATATATTTATATGTGAATGTAATAATGTTTACATGTAGTACGTAGCTCTTTGGGTGCATTGTAGTTTAAGACTTTCCATTTGGCATTTCGAATAATAAATTTGAAGTATGATTTTCATACTTAAATAACCATCCACTGAACCACAAGCCAATTCAATTGTAAATCTTAACCACACAAAAAATTTCATCAATATCAGTACATCCCTTTATGAACCCTATCAGCCAAACAAGCTTGAAATAAGGCTGATATTACTATTAAGGCTTTAATTTACTATTGTAGAATGCTTGCATGTTATTGTAGAATAAACTACAACTAATTTTAGGAAAAATATTCCTTACTTCAAGTAAAATAAAAAACAAGTAAAGAAAGTCTAAAGTCGGTCTAGGCCGACTATGAAATACCCTAAACCCAAAAAAAACAAAAACAAACAAATTGGCCATTTCAGCCCTTGAAAGGACTTTGACCGAGCTCCTCATGATCAATTGTGTTGTGTGTGTTATTAAATGTTTGCACACAATTGACCGAGAACTGGACCTACATGTTTTATGCCGACTCCGAACGGCTAAAGTTCATGTTCTCAAGAAGCTTTACATGGCATTATTTACTCTCTGAGGTTTGCCATTGTCTGCAGAGAGGTGGTGACCGATCAGAAAAAATTTTTATTGAAAAAAACATTTCGCCGCGGCTGGGGATCGAACCCGGGCTCCGAGCATGCTAAGCCACACACTTAACCTGCATGCCACGGTCACCACAAATACCCTAAACCCACTTTTCAAAAATAAAAAAATTTTTATTGTAAATGGGCGTCTCCGTGGGCGGATGAAGCCTTTATTTAATTGCATTTAAATGGTGATGAAAAATTTACACATACCAAGTTTTATTCCTGTAGCTCACAGTTAATGCCTTTATTGTGCTTTCGCTATGGGAGATGGGCGGATTCATGGACGGATAACTTCCAATTTTTGAACACACCTTAGTTTTGGTATAAAATACATGCATACCAAATTCAATTTCTCTATGACAAACATAACCTTATTTATTGAGTTTAAAACTTTTTGGGTTGTATGGGAGGTGGGCGTGTCCGTAGGCGCATGACGTCCATTTTTCAAAACCATCTTTGTCTTGTCATAAAAAACATACGTGCCAAATTTTAGCTCTGTAGATTAAACATAGGCTTATTTATTGCGTTTTCAATTTTTGGGTTCTATGGGAGGTGGGCGTGTCCGTGAACGGATGACACCAATTTTTCGAAGACATCTTTGTGTTGATACAACACACATACATACCAAATTTTATTGTTGTAGGTTAATTATGAGCTGAGTTATGCAGTTTTCAATTTTTGGGTTGTATGGGAGGTAGGCGTGTCCGTGGGCGGATGATGTCCACTTTTCAAAACTATCTTTGTTTTGTTACAAAAAACATATGTGCCAAATTTTAGCTCTGTAGGTTTAACAGAGGCTTATTTGTTGCGTTTTCAATTTTTGGGTTGTATGGGAGGTGGGCGTGTCCGTGAGTGGATGACACCCATTTTTCAAAAACATCTTTATGTTGATACAAAACACATACATACCAAATTTTATTGTTGTAGGCTAATTATGAGCTGAGGTATGCAGTTTTCAATTTTTGCGTTGTACGGGAGGTAGGCGTGTCCGTGGGCGGATTCCAAAAATATTCAATAGTGCAGATCCTTGGGTCCATGTGACGATGTGTACCAAGTTTCATTCAATTATCTCAACTCCTTCTTCTTATCCTGTGTATACGGACAACACACAGACGGACAGACGGACGGACGGACGGACGGACGGACGGACATGAATAGCTCGACTCACGTGGTGACGCTGATCAAGAATATATATACTTTTCTATACCGGACTCGCTTCGTTCTATGCGTTACAAACGTTTGCACAAAGTTAATATACCCTGACCTTTCAGGTTTAGGGTATAAAAAGAAAGCTTTCGAGATACATTTTGATTTGTTATTCAAAAAGTATCAATTTCTCAGAGCTGAAAACGATCTTTCTTACCCGAAAATATTTAAATTAAATTTAAAAAAATTATTTACTAATGTTTTAAACCTTAATGCATTCCGCATGGTAACCACAAAATAACGCCTGTAGCTCATAATTCTACGCTACTGGTTTTCTTAACATATGCTTCCTTTGCATACAGTGCTGGTCACCAGTTAATTATCACTTTTTTTATTGTAGTTCTGGGTTTTCCTTACTCTTTGCACACATCATGACGACATCCCAGCACGTTAAGCACGCCAAGCAAGACCATGGTTTTACCGCGTGCCAGACAATTTTAAAACTAATGTTTCAAATGCATGAGTTAAGTTTTTCTTACCTGTTTGCCGATTAAGTATTCGAAACGTGGTTGCACGAAACTCCAGGCACCCATGTTGCGATGTTCCTCCTGACTCCAGATGAAGGCTGGTTGGTAGAAAAGTTAACAATTAAATTTCAAAGTAAAAGTTTGCATAGGTAACAAATTAAGAAAAAAAAAAAAAACCAAAGACGAATATATTGACTAAATAACTAATCAATTTTTATAAGAAAACTACTACAGTTCTTAGAAGGAGGTGTTTAATTAAGAACTATTCCATCTAGAACATGAAAGTTAAGAAAATAAATAATTTTATTGGAAAAAATTACTATATGTCAAAAATTTTAAATGGTTTTTAATATTTTTTGTTTAAATTACACCGAACCTTTAACCAGACCAGACCTACATTAAAACTAAAAAATATTCAAAAATTAATTTATAGAAATGCAGCTCCTGAACCATTGCTATCAATGACTAGATATATCTTGTGGATATTTTATTATATAAGATCAAATTTTGAATAAGTTAACTTTATTTTCTAATTTTCAGCCGAACTAGAATGAATAAGATCGAAACGAATTTTAAAAAAATTTTTAAAATCAATTCAAAGCGCATTATCAATACAAATTTCAGTAGTTCAACTACATATTTCTATGCAATGACACAAAAAATGTTTTGCGTATTCATTACGTAAAAAATTGGTTTGTTTTCAAACGAAAATGTTGATTTAAAAATGATTTCACAGCCATTTAACAGTATTCTCTTAAGCATGACTAACTCTTTGCAAAAATCCAAATCCAACGAACCATTTAACAGCTGAAATCATGAACTTTGCACTCGAAAATCTAAACAAGCAATTCAAATGGTAAATTCTACTGACAGCTCAATTATTGGCATTTACCCAGATACTCTTAACACCTAGACTTACTTTGGGCATTTTTAAATTTGGCAAGTTCTTCCTGTAGTTCATGTAGTGGGAATGGGCACAAAGATTCCAAGCGTAAAATTGCCGTATCTTGAATGCCCTGCAACTGGCGTTGTTCGTGCAGATTGTAGTAATGTTTACCGCTGCAAAGTATAACCTTTCGTACTTGTGTTGGATTCACAGACGCATCACCTGAAAACCATAAAATGGAAGTTGACAACGATGAGTGTTAGAACAAAAAACAAACGCACACATACTCAAACATAGGCGAACAAATGTTGGAACTTACCTAAAATATTTCTGAAAAATGTGCCTGCCTGAAAGTCAACATGTGTGGATGTTGCTGCTGACAGACGCAGCAAAGTTTTGGGTGCCACAACAATGAGCGGTTTGCGGAAATTACGCAGCATTTGACGACGCAGAACATGGAAGTACTGAGCCGGCGTTGTAGGATTCACAATGTTCACATTCACATTGTCACCATCAGGCGAACGTTGCTTTGAATCGGACATTTGTAGGTAACGTTCAATGCGACAGGAACTGTGCTCTGAGCCAGCACCATCGAAACCATGCGGCAGCAATATGGTTAGTGCATTGCTGTCCATCCACTTTGCTGAAATAGTACAGTTAATTTATAGTTTAATAAATGAAATAGAGCACATGACATAGAAGTACGCTCTAAAAAACACTCTGTGGACCTGGACAAGAATGAGTGAGTTTAATTTTCAGAAAATTGAGGAAAAATATATTTCAACTCTTGTTGAGTTCATTCAACTTTTTATTTTGGCTAACAACTGATTTTCTCTTAAAGTTTTACTGTTAGTCATGTCTACAAAGTGTTTTTTTTTTTTGTGCACAAGTACTTGCACGAAGACTCACTTACTTTCACCCGATAGTATAAAATTATCAAATATAATCTGTGCCCCATTGGCAAAATCTCCAAACTGTGCTTCCCAGATAATCAGATTATTTGGATTATCTATAGCCATGCCATACTCAAAGGCAAGCACAGCTTCTTCAGACAGTATGCTATGTGCCACTTCCAGTTTACCGCCATGTCCACCTTGTAGTTCATTGAGCGGTATGAACATCTCGCTAGATTGTTGGTCAACAAGCATAACATGTCGATGCGAGAAGGTGCCACGTCCCACATCTTCACCACTGATGCGCACATTATGACCCTGATACATGAGACTGCCGATGGCCAGTGCCTCAGCTGTTGACCAGTCGATTTTCTCGCCAGCATTTAGCTTTTTGCAACGACCCTCAATGTGTGTCTTTCGCAGGTGTGGATGCACATTCTACAAGAAGAGGGAGCAAATGAAATCTAGGGTGTTGGTTGATGTTGGCACAAGTGCTGCGACAGTAAATCGCAACGACATGTTAAGCAGATTAATTTACAAAATTGTCTGGATAGGCAACACTTTGATGGCCAATGAAATTGAGCAGCGCGTAATCCAATCCTGTGTCCCAATAGGTAATAGCTTCGGGTGCAGTCTGTATGTGTGACCATTGCTTCTGAAAGTAGGATGGCTCAACTTTAAAGTTGGGCGCCACTTCCAGTTCTGAGTTTAAGTAGCTCAGATAGTTTTTACGCAGCTTTTCCGCTTCCTCCGGCGTTAGCACGTCAAGTTTACTTAGTTTCTCAGCATATAAGTCTGGTACGGATCTGTTTGACATATCAGCATATTACTAAAGATTTACTGTTCTTTAAAATGAAATTCGTACTTGCGATTCTCTATGATTTGATAGATGGTTGGATTGGTGAACTTGGGATCGTCTAGTTCATTGTGACCCCAGCGCCTGAAGCAATTCATATCGATGAAAACATCCTTGCGAAATTGTCGTTGATAGTCAAAAGCCAACTTGGACACCAAGGCAACCATTTCAGGATCATCGGCATTCACATGAAACACTGGCGCCTCAATTGTTTTGGCTAAATCTGAAGCATATGCCGTAGAACGTCCACGTTCACCGGGTGTAGTGAAACCGATTTGATTGTTGACAATCAGATGTATGGTGCCACCCACCTCGTAGTGTGGCACATATGCCATGTTCAGCATCTCTTGGTTAATGCCTTGACCAGCAAAGGCAGCATCACCGTGAACTGTCACATTTAGCACTGTTGAGGCAAACGGCTTAAGGCGATCGTCACTAAAGGCACCATCATGGCAGTTTTGTTGTTTGGAACGAGTCTTACCCATGGCTACGGGATTAGCAGCCTACGGTTGAAAAAACAAATAGGTACATATTTATATTTTCTACAAATCTCGATTAATGAAAAATAGTATAATTAAGGTATAAAGAGAAAGTTGATTACGCCTATAACGCCGTTCCAAAAATTATGAAAACTTGTTTTTAGACATACAAAAACCGCAAGAAGTAAAGAATCGTAGGACTCAATACTAGGTTTTTCTTAAGAAAATCAGGATTTTTTAAAATGTTCATCAATTTCAAAGCATTTAAATTTTCCAAAACAAAAAAACTATTTCAGGTTTTAAAATATTTTAATGGGCGTGGCTTCGATGGTTAAAACAAAAAACAAATTGGCCATTTAGGCCCTTGAAAGTACTTTGACCGAGCTTCTTATGATCAATTATGTTGTGTGCGTTATTAAATGATTGCACACAATTGACCGAGAACTGGACCTACATGTTTTATGCCGACTCCGAACGGCTAAAGTTCATGTTCTCAAGAAACTTTACATGGCATTATTTACTCTCTGAGGTTTGCCATTGTCTGCAGAGAGGTGGTGAACGATGAGAAAAATTTTTTATTGAAAAAAACTTTCGCCGTGGCTGGGGATCGAACCCGGGCTCCGAGCATGCTAAGCCACACACTCAACCTGCATGCCACAGTCACCACAATGATCAATTAATACAAATTTAATTTTTGGCATTCAAAATTTTTAAATTCGAGTAAACAAAGCAGGGAACAAAAATAGCTGTTATTTTGAAAATTTTTAAAGAAAAAATCATGACTTTAAAGACACTAGAGAAGATTATCACGTATACCAAATTGATCCTTCTTTTATTTACTATTAAAAAATATTAAGATTTTTGTTTTTTTAAGTTTTATATTAAAAATCATAAAATAACTGTTATTGTTATGTTTTATATTTTCGGTCAAAAATAACACTTTTTGTTTAGTTTTATTTTTTTTACTCAGAAAAGAAAACTTATTCTTGAGTTTTATTGTTTCTTTCTGAAATAAAACTTATTTTTGGAGTTTTATTTTTTTATTCTGAAAGTAACACTTAGTTTTGAGTTTTATTTTTTCGCTCTGACGGAAAACTTATATTTTGAGTTTTATTTTTTTCCTCTGAAATTTGAGTTCTATTTTTTTCACTCTGAAAAATTAGTTTTATTTTTTTTTAACCCAGAATATAAAATTTATTTTTGAATATTTTTTCGATCTGATGTTAGTTTTTGAATTTTATGCTTAACTCTGATAATATAACTTTAAAGAAATTATCAAAATGTTGTGATTCCACAATTTATTAGTTGATTTAAAAATTAGAAGAGTCTTATTTTTTGAGTAAAAAATTAAATGTTAAAAATAATTGTTATTTTCTGAGTAAAAAACTAAAACTCAAAAAATAATTTTTGTATCGGGGCAAAAAATAAAATTCAAAACTAAGTTTTAGTTTTTGATTAAAACAAAAAAAACTCAAAAAATTCACTTATTTCAGAGTGAAAAATAAAACTTTTTTAAGAAAAAAAATTAAACTCAAAAACTAAGTTTTATTTTTTTAAAAGAAAAATTAAACTCAAAAAATTAGTTCTATTTTATAGGGATAAAATTTCAGAAAAAAATTAAAGCCCCAAAAATAAGTTTTCTTTCAGAGCGAAACAATAAAACTCAAAACTAAGTCTTATTTTCTGAGGAAACAAATAAAACTCAAAAAATAATTTTTGTATAAAATTAAAAAATTAGTGTTATTTTGTGAGGAAGAAAAAATATAACTCAAAAATAAGTGTTATTTTCTGAGTAAAAAAATAAAACTCAAAAAATGAGTTCTATTTCAGAGTGATGAAATAAAACTCAATTATTTACTCATCACCCTTAGTTTTATTTTCTGAGTAAAAAAATAAAACTCAAAAAATAATTTTTGTATCGGAGCAAAAAATAAAATTAAAAAAAGTGTTATAGGTAAAAAATATAACTCGAAAAATAAGTTTTAAAAACGGTTTTTGTCTTTTGTAAAACTCATAACAGTTACGGTTACTCCGATAAAACCATGAAGATTTAACCCATCAATTTGGCATTTTGGCCGCCATTTTGGTATCCCTATACTAAAAATTCAGTTTAGTTTTTAATCTTCAAGATTGAAGCTTCTATCTTTATATATTTTAAGATTTAGAGAGAAAATTATACGAGAAATTTATTAGAAATATTTTGTCAAATCAGTGCTTTTGGCTAAGATTCAAAAATATAAAGTTTTCATAAAAATATTTCGAAACATCAAGTAGAACCAACAGTTCAAAAACAGTAGAACTGGCCAGAACGAAAAGAACCTATCTTGTAAAACCGACTTTAGATGTAGTGATAAAAGATAATTGGATGCATAACTCATATATTTCATTATTAGAAAAAAATTGATTTTTTAAAAATTTTGAACTTTTAGAAAGGAGCCATTCTAAAATTTAGATTGAGAGAAATAGAATTTTCAATTTTTGAATCCACAAAACTTTTACTTGTTTAGGAATAAAATACATAGTTGATTATAAGCGGGCATTACTTAGGGTTAAGACACCTTTTGGCAGGAAAAAAGATAGGGTTGCCACTTTTTTATGAAATTAGTAAAAAACATTTTGCTTTTTAGTGTAACTCATAAACTATTGATCGAACAGAGACGATAGTGGAACCAATGGAAAGGCCATGCGGATTGGGATTGCTTGAGACTTGCCGCCTAACATTCTTATTCGATAGAGTTAAATTTTGAGTTAAGTATTCTTCTTAAAAACAGATGTAGAAATAATTTTGAAATTTTGTTTTAAAATGTGCAAAAACCAGATTATGAAAAAAATCTTTTTTCTTTCTAAAATAAGTATTTGAAAGATGAACATAATTCTTATTTCAGTATTCATTTGGAATACATTTTTTTTTTTAAATTCCACTGCCAGGATTGATGCCATCATTGATGTTTTTTCAACATCGAACTTGCTTAACGTAAGTGTGCTTATTTAGATTCATAAGAATATACTCTAGTGGATACTAAAAAATACCTTAAGGATCAATATATTAAAAAGTCAACGTACTTTTTTCATCGTATAATATGCTTCAGTATGTTATTAATTCTGTTCAAAAAACTATTCATAATCTAGTTTAATAAGAGGGATTAAATTTTACCTCTTTTGAATCAATAAAATATTCATGTAAAAGAAATTAGACAGACCCCAAAAATATTTTTAAGTTGATTTTCTTCCGCTTCCTCTGTATTTAATTTATGTTATGCGTTATAATATGTCAAGAAACCACTCTCTTAAAAACTAGCTTAAAACTGAATTCAAATAAACATATAGCTTACCTCTAAATGCGAAGGATTGCGCACCATACTAAGTTTAACCTTCTTACCCGCAACATCCAGCTCCTCGGAAACATCTATCAAGCCATGATAAAGACAAAATAACTTGGTTAAATTGGTAACACAGACAACGATTACAACAACTACTCACGGAAATGCGCTAGAACATCACCCATAACCTGCACATCATCCGGAAACTCCGATTCGCCACGCAGCTTGTGAAAGATTTTAGCTGGTCGTAAATTAAATAAGATTGTCTGTAGATTTGTGCGCCCACGATGTGGCATCGCAACCACAATGTGTTCGATTTCAGCTGACGTATAGAATTAAGTTTCATCATTATTAAAACGACATGATATGAACAGACACACATAGCTATAAGGATATTTAATACAATCTCTTACTTTGTACACTGTCCTGCAGCAATTGCCAGTAGAAGGCCAACAAACTTTCGGCACCTTCACCACCATAACGTTTGACAGTTGGAAATTTCATGGCCATAAAGTTATCCCATGCTTGTGACTTAATTAGAAGTTCGGCAATCTGACGTTGTGCATCATCACTGACTGACTGTCCGAACAGTTGTTCGAAATGCTTAGCCAGCCATTCGCGTTCCTCGAGATTCTGCATATTCGAATGATATGGTAGGTAAAGTGAAGTTGCCAGAAGTTGACTTGTGTGCTCTCTTAGTAAATGGCATAAGTTTTTCTCTTACCTCAACATATGAAAATTCCGCACTAACACAAGAACTGGAATAAGTTTGCTGCAACAATGCCTGTAATTCCTGTACTGTAGTTTTGTCATGCAAAGTTGTAGTAGCGGTATTAAGCAGTCCTGCTGGTTTAACAATTTCATCTGGCTGAAGACCATAAAATTGTGGATTTAATTCCTCTATGTTGCTACATTCACAAAAGAAAGATAGATTAAAAAGTTGGTCCATAAAAAATGAAAGAAATATTTTAAAAGTTTTGTTCAAATTGCTTGCTCGTACCTATCCGGTTCTTTGATGCTGATTGGATTAACGGTTGCCAATTTGTGACCGTGTTTGCGATAAGCTTCGATCCAACGATAAATGCTGCTCTGTGCATTTCGTGACTGTAGCACTTCCTCTGGAACTGAATGCAACGAATTAAAGAAAAGAAATGATATTAAATGCTGTAATAAATATTTGGCGTAGAAGAGAAATTGACGAAGTTTGTCTTATGCCACAACCGGAACAGTGAGCAGAAAGAAAAAATTAATTGAAGGTCATATTGAAGTTTGGTCTTACTTCAAAATTTTATGAGATACTTATAGCGCGAAAAATCGTTCTGCAAATTTATATCTGGTCAAAAAAATCATCAATTTCGACCAAATTTGGGGTAAGTTTTTAGCCAAAACTTATACCGTAATTCTTTGTAAAATCATAAGTTTCGACTAAGAGATTATGTTCAGATTGTGTTCAGCGTTGACAAATCTTTCGGAAATGATATGTAGGTCCTTTTGATTTTGACTTTTTTGTTTTTCGTATACCTGAGTAATATAATATAGTATTAAATCAATACTAGTAAACCTGTTGCCCGAATTCGCGCAATTCAATAAAAATGAAGTGTTACAAACGTTATAGACGTTTAATTTATGATATTCTATTCAAGAAGTTATAACTTATAACGATATATTGAGTCTCAATAATGATATAAAAGATCATTATCTGAATGGTTTGACTTGAAACGTATGATCTGACACAAAATTTTTTAATGTAACTGTCAAAATACGAAGACGGACTTACACTAATATAACTACTGAGAAAAACATTATTACTATTCGAAAACATCGTAGCTTAACTCTTCCAGCTATAAAACATAACTAATGTTAAAAAAAAAACGAATTAAAAATAGATTTAAGAAATAATACCAAGATATATTTCAGAAATTAATAAAAGGTACTTACAGAACATCTACAACATCGATTTATAACACATTTAGATGAGAAAACACCAAAAAATCCAAAAAAAAATTTTTTTTGAAAACCGTTAAAATTTGACTGAGTTGTTTGCTCGGAAAGTGGAATTTTTGATTTTGGAACTGCATTTTTCGGACAATTGACATTTGAGGAATGCATAAAAGATAATTTTGGTTAAAAATTTTTAGTTTTGAAAAAAATTCAAATTCGATCAATTCATAAGCTCTTCTCAAACTAAATTTCAAATCGATAAAATAACGGATTTTTGTACAAAAATTTTATTTCTGTTTTAAAAGGTTGGGAACCCCCTGAAGTGAAATCACAATTTTTAAAAGTGGTACATATACAGCCTAAATCTGAATTAATGACATCTAAATCTATAGAATCGGTCCATTGGTCTGGGAGGAGTTGAAGTCACAAAAAAAACCTTAGCCTATTAATTATATAAATATTTTTTTTTCAAAAGGGAATGAAATGAAGCGTTTATGTGTTTAAAAGTTTTATAAATTACAGTTATTTCGGTTATCATTTATTATTCAACCCTTAGTATTTATACGGAAAACTTCATCCATTAAGACAGTGAAAATTCCTTTTTTACTAGAAATATTGATACAAAATTTAGAAGCAGTTTTTAACTAGCTTTATTTTACGACAGCACAATTGGAGTCCCTCTTTTTGTTACTAAAACTTTAGGTCTTTGCAGTAGAAAGTAACTTAATATATAAAAACTAGCAAAGTTCAATAAATTTCTATTTTATAAATTGAATATTATATTAAATTAACTATACATCCTCTTTTTTATTTTGTACCATCACAACATCCTGTCATGCATTTTTGCATCCACATCCATTAAAATGCATCTTGTAAATATTAAAGAAGTAGGTAAAAAGCAGACAACTTGAAAACATACAATCCTTTATCTAGCATGAATTTGAGCTGTGTTGGTAAATATTTTCAACATTGATGGTTTGTTTGGATTGCAAGTAAAACGGTAAAATGGATATTACGACATTTTTATTTGCTTATGTGTGTGAGTAAGTATGTCGGTGTGCGTTTTATATCCCTACTACCTAAAGATAACAATGCAACAACTTCATCCTGCCGCCACATGCTAAGAATTTTAGTACCATTCATCATTGTATGTTGTTGAAATCTAATCCTTAGTTGTGTGTTAACCGAATGCCTCGGATGCTGTGTTTGCCAACAATGGACGTCGTAAAAAGCATGTAGTTCCTCCCCCACCCTCAGACCAAATAAATACTTAGCAAGCCTTCATACAGACATGTAGGATATGGAAAAATTGAACTTTCCTTAATTGAAGTTTTCTGTCTTTCGATTTTTCAAGTCAGAAATATGTGTATTTTTTTTGCATTTTTGTAATTGAATACTAAAGGAACTTGGATAATAACACGATTTTTATAAGACCTTATTATGCTTTTTCTGTTATTTTTGAAAATTAGTTTTGCGAATTTTGTTTTTTTACTCACATTGTTAATATTGGGTTCAGCCACTGTATTGGGTAAAACATACAGTGGCTGAAAGTAATAACGGAACAAACTTAAAAATTTGATTCAAATCAAAATTCAAGTTATTTTGATGGTCCAACTGGTAAGTATTTGTATATTCCCAAAAGAATTTGATGTGGTTAACATAAAGTAATTATAAATTAACAGTTCATTGATTTAAAAAATTAAAAAGAAAAATAAATAAGAAAATCAAACTTCAAAGTAATGATGGATCACGTTGCTAATTTAAATTGAGATGGGATTGAGGTCTGGAGATTGGGATGGAGTTTCCAATACATGTGAGTAATTATTAACAAGCCTTATTCTCACATAATAAATCTTGTGTTTCGAGTCGTTGTCCTGGTAAATTTAAAATGAACTATCAATGTCCACCTTGCTCACACTTTCCTTCAAATTAATATTCAATATGTTAAGATCACTCACTTCAAATTAATATTCAATATGTTAAGATCAATTTCGTTGTACTCACAATCTTATCAGCTCTAATACACTCAGAAAATGATTTTGAGATTGAATGATTTGCATTTAAGTTAACAGTTTTCTGTGTTGAATGAACCTTTCAAAGTATTTTTGTGCTGTTAAAACCATCTGTCGAAATGTTTTTGGTTAGAGTTAAAGCAAAATGAAACAACAACACTAACTGCTTGGCTGTCTTCTCTAAGCAATAGATTTTCAATATGTTTTGCTACCAATGGCTCAGTGGAAGTGTGCTAGACTGTCATGCGGAAGACGTGGGTTCGTATCCTAGCTGTGTTAAGAACGTATGATACTTCATGGATCTGCTCATTTCTTGTTCATTGAAAATGCAACTAGAGTAGTTCAAATAGAACAAAAGCAAAATTTCAATTGAATGAGTGTGTAGACATACATATAGTTCGAATTGGAGAGAGAAATGTGCAGCAGACAGCATTTTTTCGACGTTTCTCTCAATTCTTATCTCGGTAAGTTTTCATCAGATATTTCCTTATTAATTTAATACCAATAATATTTACATTTTTTATTAAAAACAAAACTAATATTCTATATAAAAAAGACTTTGTTGGTATTGTCGTTGTTTGAACCAATCGCAGTCGAGTAAGAGATGCAAACTTGAACTGCCAAAGCAGTGATAACATTTCAATAAGTACAGTGGCTCAAAGTAATAATGGAACAAACAAAAAAATTTCATTCAAATCCAAATTTAAAATATTTTGATGGTCCAACTGGCAAGTTTTTGTATATTTTGAAAAGAGTATGATTTGAGTAATATAAAATTATCACAAGAATAATGAATTAACAGTTCATTGACTTAAAAAAATAAAAAAACAAAATTAATAACAAAAATCAACATCAAAGTAATAATGGAACACGACGTTAATTTCTAAAAACATAAGCAAAATTATTTAAAAAAAATGCAGAGTATATATTAAGTTGGTAAGCCCTTCTATTCAATAGCCATTTCCAAATGATTTGGCATTGATTCACCACTTTTCGGCAGTAGGACCTCTCCATATTCTTCCACTCCTCAATAAGGGCTGTTTTTGGCTGATCACGAGTAGAAATTGTGTGATTTTTCAACTTTCCTTCGGGTTACTCCATGTGAGCTCAATAGAAATGAGGTCTGCAAAGCGGGTTGGGGTTAACAAGACATGTGGTCAATTAATAAGAAGTCAGCTTCTCACATTATTGGCCTTTTGTCTCGGATCGTTTTCCTGGAAAATGAAAATCAATCAATCAATACCCAACTTTCTCACACCTTCATTCGAATTACACTACTCAACAAGGTTTCCCACAACGAATTGCGATACCATTTTCAATAGTAGAATTTTCCATAGAATCCGAATATCGTAATGATTTTGTTCGATTAGCCCCCATTTTTTATGTAAATGGCAAAATTAAAAAAATCCACTTTTGGGAACACATACTTCACATAAATGCTTGTAAAAACTTACATGTTCAATCAATGAATTTCGACTTCATTGCATACAGTAGAGGAGAGTCAGATGAAAATTTTAAGGTATAATATGTGCCAGTTGCATAATTGATATGGCTGTTGTGATCGCAAACAGGTAAAATAAAATCACTTTTGGTCATAATTGAACCTTCATGCCAAATTTCATTGAAATCGGTTCAGGTGTTTAGGAGTTATAATAGAGTGCCACGCCTACATATTTGTACACCCACTATGATTTTTCTCTCTATGAAACGTACTTGGTGACAAAATTTCAGCTCAATCGGATAAACGGTGCGCGAGCCTATTTGATGTTGACAAACATTTGATTTTATATATTAGATTAAAAATAAATAAAATGGTTTTTGCATTGATATTAAAAAAGTTTGTGAATTATGACTTTTCTTTAGACATGTTATACTTGAAATTTTTGTTATGAAATTCTCTAACACATAAGAGGGCTAACTTTTTCTCTCCGATAGAATTATTTCGAGATATAGGGCTTCAAACACAAAATATTTTTATAAAAAAACGAAAAAAGTGATTTTATTTTACCTGTTTGCGATCATAACAGCCATATCAATTATGCAACTGGAACATATTATACCTTAAAATTTTCATCTGACTCTCCTCTACTGCATGCAATGAAATCAAAATTCATTGATTGAACATGTAAGTTTTTACAAGCATTTATGTGAAGTATGTGTTCCTAAAAGTGGATTTCTTTAATTTTGCCATTTACATAAAAAATGGGGGCTAATCGAACAAAATCCTTACAATATTCGGATTTTATGGAAAATTCTACTATTGAAAATGGTATCGCAATTCGTTGTGGTGAAACTTTTCGAAAATTTGTGGAGTAGTGTTATTTTAAATTTGGATTTGAATGAAATTTTTTAGTTTCTTCCATTATTACTTTGAGCCACTGTACGTAATTATTTACTATAAAAATAATTTAAATAATTGTCTGTTGGGAATGTCCAGTGGTTCTGAGGTAGAATATTTTAATGTTGAAGTACGTGTTAATTGTGTTAAGGTTTTTGTGTCGTGTGTCTATAATCCCTATCGTACCTGTTGTTTGGATCAATTGTTTTCCACTTTGTTAAATTATTCAATAGGGTATGATCATTATGTAGTGTGTGGTGATTTCAATATTAATATTTTATGTAAAGATAATCTGCTTGGACACTTCATTGATAGACTCACTGAAGTTGGACTTCGTACAGTCAACACCACTTTTCCTACGCGCTATGCAAATAACGTTTCTCCTAGCTTGTTAGATATATTTGTTGTCTCCGATATTTCTTCTGTTTTGCTTTTTGATCAATTGTCGTTTATTTCTGACCATGATCTTATTTTTTGTACTTTAAATGTAAATATGTTTCCAGTTGTCGTTGAAAAAACAATTACTTATAGAGATTATAAGTCTGTTGATTATAACTCTTTGTTTAGTGACTTGTCTACAATAAATTGGTCGGAATGTTGTTTAGCTCTGTTAATGAAAAACTTAGGTTCTTTATGGATAAAGTAAGTGCACTTTTTGAATTACATTTTCCCCTTATCAGTCGTAGAGTAACAAATAATACTTGCCCCTGGTTTACAAATAATGTTAAATTAGCCCTTTAAAAACGTAATAAGGATTATAATCTGTGGAAAAGATACCCAACAACATCAAACTGGGAGCAGCACAAAAGATCAAGAAACCTAGCTAATTCCATAGTCAAATCAGCAAAACGCACTTATTTTATGACCAGGTTAAGTTCAGCACAATCATCCAAAAAGCTATGGAACAATTTGAAACAAGCAGGCGTATGCAATATGAAAACCGACGAATGCCAGGTTGAACCTCATATTTTAAACGATCACTTTATCTCAAACTCTACTTTTTCTGGTGATGGGTTTGTTTGTGACACGAGTCCTGCTTTTTCTGAATCTCCTTTAAATTTTAATTTTGAGTTTGTTGCTGTCGACGAGTGTGATCCCGATGTGTTAATAAGTTCAAATCTAACGCAGTGGGTGAAGATGGAATACCCATTAAATTCATCAAGCTCATTTTACCGCACATCCTCAGCCCGCTCACACACATATTTAATCATTGCTTCACAAGCTCGTGTTTCCCTGATGCTTGGAAGGCAGCGACAATCATTCCCATTGCGAAGAAATCAAATCCTCTTGATCCGTCCGATTATCGTCCTGTTAGTTTGTTATCATCTTTGTCAAAAAAAAAAAATAAAAAATTATGTTTTTGTTTTTAATTAAAAAATAAAAATCAGAAAACGATTTTTTATTTTTGAGCAAAAAATTATAAATCATTCAATAATGATTATTTCTTAATTTTTTGATATTGCTCAAAGTTATTACGGTCCCTGATCATAATTATTCCTAGTTAAGCAAAAAAAAAAAAAATGTACAATAACCTCTGGTTTATTTGTTATCGGTATTATCTGTATTTAGATCACTTTCCCTCTCATATAATCTTAACTATTATTAACGGCAGAGCATACATTAATTAATTTCACTAAACATTAATTGACTTGAAAATTTTCAAGTTATTGTATGAAAATATATTTTCTTTTTCACCATTAATTCTATGAAATCAATCTCCCAAACTTTGTTTAATTGAACTGATGAATTTGGTTTGAATGGTGCGAAAAAACACACTGACAAAAAACTGGAACTAGATAAAATAAAAATTTAGCAAAATATGACGCAGCCTTATAAAAAAAAACCATTTTATTTCAGGTAAATAAAAAAGCAAAACATAATAAAAAAAAAAAATTCAAATTTCTGTGTGCAGTTTTTTTTTTGTATCTTTTTGAAACAAATTTATTGTGAAGAACAACAAACAAAAACAACTGATGCTTTAAAGATTTTTAATTAACCCTTGCCTTGAGTTTTTGCTTTGATTTATGTTTTGTTTGGCTTGAATGTGCCTTATGTTAAATAACTTTTGCCGCTGGTAGAAAACAAAGTGTTATTCAATATCTGAAATTATTTAACTATATTAACAATACATTTTTAACCATGTAACAAATTTTGATTTCTCATAAACAAAAAATTTTAAATTTATTTTAATCAATAAATAAAAGTTTGTAGGTCAGCAATTAATATTAAATTATTTAATCAAAATGAATTGATCTATTTGCTACGCGTGCTAGTTTAATGTTATCGCTAATTTATGTATAAATATTCACTCAAATGAATGTGCAGATATGTATATCTACCGGTTCCAAATTTGCTTCTTTTATTTATTCTTCAAATCAAATAAAACACACATTAAATTTACGCATAGCCCAGGCGTGACAGAGAAAAAAAATAAGGTGATCGCTGAAAATGAATGTGTTTCTAATGAGCGTTACTATAGAGAAAAAAAAACTCATAAATCATAAACGCAAAAAAAATTCCACTCAAAAATTATCGCATAGTTAAGTAAACAAAAACAAATCTTAGAAAAGTCACAAGCCGAGTGAAAAACACATGTTTGTCAATTAAAAGCAAAAACAAAGCAATGATAGTAAGTCGAAAAAGTAAAGCCAGATAAATATACAAGCAACGAAATGAAGTTGCCATCTGAAAAGATAAGCAATAAGCTATCACAAGTATTTAGTTGATGTTATCTCGAATAATTTGTGCAGCACTGATTAAAAACGAAATTTATTTCAGAACTTATATTTGACACATTTTATAGATGAATTTTATGACGTTCACCTAAAATGCTTACATAATACTTTCTAGATGTGGCAAAATTTTCGCGTGTATTTATTTTTCACAAAATTGTTGTACCTTTAAAGTCTCTTTTGGGCAGTGGGCGGTATCCATAGACACCATTATCGCTTTGATAGAATCGTGTTTGAAGTTGTCCGCATAACGAGTTTCCATTTACAGTGCATCTTAGATAACGCAACATAGTTTTAATTATTATTTTTTTTAAAATTTTTTTTCTTGTGACTGCCAATGAGTGTTCAATTAAAAACTGTGTTATTTTTGTTTCTATGAGATCACAATTCAATTAGAAATAATATAAATAATAACTTCACAATGACTACTCGACTTGCAGTGAGTATCTCGACGAACACGTCCCCACTTTCAACTGCGCTCACGTACTCAACCGAAAGAATACTAAACAATCTCTAAGTTAATTGGTATGTAGCATGTTGCGAACTGCCTGACGATCCTCCAAAAAATAATATTACTTTAACTGATAAGCAAAACAACAAAGCAAAGCATGGACAACTGAGAGCATGAGCTTGCGATAAAATTTAAGAGTATATCATTTTGACGGTATTGCATTCAGCGTAAGTGAGCAAATTTTCTCTTATTTGAAAGAGCATTTAACCCACAACCGCATATACAAGTACGCCTGATTTTAGCTTTTATACCATTTTTAATTTTATACCTGGTTTAAGGTTCTTCGTATATTCTATTGGGCTATTTCTTATTGAAGTGTAAACAAAGTTTTGACGTAACGTGAGAGTTTTGGTAATTCTGTTGAGAAGATATTTTTTGAATACAGTTTTAATTCATTTTAATTTTTTTGAAGTAGTTTTGAACGTGATCTTACAGGGCCTTAAATTCATTACAATTATTAACTATACCTAAAATTTTGAACAATTTTGCGAAATTTATAAAGAAACCTATTCGAATTATTAATAATTTTAGTCTAAATCGAAAAAGAAATTATAAATTATTTTAACAGAAAATAATACTTTATAAATTATCTTTTTGAGTATGTTAAGCAGTTAACCATTTTGTTGTGCAATTTGTTTTTTTTTTTAAATGCTTCTTATAAAATTAATAAGAACTGGCTATGGCTTTTAGTATTTATCAGCACTATTTTAACATGTTTATGTGAAATAGAAGTATTGTTTTTTAAAGTCATTACGGCAGTAATGAAGTCAAGGGGTACAAATTTGGGTTGTTTTTAAAAGTCGATAATAAACAAACTAAGATTTTCTTTACCAACCATCTATACTATTATATAAAAGGCTTCTCACGTATCTACGTTTTAGTGTAACTCAAGAACTACTCAACCGATTTTTGTAATTCTTTCACTAACATAAAGCAACATGTTTAACTAAGTCCTTTGCATACTTATTTTCTTCAAAACTGCTCTAAAAAGTTATTGAAATTTGAGTTTAAAAAGTAGCCAAAAAAATCAAATCCAAAAAACATTGCTGCATTGAATCGTTTGATACACAACCAGCGCGCTGCAGCGTAAAGCTTTCTCGCTCTTTTCCTCTCCGATTGTGTTTGTTGTTATTGTTTCTTTTACTTAAAGTGCTTTAAATAAGGGATGTTTTACGTACAAGAGCAGACGCAGGAAGTTGTTTCATTCAGTTGGCGCTGAGACTTCAAGTGATTAAGTCTTTGTTGCTTAATTTTTAGGTATGATATGTTTATGCTTCGAAAATGTTTATCTATATTGTTTTTTATGCTGCGTAAATGTTTATTTTTGCTGAGACAAAGAGCGCTACAAGCGTAAGTATAAAATCGTGTTATACATGAATTACAGTGCGGAAGTAATTGAACATTGTACTGCTTTTAAAATTTTTGGTCATTAATACTTAAAAAGGTCGATCCAAAATGTGAATCAAAAATTTATAAACCAGTAAAATGTCCTATTTTAGTACCTTCATTCATATGCGTTTCCTGACGTTATTTTTGATTATAGCCTTGATTATAAAAATTGGATAAGTAGAATACAAGATAGACTTGAAAACAGCGAGAAAAAAATTTAAAAATATTGGGGAATAGTGTAATCAATGTGTGAAATAGTGTGTTCGCATTAGTTAACAGGTGTAAGTGTATTGATACGATACTGAAAGGTGTGGTAAAATTTATTTTCAAAATCCTTAAATTAAGTTGAATGGAACAATTTTCATCAAGATGCTGCTTGCTTTAAAACAAGATGTTAAAAGTTACAGATCTTCATATAGTTTTAGTTCGTGTTAAAGAATTAAAATGTCGTTTTTGGAAAACGAAAATAGATTTCTGAGCTAAAAAAAGTTAAAAACTATTTATTTAGACTTTTCAAGCAATTATATACAATTCATACATAATGAAAATATATAAGAATCGCGACATTGGTCAACCAGTTTTATTGGATCAAATCAAAAAATTTTAAATTGAGTGTACATGAGACCGAACCCTAATTTTAAGACCATTTAATTTTTCCTCAAACAACGAAATTAGCTTCAGTTACACCTAAGAACATTTCGAACAAAATTTGGTCCTTATTGGATCACGGTCAGTAGACACGGCGTCTCCTTGGATTCTAAGGGACTGTGTATGCAAATGAACTGTTTATTAAAAAAATATTTTTAAAAAAGTAAAAAAAAAATTTAGATACTCGAAACCATTTTATTGAAAATTAAAAATTATACGTTCTTAGGCCTTACCGAATATTATTTCGTTTTTGGAGCGAAAATTTATTGTACTTCAAAACCAAAGGAAAACATAGAAATCTGCAGTAAGTCAACCAATTTTTAATTTAAAAGTTTAATGCCATGCAGCATCAGACG
Organism: Tetanocera ferruginea; assembly: GCA_958299015.1. NCBI lineage: Eukaryota > Metazoa > Arthropoda > Insecta > Diptera > Sciomyzidae > Tetanocera > Tetanocera ferruginea. The sequence goes on along the minus strand of OY282642.1, from coordinate 154,898,831 downwards.
CTATAATTTTCATTTTTATAATTTTCACGTTCTAGATGGATTTAGAAGATTGAAAACCGTGAAATATTAATGAACTTTCAATAAAAATTCAACTAGCTGTCATTTCATTTCTTACATTCAATTTTCATAAAATATTTTTTCTCATTTGTTTTTGTATTAAAAATTTGTTGAATTTGTATTGAAAATTCATTAACACTTCCTGTTGTATCGCTAAAACTTCGGAACTCTTTAAGAGTACACCTTAATTTAATATCGCTAGAAAGGTAATGAAACCTTAAAACAGCTTATATTATGAAAGTTAAAAAAAAATTATAGCGTCTGGTGATGGCATTATACTTTGAAATTAAAAATTGGTTGACTTACTGCAATATTTCCAAAAGTTTTATATTTTTCCTTTAAAGTAGACAAAAACTTTTCCAATGATACCCTATTTACGAAAATCGTATTTAAATTGACTGAGCTACGTTGTCTCAAAGTAGACCCTATTTTGGCCGCGAAAAATGATTGCAAAAATGTATAACTTCGGATTTGGTTTCTAATTATTAAACCAATTCAAGAAAAAAATTTGAGCCAATTCGGAGATGGTAAGTGCAACTAATAAAACACTTCAATATAAAATGGTCAGTATATTTTCTATCAACAAAAAAAAAACTCCCGATTCAACCTGAAAAGGCATTGATGTCATCAGATTTTCTGCATTGTTCTGGCAAAATTATCAGTTATCATATCATAAATATGGACAAAGGATTAAAAATGTTAGAATTCTAAAAATATGATCCGCAAGCAATGCGTCTAGCTAGATTTGTTTAACATTTCGAAACGTTGCTGAAAATTGTGGTGACGTTAAAAGTAATACCAGTTTGTCCATTCCAATGCATTGGAAACTTATTTATAGGATCAATTTATCTCCAAATTAACAGTGGTGTTTTCTTGAACGTTGATATCACTGCTAAACTGAACGATAAAAGATTTTTTGAGCAGACGAAACGGGGATGTTTTTTGGTCAATAACCTCCTTTGTTTGGGCTGCACACAAAAAATCACTTCACTTTGTGATCCTATCTGAAAGCATATATAATAAACACGCTGTCAACAAAAATTACAAATAATATTATAAAAACCAAAATAAAAGACTCAAATGTTAATGCCCTTATAGTGCTTTCACTATTGTGGGTTGTATGGGAGGTGGGCGTGTTAGTCGACGGACTACGCCCAATTTTTGAACACACATTAGCTTTAGTATAAAATACATACATACCAAATTTTATCTTTGTTAGACAAACATAAGCATATTTATACAGTTTTAAATTTTTTGGTTTGTATGGGAGGTAGGCGTGTCCGTGGGTGGATGACGTCCATTTTTCAAAAACATCTTTGGTTTGTTAAACAAAACATACGTACCAAATTTTATCTCTGTAGGTTGAACAGAAGCTTACATATTGAGTTTTCAATTTTTTGGTTGAATGGGAGATGGGCGTGTTTTGATATAAAGTGAGTTTTCAATTTTTTGGTTGAATGGGAGATGGGCGTGTTTTGATATAAAATATACATACCAAGTTTTATTGTTGGAAGTTTATTATGAGCTTAGTTTTGCAGTTTTCGATTTTTGCGTTGTATGGGAGGTATTCAGGTTTAGGGTATAACAAACTTGCAAACAGGTAAAAAATCAAGTGTTGTATTCGCTTTTAAACCTAAATCACCCCAATTGGCTATGGGTGCTTTTTTTGGTATGTTAAGTGCTTTTATTTAAGTGTAATATGTGGATTTTTTTTATTTAATGATGTCTTGATGTGCCAAGTTCATATGTTTAGTCTGTAAATATCAAAGAATTCACTCTTACAAGGTAAGCAAATATGTAAAAAAAGTGTTGTAGAACAGGGTCCGGAGAACTCTATTTGCAAACGATTACAGTATGCGTCACTGTTTTTGTACATGGCATCCCACTATATATCCCTTATAAATTTGGGCTCTCTTAACACGAAAATAGCAAACATTTTTTTTTATGGATACGTTTTTTTAAAAAATTGTTTTAAAAAATTGTTGTTACTTTATTTTATCGACCTTTGACTTTGTGTGTGTTTTTTTTTGACCTAAAGCCTGAACAACGTTTTAAAAAATTTAAGTTTTTTGTGTTGCTTTTTTCAAAATTTTGCTGTATAAAACCTCGGTATATGTGGTTCTCCGAGGCCTTAAAATATATTTTTTAACGATATTTTCCAGTTTGATCCTCTTACAACCTCACCCACTGCATCTGTTGCGCAGTGTACCTTTTTATATAACTATATTTTAATATAATAAAAATTAAAAATTTTTTTTAGCTTAATGAGGAAATTCTTTTTAACTTTCCTTTTTTAATTTAAATCGGGGCTTTTTATTGTTAGTTATTCATTGCTCAGATACGATACGTTCACCAATGCGAAAGTGCTCTTTCAACCATCAAGACTGTATCCATTTCAACATCATATAACATTTTAACATTTCTTAAATTTATCAAAATTTACAAAATTATGAACGTTTGGTTTCTTTGCAGTTACTCAAAGTTTCATCGGACAGACATAAAACCCGAATTCTACACAGAGAAAATTTTGTTCCTCTAACATTTATTTTCATTTACAGAACGGACATTTTAAAATGAGCGAATGAATATTAAACGTTCGTTAAATATTTTAAAATGAAAATTTCAGAATTGAAGAATAATTAGAAGCTATTTTTTAAAATTTTTATTTTAAACTATCAACCGATTGTTTTAAAATCATACGTACGTTTTAGAAGCTAATTTAAAAATGTCCGTTTTTAGAATGAAAATAAACTTTATAAACTTGCTCCTCTACAAAACTATTAATGCTATAATGACACTAATGATGTTATAAGACAATATTTGTAAATAAAAAACCAGTAAAGAAACTCTAAAGATGGTCTAGCCCGACTATGGACTACCCGAAAACCACCTACTCCGAAAACAAACACAATGATATATACATATTGAAGTTTGGACAGGACAACGTCTGTCGGGTCAGCTAGTTTTTTTATAAAATACTTATTGATATATTAACAATACAAAAATTAATTAAAATTAATTACAAAAATTAAAAAAATTGTTATAAAAAAAAAAAATTACAAATTATTAACATTATTATAGTTTCAATCATAAAAGAATATATAAAAAAAAATCCGCATCAAATTTCAAGTTAATCAGTTCGTCAGCACTTGAGAAATCGAGTTAGACGCAGCAGAAAAAAATAAGTTTTTTTTGTTTTTATTTATTTTTTATTGTTAAGATATCAATAAATATCTAATAAAAAATGTCTGACAAAAATATTCTTGGTTTATGTCTTATCGAAATTTAAATAACCACAAAAAATTTGTACCCTCAGACTAGAATTCTGCCTTAACCTTTTATAAGTTACTGTACTCAACTGAGTACAGCTAATCTGATAAAAAAATTTGCAATCATTGCGCCGTTAAAATTTTTGTTTGGTTTTTATTTAGTGTGCAAAATTTTCAGTTTACACGATTACCATATTGGTTAAAAATAAAATCGGTTAAAAAAAATTCTTTTTTTTTTATTTTTTATGTATTTTTATACTTATGTTTATCAGTACATAAAAAAATAATTTTAAAAATTATACCCAGTTTTCATTTTACTTCTTATGGGTTAAGGAACAAAATAAGGTACGTTTCAGAAAATAATTTTATTCTGGTGAGTTCTAAAAAATTGTTAGAACAACTAAAGTCGACTTAGGAAGGAATTAAGTTATTGAAGCAGCTGTGCTCTACGTATATTGCTTGATATACACACTAGATCTGGAGCTTCTAGCGTATTTCTACTCAAAGTTATAATAAATAAAAACTTTTTAACAAAAAAAAAAAACCTACTTCAAAATCACTACAAAGTAAAAAATAATTTTAAACTACTTTTCCTATTAACTAATCGTGGTAAAATCTAAAAATTTATTTATACACATTATTAAATTGGAAATCTTATTATTTAAACTTTTCCTAATTTGTTTTTTGTTTATCATTAATATATTATTTTTTTATGATAATAAAAGCTTTGTAGTCGGCACTAATCTTTGTCATTAAATCAGGATATTTTTACCATCCCTGCCCTAATTTCAACTTTTTTTATTAATTTTAGTTTAAAAGTAATTTTAAAAGCTTTGCATACATAAACATTCTCAATCTTCTGTTTGAATGAGCTTGTAAAACTGATATTAAATATGCTACATGTGTGTTGCAGCTTCACAAAAAAACTGATTTTATTAGCGCCGACTTCGAAGTTTTATTATCATAAAAAAATAATATAGTAATGATAAACATAAAATTAGGAAAAGTTTAAATAATAAGATCTCCAATTTAATAATGTATATAAATAAATTATTAGATTACGCCCACTTCCTTGGTATTAATTTGTAATAATTGTGCATACCTGTCTACTAAATATCAATATTCTAGTGTCATATTATTCGAGATACAATTTGTTTGAGATATTTCCCCAACCCTTTTATTAAACAATGCCCTCTTTATTGAAATTAAATTTTATACTTGTGCCTACCTCTGTAGTAAGCTTTAGTACTCTCAAGTCAATATTATTCGAGGTACAGAGTTTTTATAATATTGCCACACCTCTTTGTCGAATAACGCCCACTTAATTGACTGTAATTTTTTATAATTGTACCTACCCTTGCATTTTTGCTGTAAATGTCAGTACCCTAGTGTCAATATTTACTGAGATACAGTGTTTTTCTTATAGTGATACGCCATTTTATAGAATACCGCCCACATTATTGGTAGTAATTTGTTATAATTGTGCCTACCTCTGTACTAAATTTTAGTATTCTAGTGCCAATAGTATTCGAGATACAGTATTTTTTAATACTGCCACACCCCTTATGGAATAACGCCCATTTTTTTACGAAAATTTGTACTTATTGTGCCTATCGCTGTAATAAATTTCTGTACCGTTGTGTCAATATTATTCGAGATACAGTAATTGCCTTGTATTGCCACACCCCTTTGTCGAATAACGCCCACTTTCTTGATAGTAATTTTCAATAATTGTGAGTACTAAATTTCAGTACTCTAGTGTCAATTTTATACGAGAAACAGAGTTTTTCCAAAATTGCCACTCCTTTTTTTAAAACAACACCCACTTAAGTGATTGTAGTTTTTAATATTTGTGCCTACCCTTCTAATTTTATAGTGAATTTTATTTCTCTAGTGGCAATATTTACTGATATAAAATGATTTTCTTATAGCGACACGCCCCTTTGTCAAATTCCGCCCACTTTTATAGACGGGCACCTCCGCGTTGTTGGTCTCTATAGGTTGACAAAAAATTACGGCAATCGGGCTTTCGGAGTACTTTAGGAGTAATCGATATACATACATTCACAAAAAAAAAAACAGAGAAACCAACCAACTTGAGAACCTCCTCCTTTTTGAAGTCGGTTAAAAACTTGACTAAGCTTGCATTGAACTTCTATGGTGACCATTAACTTTAAAGCAAGAATTCTCAAAACATTAAAAATATACTTAAGTCTTTATTATAAAACGACACAGATATATTGAGCGAAAACTGACTTTCTGTTGAAACTTAGACGTTTGCTCTTCTTGAAGGCTAACTCCTTTGGTGTCTGGAACGTAATCCGTTTACGATTTCCTCGAAGCACGTTTTTCTTTACTTTGGTCATGAGCGGTCTCCATTGATTTCTTTTAACTTTTTGCATTGGCTTTTATGTCCAGGAACACACACTCAAGCTCTTTGAAGGACATTTTAATCTGCTGAGTCATTATCTTGATTGCGTGGTATTTTGTCGCAGTACTTCAATGCTCTGTTTTATGCTCTCTGCGCCTTGAATGACCCTCTCGTCCCTGCCTGTGTCCATGCTTCACTAAGTTAACTGGAGTATTTGTTTCGGGAGCGTTGTGGTGACCTTTGTAGGTTGAGTCGCTTTCGAGAACATTTTCTTGCTGTCTTCCTGCTCAAAATCGGTACAGAGGATCTGACTCTCTACACCGTAGAATTCTTCCTTACTAAATCAGGAGTTCGTTTTACCTGGTTCATTTTTCTGGGTGTACTTTCTTAAGCAATTTATGCCTTATTTCAGGCTGGTTTTTTCTAAGGGTTTCCTTCCCTTTTGTAAATGTTGTCGACCCTCTGCACTCAGACGTAGACGTAAGGAGCAGCTTAATATGGGACAGACTCGTTTGGTTTTTGGAGAGTGTGAATACTGTCGACCGTTTCGATATAGACACAGGCCAGGGAGCCGCCCACTATGGATCAGTCGCTTCTGGATTTTCGTTTCGCTGCTCTCATCCTGTATCTTGTATCTGTATCTGTATCTGTATCTGTATCTGTATCTGTATCTGTATCTGTATCTGTATCTGTATCTGTATCTGTATCTGTATCTGTATCTGTATCTGTATCTGTATCTGTATCTGTATCTGTATCTGTATCTGTATCTGTATCTGTATCTGTATCTGTATCTGTATCTGTATCTGTATCTGTATCTGTATCTGTATCTGTATCTGTATCTGTATCTGTATCTGTATCTGTATCTGTATCTGTATCTGTATCTGTATCTGTATCTGTATCTGTATCTGTATCTGTATCTGTATCTACAGATACAGATGCATCTGTATCTACAGATACAGATGCATCTGTATCTGTATCTGTATCTATATCTGTATCTGTATCTGTATCTGTATCTGTATCTGTATCTGTATCTGTATCTGTATCTGTATCTGTATCTGTATCTGTATCTGTATCTGTATCTGTATCTGTATCTGTATCTGTATCTGTATCTGTATCTGTGTCTGTATCTGTATCTGTATCTGTATCTGTATCTGTATCTGTATCTGTATCTGTATCTGTATCTGTATCTGTATCTGTATCTGTATCTGTATCTGTATCTGTATCTGTATCTGTATCTGTATCTGTATCTGTATCTGTATCTGTATCTGTATCTGTATCTGTATCTGTATCTGTATCTGTATCTGTATCTGTATCTGTATCTGTATCTGTATCTGTATCTGTATCTGTATCTGTATCTGTATCTGTATCTGTATCTGTATCTGTATCTGTATCTGTATCTGTATCTGTATCTGTATCTGTATCTGTATCTGTATCTGTATCTGTATCTGTATCTGTATCTGTATCTGTATCTGTATCTGTATCTGTATCTGTATCTGTATCTGTATCTGTATCTGTATCTGTATCTATATCTGTATCTGTATCTGTATCTGTATGTGTATCTGTATCTGTATCTGTATCTGTATCTGTATCTGTATCTGTATCTGTATCTGTATCTGTATCTGTATCTGTATCTGTATCTGTATCTGTATCTGTATCTGTATCTGTATCTCTATCTGTATCTGTATCTGTATCTGTATCTGTATCTGTATCTGTATCTGTATCTGTATCTGTATCTGTATCTGTATCTGTATCTGTATCTGTATCTGTATCTGTATCTGTATCTGTATCTGTATCTGTATCTGTATCTGTATCTGTATCTGTATCTGTATCTGTATCTGTATCTGTATCTGTATCTGTATCTGTATCTGTATCTGTATCTGTATCTGTATCTGTATCTGTATCTGTATCTGTATCTGTATCTGTATCTGTATCTGTATCTGTATCTGTATCTGTATCTGTATCTGTATCTGTATCTGTATCTGTATCTGTATCTGTATCTGTATCTGTATCTGTATCTGTATCTGTATCTGTATCTGTATCTGTATCTGTATCTGTATCTGTATCTGTATCTGTATCTGTATCTGTATCTGTATCTGTATCTGTATCTGTATCTGTATCTGTATCTGTATCTGTATCTGTATCTGTATCTGTATCTGTATCTGTATCTGTATCTGTATCTGTATCTGTATCTGTATCTGTATCTGTATCTGTATCTGTATCTGTATCTATCTGTATCTGTACCTGTATCTGTATCTGTATCTGTGTCTGTATCTGTATCTGTATTTGTTTCTGTATCTGTATCTGTATCTGTATCTGTATCTGTATCTGTATCTGTATCTGTATCTGTATCTGTATCTGTATCTGTATCTGTATCTGTATCTGTGTCTGTATCTGTATCTGTATCTGTATTTGTATCTGTATCTTAACTGCATCTGTAATTCTTGTAGGCTTTGTTTTTATTTTCGAAATCATTTATAGTTATACGAATTATCTAACGTGCTGATGTTATCTAATGATGGATTCTAGTCGAAATACAACCTAATCGTCTAAATATTCACTGACTTTAATAAAGAAATAAATACCATTTCCTCGAAAATAACTTGCTCATCATCGATGAAGTACCTGTTGTTTGTGTTAAAAACAATTTGCAGTACGTTGTCATATAAAATTCTGTTGTAAATACAAAAATTTAATATAGATAAGCATGGATCCAGTAATGATTCACACACTAAACTTATATTACCACAAAACTGCAAAATCGAGCAAAGAATACCATTACAAATTTGGAATACGACACTGTTAAACAAATGCCAAAATATGCTTCGGAGCCAAATAATTACACATAAAACAAAAAACGATAGTACAAATTCACCAAAACACCAAAGCTACACTTGTTATCAACTGGCATATAAGACCAACCAATGATAAGATAAGCTGCGATTTCAAGATAACCATAGCATAAAGTTTCACAATACAACAGGTGCAGCAACATCGCTGAACTGCTACTCCATAACGAAGTCGACAACGCCGCAACGAATCAGTCTGAATTTTCCGTGGAACCTTGTTGAACGTTTTAGTGCTCGCTCCTAACAATAGCGGTAATAAGAAGTGGTTAAAAAAAATAATTGATACCAAGTTAAAAGAGATAAGAAATTTTTTTTAGTGATAAGACAGTGCAAAGAATTCCAAATGATGATGTCATCATTTTGAATAGTGAAAAACCTATCAATTTTTATATATTTAAATTAAAATTTTGCATATTTTTCTATTAATTAGTGTGAAATCTAGGCAGGCAGTTCCAACAACGACCAACGAACGAACGAATCCTTAAAAAATAAAAAACTCGAACTAGTTGTGAAACGTGCGAGAAATAATGCGTTTCAAACTATTTATGGCCAGCTTGCTGGCATGTGGCTTTATAGCCTATGTGATCGCCATTGAAACCACAGTGTTGGACAAAAGCGAGAAAATTGAAAAAATCGAAAACGATGTTGATTTTGTGGATATTGTGGAAATGCCTATAAAACCCAGTTTAAAAATACCAAAAGAGCAAACGAAGCAGACACCAAAAGTAGCTGAGAAAGTGCTAACAAAGCCAGCAGCAGCACCAAAACCAGCTCCAATACAAACAGCAACAAGGACTGCAACTAGTGTTGTTGTGGATCCTTTTAAGAATATGTCGCAAGTACTACAGCAACGTTCCGGCAAATTAGTTAATGCAGATGACTATCTGGGTGAATTGGGCTATGATGTCTACGGTGATAATGGCTATAACTGGGGTAAGTTGAGGGGAAGAAATGTTTAGTAATGAATCCTTAGATTACAAACTAAGCATTCTTTAGCAATTAATTGAAATTCACAGTTACTCATTCTTCGTTTGAGTGCCTCAATTATTAACTGCTTATCTTATCTTTGATACAGATACTTATTCTAATATGTACCTGTATATGTGTCATGATTGAGCATTAAGTTTACTTAACCAAGTTAACAGAATATGGTGCAACATCAAATAGTCAACAAATTATTTTTTGCAGATAAGATAAACGTTTACAAAACCCCATTTAAACACAAATATTTTGATTTTGTTTTTAACTATTATGACTTAAAACGTTAAAGATAAATTTGTGTGAGCCACACATGTATGTGTGTGTTAATATTTTTCTATATGTATATATTACAAAATTAATACAGCCTAATTATTATTGAAATATTGTGCTGATTAATCAGAATATATTAAAATACATACAACTATTAAAGGATCACTATAAATATTGGCACTCGTGTACAATAAATCGTTATAAAGAATTGCTTAGTTTTTGTTTTCCACGCTATTGAAGCATTTTTACTGGGTGGTTAGAATTGCAAAATTCTAGATGAGAATTATTATCATGTATTGCGAAACTCTTTGAGCAAATGACCACTTATGACTCACTATTGTCGATAAATTTAATTTCTGAGTCAGTTTTAACTGATAACTTAATCATTTTGATGTTTAGAAAAAATCGAAGTGCCGATAACCACTTTATCATAATTCTCGCCTTGAGATAAGAACATTTTAAATATAATAACTTACAACAAAAGCTGTGTAAAAATGAAACAGTTGGCCAGCCGTTTGCTTACCTAAATAGCATAATAGTAAAAATAGCACGACACATGCTGAAACCTGCATTCTGATGTATTTTACTTTAAAATTTGTCAAGCAGGTTCAGCGTGTTTAAATAAAAAAATTAATGGATAAAATTAAATTTTAATTTTGTATTATTCTTATAAGAATAAGAAATATTTAATAAAATTTTTTTAAATTTGATCACCTTAATAAGAGTGATTTCAGAAATCAGAGAGAAAACAGATGTGGTCTTCCTTGTCTGCGTTGGCCGCTGCTGGGTACCGAATCGAATAATTTTTTATACGCTTAACTATATAAATGTCGGCATATAGCTCATACAGCTCGTGGTTTCATCGTATTCGGTACTCGAAATTGATTTTTCTCTCGAATGCTCCCAAAGTCCTTTCATCAGTGCTGCTTATCGTTCAGGCTTGGGATGAGTATAGTAGGACGGTCATGATTATTGACTTGTAGAGCGTCAGTTTTGTTCGTCGAGAGAGAGAGCTCTGCTTCTCAATTGCCTACTAAGCCCAAAGTAACACCTGTTGGCAAGAATTATCCTTCGTTTAATCTCAATACTTATATCATTGGAGGAGTTTATGCTGGATCGCAGGTAAACGAAGTCCTTCACAATCTCAAATGAGGTGTTTTCAACAGTGACGTGGTTTCCATTCTTCAGTAATAAAGTAATTTTAGAACAAGGCACGAAGCCATTTGAAATACATGGTGTGCAAATGGTCTGACACACCATGTATTTCTTTGGAAATTTGGTATGTTTTTCGGTGTCAAATTTAGAGGATGCTCCACCCCTTCTAACCGCAGTATAATATCCGTGCCCAGGTAACTGCTTGAAATCCGCTTTGCAGTACGTTTCATCGTCCATGATCACGCAATCAAATTTGGGCAGGTAATTGCGATACAGTTTTCGAGCCCTCTTCTTGGCTTCGGCGTCCTTTTCTTCTGACCTATCAGGTGCTTTTTACACTTTATAGCTCCTTAGGTTGTACAATTTTTTAATACGTTGAACACTTGACTTCGATGTTTCCGCTTTTACCCATAACACGAACTGAAGTGCCTGGATTCTGAGTGAAAAACCGCTTAACGTTCTGGGCCACCGTTTGGTTCGCTGGACCACTTTTGCTCCCTGAGCCTGGCGTTTTTGATAAAGGGGTAAGCTGTTTGTATCATTTTATGGTCCTTCCGACAGTTTTTACGAACACGCCAACTTTCTTAGCGATCTTTTTGTACGTGGTGTTTGGAGTTTCCAGATATTTGCAAATAATTGCTTTCCGCTTTTCTTCTTGTTGAGATGACATCTTTTCAGTAGCTCTTTTATTTTACTAATGAGTATTTTTTTTTAATCTGCAATATTTATACTTTATTTAGGTACCAAATATGTTGCTTTAACACATTTTTATAAATAACCTAAAAACAAAAGGACAGTTATTTCTGGGACAGTCTTTATATTTTTAATGGTTACACGACGATTTTCGAGCACAGTTTTCTTAACTTTTTTGGCATTTTCATAGTTAATTGATGTTTTCTTCGATGAAGAGGTGTGAAGCAGATTGTCAAATGATGTGCGACCCTCTTTAAACAATTTGTAACACTCAGACGTCTCCTTGCATGATAGAGCAGACTACCCATAAGTCATATATTCAGCAACAGTTTCAATACATTCGTACAAGATATTTTGTTGGTAAAACACAATTGCAAAAACACTCTTTGCTCAATTGAGGTGAACTTGTTTGCAAAGCAATAAGAAAGAAACAACGTGAGAAATCGAGCTAAAAATTAACGCTCAAGCCTATAAGAGAGTTACCAGCCTTAAAAAAAATCATCAGGTTTATGAAAACTCATGATGTAATAACAAGATAATAACAAGTTTTACACACTCCAAAAGTTTCTTTCTTCCTGTCAAAAAAATGCTAGCAAAAGAGCGTTACAGTTGAAAGTGTCAAATTATTCCACTTAATTAAAAATTAAGTATAAATAATTTTGTAATGCAGTTGTGGTAAATTGTTGAATTCTGCATAACTTATAGGAAGTTTTATGCGTCCATTCATCTAGTTAGCTATTCAATGGTTGGTGCCATTGGATCTAAAACGTACCTTGGAAGGTACCACATACACGAAACTTTGGCCAACATGCAGACTTTCTTGTATTGCCATCCTATGTTCTTTAAGAGCATACCGAATGTCATTATAAAATGTTTAATGCCGCAACTGATGATAGTCAACACAAAAGAAGTAGTCATGGCATTGATGTTAAGTCGAATAATATTCGATATAAGGGAGATATATGCAGCAGTGCGTTCATTTAAAAGTTTTATGATAACGCCTATTTATGCTTTCCACAAATAGTCTCACATCTGTTTTTATTCTTTAAAATTACAGTTATTGAAATGAAATTTACTTGCTCGAATTTCGCAAACTTTATTTTGATTCCAATGCATCATCTCCTGTTTTTGACAGGAACAGCGTAACAAATGCAAAACATTTTGTGAGATAAGTGTCAAACTCACTAACACCTGGTTAATTATACTATCTGACAACTGTTGTTTTTTTCATTTGCACACACTCAGAAAAAAACACATATCTTTCTTCGATAAAAAATTTCTCTATTTTCGATAATAGCAATTTTCTCTTTTTCAAATGAAATTTTCTTCAAAAAGAATAAATTTTCACATTTTCGAAGAAATATTTCTTCACTTGTGGGAAATCATGATATAATAACTTCAAGGTAGTATTGACGCTACTGTTGGAAACGGACTTCTGTCAAAAAATATAACAAGAAAAAGTGCGTGCACAATCCGTCATTGCATACAACTAATTTTCACTGGTCACATTCAGCGTACTCAACAGTTGGCAACTGTTAAGTCAAAACTTGATGCACATAAATATGAAGTTGCGCATTAAAATGCATTTAAAAATAGAAAATTTTTTATTTGTCGGTAAAATTTCCATTCGTATTTGATACAAAGCTTGATATTTCATAAACTTGACAATTTTTCTTAAACTTCAATACCAACAACAGCGCTCCCCGAGGTGTTGCTGTCACAACAGTTGACACAGCTGAATGTGGCCAACGTATATAACAACGAACAGCTGTTTTTGACAAGAGTTCGTTTACTTGTAGCTGAGAGAATCAACACTTGTCAATACTACCTGGTAAAGTTATTATATCATGGTGGGAAATGAAAATATTTCAGTGTCTCTTAAAATGATAAGTATTTTTCTCGCACAAAAAAATTTTCATTTATAGAGAAAAATTTATTCAAAATGAGAAATTTTTCCTAAAAAAAACAAATCTTTTCTCAAAAATAAAAACTCTTTTTCTCTAAAAACGATATATTTTTATTTTCATAGAAGCTTTTTATCATTTTTAGGATCGCATCTAGAGAAAAGCATTGTCTGGAGCAAAGTTTAAACCATTTTTCTCTAAATATGTTGCCTTTTTATCATATTCCGAGAAACTTTTTTTCTGAGTGCAGTTCGGTTCAATTTAGAACAGCAGGTATGCACCAAAATATATGCCTTACATGCCTGGAGTAACAACAAAATTGTATTTATTTTATAATTTTATTTGTATTTGCAACGTTAAGTATTTAATGTTAAATCTTTCTACATGTGTCAAAATTAATCTCTAAGTAAAGTCATACTTTTTTATAATATTAAAAACCTTAAAAAAATACATTCATTAAATTCTTCAAGATTGCATTGAAATCTTGCGCTCGTACTCGGCAATTCTTAAACGTACTGGCATGACCAGCGATAAGTCTTCCATTAAAGCATGCATCTGTATCTTAGTGCCCGAGCTGCCTGCACCTGAGTTAGGTCTGGATGTTGTGCCCCTGAGTTTCTCGGAACTTGGTCTGCGATGTATTTGTGAATTCTTGCGCTGCAGAGCGTTAGAATTTCCTGTGCTCGAATTTGAGCCTGATCTGCCAACCTGACGTGGTTCACGCCATAAACTATAAGCAGGATTCTTTGACATCTCTTCCTGTTTGCTAGCAGATTTCGAGTCAAGCGGTGTTGAAGTGAACAGTGTGGAAAAAGATGGTGTGCATGTGGAGGAGGTTGAGTTGGTAGAGCATTTGTGTTGCGCATTATCCAGAAAGGGCTTCACAAGATCTTCCAAATTAGCTGACCATCTGCTAGTACTAGTTTTTGTTGTTTTAATAGTATTGCTTGCAGGAACTGAAGCTGCTTTTGTTGTAACTGTTGCCGCTGTGACTTCGTTGGTATTCTTCAACAGCGCTAAAAATCTATTGTTTACATAGGTTTTGGGTTCGAATGTAGGTGCCAGCTTATTGAAGAATGAAATTTTTGCTTGCACAGTTATAGGAAGTTTTTGTACTATTTCTTCGCTGGACGTTCCACATGTCTCTGTCATATCGTTGGTAGCAGCATTTGGGGCCACATCAGCTGATTTCTGCATTAATTCATTCAGGCTATTGTGAAACGATGCGGGCGCAACACTGATATTTGGCACATCCACGCTGATGCTTGTTTTACGCTTGGCCTGAGCCAATACCTTCTCACGTAATTCGCAGGACCAACGCTTTGGTGTGGCATTCAGTTTTGGTTTTAATTGATGCTCAGTTGTTTTTAGCTGCTTAAATTCTGTTTTATTGCTAGTTTCACTGTTATCTTCATCAGAACCCGATGAGCGTTTGGCTTGCGCCAACACTTTTTCACGCAGTTCGCAGGACCAACGCTTTGGTGTAGCACTGAGTTTGGGCTTTAGCTGTTGCTTGACTTCGATACGCTGTACTGCTCCCTTTTGGGCATACTTTGTCGTATGCTCTAGTGCTTGTGTAGTCCTACATTGTGGGTTGAATTTATTTTCACTAATGGCTTTCACATCATAAGCGCCTGTATTGCTATCTGCCGTTGGCCATTCATCATTTAGTTCAACATCCATTTGATGTTGCTCTTGATGTTGCTGTGACGGCATGTTGTAATCGTAAAAACTAAAATTGTAGGCGGTAATTGTCATGATGTATTCGCTTCAGGACTTATTTTCAACTATTTGCTAAATTCGCTTTCGGTACAGCTTAAATAGATGCACACCAAACAGAGCTGATGGAAGTTTTCAATGCATCGCACCTATAATAAAAGTTAAAACTACCTGTTCTATGCTGCTAATGAGTATTTTCATAGAAGTGTTAAATCGATTATTGAATTTATGTGACATTCATTTGGTGTGATAATAAATAAGTTAAGTAGTTTAAAGAAAATTTTTCAACCCTAACCATATTAGAGCCAGGTAGATATTTACCAAAAATCCATTGTTTGCATTCAAGTACCAAAAGTTCTTGGAATTAAGTTAATGACTTATTTTCATCACACAACTACTAAGTGCGAATAATACTTTTCTTTTTGAACAGTTCTAAAATAGACATCATAAAAAATAAAATTAAGTTAAAATATTTTTGTTTTGTTTTAAGGTAAGTTCTTGTTCAAAATTATTTGTTCGAATCTTTAAAGTTTTTAACTATTAACACTATTTCAATATAATGCCAAAATTATTTTTTATTAAATTTTTTCTGCATACTTTTAAGTTCTCACTCAATTTTTTATTAAAATCTCTTTTGCTAATAAATTATTTGATTGATTTCTTGTGTCAGCATGTCAATTTAATTTTGTGTTACACACTAGATCTCGAAAAAAAGTTTTATCTACCATCCATCATTTCAGCATCACTCGTCAGTTATAAGAGAATTTTATTTATTTCAATATCTATTAAATTAAAATTCCACATTAACTCCTTTTGAGCCACTGATGTATATAACATTTACTTTTGTGATGATATGCGTCGTGGCTTCATATGAGTTAATGCTCAGAAAGTGCGTAAAAGCTGTAGTAGCTGCACTCTATTGTGAATGCATGTTCCATTACATACTTCCTTGTAGTTATAAGGTCGTGCCTGATTTAAAGCATTCTATTGTATGCTTGATTACAATTTAATAGATTCTATCACAGTGCATTAAAAAGTCAAAAGTGTATTTTGCAGTTGTGGTTGGAATGAATTTATGTCAAATTATTAGTTCATCGATAATTAGTAGATAAGCAAAATTAGAAAACTCCGCGGCAAAGACAAAACTTTTTCCTTTTTTAGAGATAAACCAAATAAGTAAAAATTAAAGTACTCACAAGAAACATGTTTAATAAATATTTTTGATACCTGAACGATGTCATGCCTGCATTAATTAATTCCATATTAATTGATGGCATCTCTGTTTTCTTATCACTTAGAAAATTCTGTTGTCATCAATTAACAATTGACCATAAATGGCAATTGTTAATTTTTTCACCACGCTATGCAAAACAAAAAAAACATGTATCAACAACAACACAAACGCATTCACAACAAAAAAAAAACAACGATGCCGATGACAACATGTAGAAAGAAGAAGCAGGCCCGTAGCTAAGGGGGTTTTCGGTGTTCCAATCCCTCCATCTGAACCATGAAGTACACATAAAGTTAACTCAACTGAACCCAATAAAAGCAACAGTTGATATTTTCTAGAGTCGAAGTAAAAAAAAGACGAAAATGAATTTCTTTCTGTTATTACCGGCCAATTAAATCATAAAAAAGTGAAACAGTTTTTGAGTATTGATTTAAAAACCTTGTTTTATGAAATAAGTTAAAGTTAAAAAATGTAATTTTAAATAATTTAAGAATTTGAAAGGCTATTGATTTTTTATTTTCAACGACTCTTAACTAAAGTTAAGAAACCTTAAAAGGTCGAACAAAAAAGAACTGGCGCACGTTTGAAGATATTTTGACTGAGCTTCTTATGATTCGATTTTCGAAAGTCCCCAACTCCTTTTATCACAAAAAAAGTACTTTCGGAAACACTAACCATCAAAAAAAGTAAACGTCACGCATGATTAAGATATTGTTCTCAATATTGAAACCGAAAAAAATGTTCTCTTAAAATGCAAACACAAAGAGAAGTTTAACAGTATTTTTTTGGGTTATCCGATCCAAAAATTTTCAGATGTAAGAATTGTCTGACGATGAACAGAACGAGATGATAGAAGTTATAGTTGCAGATAATGTCGTTGATGTCATCAAAGAAGATTTAAGTGGCATCGGAGAAAGTGAATCAGGAATTACAAAAAAATTTGAGCCATTGCGTCATTCCTGAGATAGAAACATTTTTCGGTAGCTTCGGATTTTTACCTGATTTTATTGCTACCGATCCAGAAACATGGACTGAGCGCGAAGATTACCAACAAGTGCAAGAAATATTGCTTAGTCTACACGTTGTTAACGATGCCATCAAAAGAGCGTAATATAAGGAAATAATATTTTTGCTTCAAGTCTTCGCCGAAAATCGAAAGAAATACAAATCAATCCCATGACAAAAAGATATTAATTTGATTAAAATTTTCTTACAATTATAATTAAAAAAATGTCTTATCTCTTATATACGTCAGGTATGCTCGATACAAATTTGGAGAAGAAAAGTTAATGTGGATCGGTCTCTCATTTCAGCCTTTTGGAAAGTACCCTGGGGTTTAGCCGATTTTAGAAAAAAAATTTAAAAAAAAAATATGTATAGGAGCCCCTTTAAGGGTTGGAAAAAGAGGGCAGCTATGTTGCGATAAAATGTTGCAAAGAAAAAACCAATGGTGGTCAGGCACACATTTTACCCTACTAGGCGCACCCTGGAAGCTTTGGGGTCAAAATTCCTAAAAATATCTATTTGTTTTAGGAACGCCCTTAGGGGGGTGGAGTTTGGGCTAGGTATGTTCCTGAAAAATTTCGGGGGAAAAATTGAATGGGGGTCGGTCGAACATTTCACCCATCCAGGCGCAACACTTGGATAGTTATGGAGGTTTTCGTCTAATTTTTCCACTTTTCAATAACCTTTTACACCGATGCGGCACAACTTAACCCCACGTGAACCCAAATTGGTTTTTTCAAAAGCCATTTTTTGTCGAACCTCATAAAATTTAGGGTTCCTGGGTATCAAAATCCCGTTAATAAAGTTAACATATATCACTATCCCAACCCTAGTGCCACAGCAACAAAACAAAAGCTCATTTAATCATACTAGTATCGCCTGGGTTCGAAATTCGACCATTTTTTTCTTTGCTTTTTATAATTGTAGAAACAAAATATTTGGTGCACTTCTTCTTCGCACTCTAATTCATTTAAAAAAACCAATTATCAAAATCGGTTGAGAAACACGGGAGAAAATTGTTCTTAACTATTTTCCCTACGCCTATTTATAAATAGATTAACAAAAAGTACTCTCAAGTACGAAAAAGTACTTTCAGACGAGTAAAAAAGTCCCCTTCAAAATTATCAAATATCATCACTGCTCTGAACTGCTAAAATGTATGCTCTCAAGAATCTTTACATGACATTGTTTACTCTCTGATATTTTTCATTGTCTCAGAGAGGATGGCTAATCAGAAAAATGTATTTCTATTGAAAAACACGCTCTGTGAGATGAGAGAAATTCATTCCGGTCCACACCGATTCCACGCTTTGAAAGGTCATTAATACAAATTTGAAAGACAAATTTTGAAAGACTTCAAAACTATAGAAAATATTTCTAATATGAGAAAAATTGATTCACTCTGATGTAATTTTTTTTCAAAAATCCTTTTTAAGAAATAAAGGTTAATATTCCTTTTCCTGAATGATTCTTTCAAACATATCTTTACACGGAAAGAAATTAGAGCTAAAAACAATCCCAAACCTATTAATTTTGGGAGTGATTCTGAGCTAAGCCATAATGTTCTTGATATCAAGACATATCGGGTTTGTTTATCAAAAAATCAACTTGCCCATTCGAGCATAATATATGTGAATTTTGTAGCGTCTATAAGATTATACTTTTCAAGCAAAAATTGATGTGTTTATCAAAAAATTTTCAAGCCCAATTTCTGACATAAATTGCGAACGTGAATAGCTTGTTTTGAGATGGTTTTGAGCTCTATTGAGCTGATTTCAGTTACGAACGCTTTGAGCTTGATTTTAGCCCATTTTTTTTTCTCCATGAAAAAATGAATGAAACCATGTCATTAGGAAGGGTGACATGGTTTCCTAATACGATTCACCATAAGAACTTGCAAAAAGGGAGAAATTTTAAACCCCCCTAAAATAAAACTCAGATGTAAACTGTCAAAACGCCGATACATGTATATTTTTGGTTGTTCTCTTTACCAAAATCTGTTGTCGGAACCTTGTTATTTTGGAAAAAAATTGAATTGTTGAACAGTATAATTAAAAAGGATTAAACACTTTAAAACGAGAACAGTTTCGTCTCAGAATAGTTAAAATACTTCGACCTCGAAAAGAAGTGCATGTAGATAATAGTCAAAATATGAATATATATATATTTAACAATATTTTCATCGAAAAACTAAATCAGAACTTTTATTTCAACTATGAAATATGAAATATGAACTATGAAATATGA
Source organism: Tetanocera ferruginea (assembly GCA_958299015.1). Lineage (NCBI taxonomy): Eukaryota > Metazoa > Arthropoda > Insecta > Diptera > Sciomyzidae > Tetanocera > Tetanocera ferruginea. The sequence goes on along the minus strand of OY282642.1, from coordinate 154,879,080 downwards.
ACTATGAAATATGAACTATGAAATAAAATAAGAATACATTTTTAAAATTAACATGAAATTGATTTTATGCAAAAGATTATCTTTTGGCATTATAATTTAAATATGATTTGTGGCATATGATCGCCACGGCTGGCTCAGACGTAATCGAATCTGCATGACCAATTTTCAATCACTTTTTTCCAACAGTTGTGGCCACATATTGGCAATAACGAGGCGAATGTTGTTCTCCAAGTGGTCGATCGCTTCGGGCTTATCGAAGTAGACTAGGGACTTCACATATCCTTAAAGAAAATAGTCTAGCGGCGTTAAATTGCATGATCTTGGAGGCCAATTCACAGGTCCGAAACGTAAAATAGTCTAGCGGCGTTAAATGGCATGATCTTGGAGGCCAATTTACTGGTCCGAAACGTGAAATTATGCGGTTACCAAACGTTTCCTTCAGTAAATCTATTGTGCCACGAGCTGAGTGACACGTTGCTCCGTCTTGTTGAAACCACAGCTCTTGCATATAATGGTTGTTTAATTGCGTAACGAAAAAGTCAGTAATCATGGCTCTATAGCGGTCACCATTGACTGTAACGTTGTGGCCAGTTTTTAAAGAAGCACGAACCAATGATTCCACCAGTTCATAAAGCACACCAAACAGTCAGTTGTTTTGGATGTACCGGTATCTCAACATACACTCGAGGATTATCTTCACTCCAAATACGGCAGTTTTGTTTATTGACGAAGCCATTCAACAAAAAGTGAGCTTCATCACTAAACAAAATTCTATTATGAAAATTTCGAATAGAAGCATTGTTTTTACAAAAAAATTTGCACAATTTGTACGTTTTGTTCAAGCACTGTTTGTTAAATGCAAAACCAAAGTAAACATAAAACACTTGACAGCTGACAAAATGAATTTTTGAATTTTTGAATTTTTGAATTTTTGAATTTTTGAATTTTTGAATTTTTGAATTTTTGAATTTTTGAATTTTTGAATTTTTGAATTTTTGAATTTTTGAATTTTTGAATTTTTGAATTTTTGAATTTTTGAATTTTTGAATTTTTGAATTTTTGAATTTTTGAATTTTTGAATTTTTGAATTTTTGAATTTTTGAATTTTTGAATTTTTGAATTTTTGAATTTTTGAATTTTTGAATTTTTGAATTTTTGAATTTTTGAATTTTTGAATTTTTGAATTTTTGAATTTTTGAATTTTTGAATTTTTGAATTTTTGAATTTTTGAATTTTTGAATTTTTGAATTTTTGAATTTTTGAATTTTTGAATTTTTGAATTTTTGAATTTTTGAATTTTTGAATTTTTGAATTTTTGAATTTTTGAATTTTTGAATTTTTGAATTTTTGAATTTTTGAATTTTTGAATTTTTGAATTTTTGAATTTTTGAATTTTTGAATTTTTGAATTTTGAATTTTTGAATTTGATTTTGATTTTGATTTTGATTTTGATTTTGATTTTGATTTTGATTTTGATTTTGATTTTGATTTTGATTTTGATTTTGATTTTGATTTTGATTTTGATTGTGATTTTGATTTTGATTTTGATTTTGATTTTGATTTTGATTTTGATTTTGATTTTGATTTTGATTTTGATTTTGATTTTGATTTTGATTTTGATTTTGATTTTGATTTTGATTTTGATTTTGATTTTGATTTTGATTTTGATTTTGATTTTGATTTTGATTTTGATTTTGATTTTGATTTTGATTTTGATTTTGATTTTGATTTTGATTTTGATTTTGATTTTGATTTTGATTTTGATTTTGATTTTGATTTTGATTTTGATTTTGATTTTGATTTTGATTTTGATTTTGATTTTGATTTTGATTTTGATTTTGATTTTGATTTTGATTTTGATTTTGATTTTGATTTTGATTTTGATTTTGATTTTGATTTTGATTTTGATTTTGATTTTGATTTTGATTTTGATTTTGATTTTGATTTTGATTTTGATTTTGATTTTGATTTTGATTTTGATTTTGATTTTGATTTTGATTTTGATTTTGATTTTGATTTTGATTTTGATTTTGATTTTGATTTTGATTTTGATTTTGATTTTGATTTTGATTTTGATTTTGATTTTGATTTTGATTTTGATTTTGATTTTGATTTTGATTTTGATTTTGATTTTGATTTTGATTTTGATTTTGATTTTGATTTTGATTTTGATTTTGATTTTGATTTTGATTTTGATTTTGATTTTGATTTTGATTTTGATTTTGATTTTGATTTTGATTTTGATTTTGATTTTGATTTTGATTTTGATTTTGATTTTGATTTTGATTTTGATTTTGATTTTGATTTTGATTTTGATTTTGATTTTGATTTTGATTTTGATTTTGATTTTGATTTTGATTTGATTTTGATTTTGATTTTGATTTTGATTTTGATTTTGATTTTGATTTTGATTTTGATTTTGATTTTGATTTTGATTTTGATTTTGATTTTGATTTTGATTTTGATTTTGATTTTGATTTTGATTTTGATTTTGATTTTGATTTTGATTTTGATTTTGATTTTGATTTTGATTTTGATTTTGATTTTGATTTTGATTTTGATTTTGATTTTGATTTTGATTTTGATTTTGATTTTGATTTTGATTTTGATTTTGATTTTGATTTTGATTTTGATTTTGATTTTGATTTTGATTTTGATTTTGATTTTGATTTTGATTTTGATTTTGATTTTGATTTTGATTTTGATTTTGATTTTGATTTTGATTTTGATTTTGATTTTGATTTTGATTTTGATTTTGATTTTGATTTTGATTTTGATTTTGATTTTGATTTTGATTTTGATTTTGATTTTGATTTTGATTTTGATTTTGATTTTGATTTTGATTTTGATTTTGATTTTGATTTTGATTTTGATTTTGATTTTGATTTTGATTTTGATTTTGATTTTGATTTTGATTTTGATTTTGATTTTGATTTTGATTTTGATTTTGATTTTGATTTTGATTTTGATTTTGATTTTGATTTTGATTTTGATTTTGATTTTGATTTTGATTTTGATTTTGATTTTGATTTTGATTTTGATTTTGATTTTGATTTTGATTTTGATTTTGATTTTGATTTTGATTTTGATTTTGATTTAGATTTTGATTTTGATTTTGATTTTGATTTTGATTTTGATTTTGATTTTGATTTTGATTTTGATTTTGATTTTGATTTTGATTTTGATTTTGATTTTGATTTTGATTTTGATTTTGATTTTGATTTTGATTTTGATTTTGATTTTGATTTTGATTTTGATTTTGATTTTGATTTTGATTTTGATTTTGATTTTGATTTTGATTTTGATTTTGATTTTGATTTTGATTTTGATTTTGATTTTGATTTTGATTTTGATTTTGATTTTGATTTTGATTTTGATTTTGATTTTGATTTTGATTTTGATTTTGATTTTGATTTTGATTTTGATTTTGGTTTTGATTTTGATTTTGATTTTGATTTTGATTTTGATTTTGATTTTGATTTTGATTTTGATTTTGATTTTGATTTTGATTTTGATTTTGATTTTGATTTTGATTTTGATTTTGATTTTGATTTTGATTTTGATTTTGATTTTGATTTTGATTTTGATTTTGATTTTGATTTTGATTTTGATTTTGATTTTGATTTTGATTTTGATTTTGATTTTGATTTTGATCATCTACGAACACGACGATTTTGATATCGACGACAAAGTATATCTCAATAACATGTTTTGTTTGGAAATAGTTTCAGTTTAAGTGCCAACTTTTACTGATTGACTTTTTTTCTAAGATGTTCGTACTTGTCTGCAGCAAACTTTCGTGTTTGTCTGCAGCAAAAATAGTCTTGTCAAAAACTATAAGAAATCTTTTTGCAAGAAAGCTTCATGAGAAAAACCTCAGGCTGAGAAGTAAATCAACAATTTTTTAACCGTTCTCAATGTATACTCTTTTACAAGAAACAATGGGCAAAAATCGGAATTGTCACCTTTTTTCAAATTTTGGTATATCGAAAAAAAACTATACAAATATGGAAATAATTTTGCTGTCTTTTTTCTATGTTCATTCAAAAAAAATTGAAGACAAATTTTACGTGTGTTATATCTGTGTCGACAAGAATAACCGCTAAAGTCAAGTAAGGACAAACTTAGATTATTATTTTCATTGCGATTTTTCGCAACGAAATACACTAGTACGCACATTTTTATGGTTGTAACTTGAAAATTAAATGTTTGAAGCCATCAAATCTAAACAGCAAAAGTCAGGGTACCCTGATAAAAGGTAGCAATTTTAATTTTAAAAATGCTCTCTTGAAATTTTGAAAATGAGTTTAGCTGTTATTCCTTGCCGACACAGATACATATATATGGTTTGGAAGCTGTTTTGTAACTTTTTTTTAGAACCTTTAAGTATATAGTTTTGCTATCAAGTTTTTTTGGTATATTTTGCTTCCCCCCAAAGAAAATTCTTGCTACAACCCTGGGTAGAAACAATAGGTTTGTTATTTCTTGCTACTTTTGTTGTGTGGATGTGTAGGATAGCCAATACATAAACCTTTTAATAGATTATGTGATCTGCTGCAACTTTTCATAGATTGTTGTGACCTGCTGCAATATAGCTTTAGATAACACTGTGACGCAATATTCAACTTTTTGACTCCAATCAAAAAAACACTTATCCCAGCCGAAAGTACTCGATGAGAGGAGAAAAGTAATTTCTGGATTTTGCTAGATTGGTTGCCGTTCGTTTTTTATGAGCCTCTATAGTTTTTTCGCCAAATTCGATTTTGAGCACTTTTTTGCAATTTTCTTCTATTTTTCGCCTGGCCATAGCTCGAAAATTGCTGTGAATTTTTGTTTGCAGTCTTCAGCAAAGTTGTAGCTCTTGACTCGGCCAACAAAAACGCTGAATATATTAAGTCGGAAAAATTTCATCTTCATGCTCAAAACCCCAAAAATGTGGAAAAAATTACCACTTTTTTCACCGATTTTGTCCGTTTTTCGACTACAGCTCTTGAACTATTGAAAATTTTACCAAACAATCAAGGGAAGAAATGTAGCCTATAAAATTATGAACAACTTTCCATTACATACTAACTTCATACGACCACTCCTTGATACGGATTTTGCCATACAAATGTAGATATAGCAAAGCCTCCATACAAACTATAGGGGCTCATAAAAAACGAACTGCAACCAATCTAGCAAAATCCAGAAATTACTTTTCTCCTCTCACCGAGTACTTTCGGCTGGGATAAGTGTTTTTTTGTTTTGAATTTTTGTGTTGCACTGTGTAATACTTACTATTGAATCAAGAACTCCGTGTAACAAAGATGTTTGGGCTGAAAGGCAGGGTATAGAACTTTCAATCGTAGGATATGTGTTCGAAACTCATGTTCGCATGTTGTCATAACGCTCCGCCACACATACAACATTCTACACTTGTTTCTCTTGATTTCACTCTCTCTCCTACACTCTAAAAAGTAAAGCGTATTTTAAAGACTGCCTTTAAATCAAGTTGTGCCTCAATTTAAGCATGATTTGCATGTTGCTATTCTAAATGCTTAAAAACTCAAAGAAGCATGTTTGAAGTCAGCTTTTGGAAGTTGATTTCAAGACAAGCCAGCTTAATTTAAGCAAATTTATGGGTTTTAATATTAAAAATGGCTACAATTCATCATATCAGTCTTAATTTAAAAGAAGTTGCATTGCTATCTACACAAGCCAATTTGTTAACGATAGACATCATTGAATAAGACATCATTGAATGCTGTTTTACAGTATAAAAAGGCAAAAGTAATTTCAGCAAAAGCAGTCTTAATGCTGTTGCAGCTTATTTTAAGACAGTTTTTTACCTTATATGAAGATTTTCTTTTACAGTGTATGAAAAAATAGAAACAAGCAAAATTTCGTCAAAAGATTTATAGCTGAATAGGTTTGACACCTGAAATCCTTGGTTCAAAGCTATAAAAAAATAGAAACTAGCAAAAATCAACATCAATTCTTAATCAAAATTTCGTCAAAAGATTTATAGCTGAATAGGTTTGACACCTGAAATCCTTGGTTCAAAGCTATAAAAAAATAGAAACAAGCAAAAATTAGCATCAGTTCTTAATCTAAATTTCGTCAAAAGATTTATAGCATTTTATTTAAAACTAGCGGACCCAAAAAATGCTGCAAAATTTGATATCAGTTGTTCTGATATGCATAAAAACTCTAAAAAAATTTCAATTGTGAATCTTAACCATCAAGAAACCCTCAAAACGACTGCAACTTTTCGCCAAATTTTCCTTTTGGTTTTATTAAGAAAAAGTGTAGACAAACAATTTTGCTATAATTGTGAAAAATTATTCAGAACTTTAATTAAGACTTATCACGTAATTTATAAATATCTCTGTTAAAATAATAGCGATAATTTTTACTATTCATCTTGACTATCTTGTCGACTGAAAACTTTTAAAAATTAATTCACACTCATACCTAAAAACACGGAGCTCATCTTTTCTATATTTATTTCTTCATGCTTTTGCCCGCAAAATTATTATTTTGCTTTTATTCTCGCTATTATATTCAGAGCACTTCATTCTCACGCTGTCTATAAATCAGCTTAAACGTAAAGAATAATTAAAATTTTCCTGCTCGTTTAGTTAATCCAGGTGATTATATTCAGCTATTTAAGCTAATCCGTTTTTTCCGACCACAACAATTTTTTCGCACAGCAGAGTAGCCAGTTTTTCGATGGTTTTTGTTTTTTGCACACAGCATGTTATTGAAATGGCAACTCTATTAAAGTTTAAGTCCAATGGCGAGCAAAAACAACAAATTTAAATGCAACTCAGTTTAAACACAGCGCCGAATTCGAGTAATTTATCATGTGAAAACACGATTGCAATTAGTACATGAAGTATGGGTCAGCAGCATAAAATAGCTAATAGTGGGTTTTTTTTGTGTGCCAAAATTAATTAATGACATGCTGGAAATTAGCTAAAAGTTTGCTCGTTATTTAAAGCTAGCAAAGCAAATACATTTTAATGAAATTCCAGATAAAATAAAATCTAGTTTTTGTGAGTGTTAAAATAATAGCTGACAGGAAATACTGATTTATACTTATGTCTGCCTTTTATAGATCCCAACAATCGCATTGCACCGCCCGATGTGCCCACACATGCCGCTGGTGGCTATGTTATATCGCCACAACGTCTTGCGGAGATACGCAGCTATTTCATGTACTGGTACTTTGATCAGGATATGTATGGCGGACGTGGTGACTATCAATTTGATATACATGCCTCGATGACCCAAGTGCACAAAAACTTGAATTTTCAACTGCCATTCTTTGGCTTTCGTTTCAACTATACAAGGGTAAGTTTATCCAAATTATGCTTGAACTCAACTCTAATGAATTTTAATCTTTTTTTTGCTTAAGGTCTCACTGAACGGTTACCTGGAGTTCTCCGATCCACCAGAATACTATACATATCCTTTGGTATTCCCGGTAATTGATTGGCCTAAGCGAAATGATCCCTCCTTCATGGGCATCTTTTTTTCAAAGTGTCGTGTTGGACGCATCTATGCCACAGATATTGATCAACGCACTCCAGGCGTTTATTTCAGGTAAGTGTTGCCATATTTGGTGGGTTTCTACTGAAAAATTATTTTATTTGAAAATATTCCGATGCTCTTATATCCGCCCGTAGCATTTAAATCTGGGCCGTTTAACAATAATAACAGCTACAAATGCTCGCGGTGAATTCATTTACATGTGCATCTGTGTGAGTGTCTGCATTTGTCATATGAGGCGTATGCATGCACGTTCCGTTTGCTTTGTGGTTGCTTGCTCAAATATCAACCATTTCTAAATGAGTTTCAAATTTCCAAAATAGACCATTGCGGTGTGCATCCTTGTTGGTAGAATGCTGCCTTAGCAGCATTTTAATTGATTTTCACATGAAGTGCACAGTAAATAAATACTTTGAGTGCGTATGCATTGCAATGATTTAAATATTTGAGCTGATTTCAACGGAGTTACAAAAAATGTGAGTTTGCGAGTTTTTAATTGGATTGCTTTGTAGCTAACAATTTACAGTAAAAATCAAACAAACAAAGCATTTCAAACAGACCATTTTATCCGTTTTAACCTGCCCCAAAGAAATAGTGTGCGGGTATTAAAAATTTGCTCTCAATTTACGATACTTTTCTGAATTTACTCCGAATATGATACGATACTTTAATTTATGATACTGTACTCCGAATCTTTTAAATTCGAGTTTGGTATCTAAAGTACTATAAGATTATGAAAATATTCACCATATCTTCACTTGAATGTATTTTAAATGTGTATGTTTGATGAATAATTGTTGACATTAAATCACAGAGAATGTAACGTGAGTTACCATGGAATTACCCACTCGGAATTTTTGAATTTGGTACTGCATTTTTCACACAACTGAGATTTGAGGACTACATAAAAGATAATTTTGATTACAAATTTTAAGTTTTGAGAACAATTCAAATTCATAAGCTTTGCTCAAACCACCAAAATGGCGGATTTTTTTACAAAAATTGCATAAGTAATTTAAAATGTTGGGAACCCCTTAAACAAGAATACAATTTTAAAGGTGGGACATAACATTCGCGGCAGAGTAAACAGACCTTTTTTTAAAAATTCATAACTTAGTCAAAAACAAACATTTTTCCAAAATTCTTTTTATTATTGTAGAGAATTAAACAAATTTCAAGAAAAAAATTCAAAAATATATATTTTTTCACTTTAAAATGATTGTATAGAGCTCCAAACTGGCGGCAGAGAAAAAAACGGGGCCTCGTGGTTGCAGCGCTGGGAGTCGCAAAAGTTGTCCGATCTGGAAAAATTTTTTTTTTAAACCTTAACAAAATTGGTAATCGTATGACAGAAGCTTTTTTTAAAATTTTTTTTTTCAATTTTTGGTGATGTTCCAAATTTGAAAGTGTATTTTTTCGCAAAAAATATTGACTTTAAAAATTCATAAAAAATCGAACAAAAATGTACAAAAAGCTAGTGTCATACGATAGTGAATCGAGTTTAAAAAAATACAAAAAAAAAAATTTCGTCAAAAAATGAACCCGCTAGTGCCGCAACCAGTGCGAAAAACATGGTTTTTTCTTTGAAACGCGTTCAAACTTTGCGAACAAAGAAAAATGCAAAGAAAAATAAAAATGCGCTCTCACTAATCCGGCTGTAACTTTTGAACCCGTCAAAATTTTGCCATAAAACTGTTTTCTTAGAATTGTAAGAATATTTACTAAAATACAAAATTATAAAAAAATTGATTTAAAAAAACGGCCAATGTCATGTTCCCCCTTAAGACTAATTTGCTTAAAACTTGTCGTTTAATGACATCTGAACCGTTGAAGTCGGTCTATTTGCCTGGGAGGAGATGCCAGTAACTCAGTTCAGCCAACTACTCTCACATTTTGCATAAAAAATATGTTCCGAAACGTATGAGATAGCATAAGGGAATCCAGTCCCAGGACTTATTTCCAGTTCCCGACTGATCACATTTCGGTATTGTTAGTTAGGAATCCCGCGATCCCGAGATTTGGAAAACAGAGAAAATCGTTTTTTTTTAATATATAAAGAAATTCAAATGTTTGGTTGGAATAATTTTTCAAAAAACAAATTGACCAAAGAAATAAAAAACACAGTTTATTCAAATTCATTTATAAAAAGTTAGTTTGTTTTATTCATATATATATGTATGCACATATATTAAATATATGTGTGATGATGTATGTATATATAGGTGTATTTTATATATAAAAAAACAACAAAATTTACAAATTTACGACAAAAAAATTTTATACAATTTTTTATTCCATTTAAATTTATGGAAATGTTCGGAAAAATAAAAAAAAATCCAGAAATTTTAAGGCAATTTCAAGATCCCGAAAATCCCGGTACTTCAGAACTTATAATCAGGACTGGGAAAAGTCCGAGATCCCGGGTTTTCGGGATCCCGGGACTGGAATCTCTATATAGCATCCATTCTTGTGTCCTGTACGCGAAGTTTTATTTTCTGTCAGAGTTCATATAAATGCTAGAAACCAGACTTTTGCTTAATTGTAGCTTAAATAGCTGATGAAAATTATTAAACTCATCATAAAGTAACGGTTCTTAACTCATTATTAGCCATCAAGTGAAAATACCGAGATTTGATTTTATCAACTCTCTCTTAACAAACGCCCATCGTTCATTGAAATTAATAGCTTAAAATTTTGTTAACGTACCAATTAAGTTTTTATTAAGTTATAAACAAAATACGCGCCATTGTCATACTCAAAACGCTCAACTAAAGAACATTTTTGGCATAAAATAAGTATTTAATTGCATGCGTACGAGTATGTATTTAATTAGCTTAAATATATTTCATTTGGTTAGATTTAAATAGAAACTTGCTTTTGTAAGCTTGACAACAGCAGCAACCAAGTGTTAACCGCAGAAACGCCCCAGTACAAAACACCAGAACAGACATACCCACACACATACACACACAAACAGGCAAACTCAGCTTGTCAACGGTTAATTGCAAAAGTTTAGAAATAAGTTTTAAGCCTACTGCAGAATGACAGCAGACTCGGCTACAGCTACAAACAAAGACACAGACAGCCAAATATAGTAGACAAAGCACACAAACACACAAGCAAACAAAATGTTACATATATCTACAAAAAAAGAGATTTCAAGTACTCGTCATTCGAAAAACTTGTAGTAATTAATGCACGTGTGTGTGGTTGTTTGTTTGTCGTGAGGTGTGTGTGTGTGTGTGTGTGTAAATGGGTCTACGAATAACACACAAAGTTGTTGATTTGTTTGTTGAATACCTTAAAGTTTGCTTTGGCACGAATGCCAACCAGCTTATGTTGGCAAAATTAGTTTAATAAATGTTGAAATTAAATTTTATAAATATCTGCATAAAAACTTTTTTATGCGTAACCAACACAATTCAAAGTAAACTTAATGTTTTACATTTGTTCGCAAATTAAGATGTTTCGTGGGTATAAAAACTCTATGAAACCATACAGTAAGCAAATTAAATGAGTGCGCCAAAAAGTATGCGGCAAAAATAGTGTGTAACACACAAATGGAAGTGCAGGAAAATTAAATATGACACAAATGCTAGCAAAAAATATAGAAAATTATAAAAAATACAAACACACATACATAAAAATGCATGATTATCCTTGCTAGCGCGTGCATCCTGTTGAAAACATGCATTTACAATTCCGTTTATTACTGTTATAAACATATAGAAAGAGGGATAAGGAGAGAGAGAGAGAGAAAGACAGAGTGAGGAAGGCAGCTACGGAGTAGAAGCGCATAAAAGACAGAGCAAGAGTTAGAAGTACAAATAGTGTTTTTTGCTATGAATATTGTAGGCAGCTGGCAAACAGCACAACAACAAATATATAAACTATAAACACACATTACAATATGGCAGCAGGATGTTGCCGGATGCTGTGTAGCCATAAAGTTGTGTAGAATATTTTTTCTACAAACTGACTTTATGTTTGTGTCTATGTGTGTGTCAGTTAATGATTTGGTTGTTATTGTTGTTTTTTAATTTTATATAAACAAATACTTACACAGGAGTTGAATTTTGTTATGTTGTGTTTTTAGCGCATTTCCGCTTCCGCTAACAGACTCACAGCATTTTGCATGATTTTCATTGTCATGCAATTTGTATGTTATTGTTTTTGTTCAATTTGTACATTTTATTGAAAATTGCTGTTAGTTGTTGTGGAGTCCATTTTAAATGCGTAAATATTTTATTGATTTTTGTTCTGGCACAGTATACTCTAAAAAATGGTTAAAATTATTTTTATTTAAATGCAAATTATGCTCACACATTTCATATAATAATTAAATAGTAAAATAAACTATAAATTGTTTAAAATGTAGATAATATTAAAAGGTATGTGAGTAAATATTAAAGAAATTTTGATTTACATTTTCACATCGAAGACTAGATTAAATTTTTTTTTTTTGCAAAGTACACACAAAAAGTATTAGCCTTGCCATCATCTGAGTGCCATTTGTGTGTTAGCCTTGCAACATCTGAGCTGACTTAATACCTTCGATGAAATGAGTTTTATTTGAATTTGTTTTGATATATTTTTCTAGCAATTAAAATTAGAACTTCACATGTGGTTAAAAAAACCACATTTCGTGCTTGTTTTTACTTGGGATTATTTGATTGAAAACAAATAATCCCAACAGTTTGAACATGTCATACTTTTTTGCATCAAATATGCTGCACAAGTCAAAATCGATAAAAAAAGCTATAAAGCCTTTAAAAATACACCGATTATGAGATTAAAATATTTTAGTTCATTGATTGTGAGCTTATGTTTTGGCATGCATAAAATCATTTTTAAATGTATGTATGTATATATGCATGCATAAAAATTCTAAACATTTTTCTTTTAATACAACTGGTATACAACAGGTACAACAGTGCGTATGAGTTATGTTTTTGAAATGACCATCAAAATGTTTTATGAATGAAAATGCATTTTAATAAAAAGTTGATTTGAATAAATCAACTCAACAGTTTAATTAACTTAATAGATATATAAACATACATATAAACAATGACTTAAGAAATTGTTTACAAAAAATCATATTTTTATATCACCATCTAGTTTTTATTGACTTAAACTTAGTGAAAGCTTAAAATAACTAGCTTCTCAACTATACTGGTAGAGATGCTTGCCTGTAACCCAGAGGTATTCAGTTCGAAATTCAGTGGTTCCACGCTTTTAGTATTCTTTAGTTTTATTATATATATAATAAAATAGTATTATTATATATTTCTTTATTATATATATAAAATAGTATTTAAGACATACATTTTTACGCCTTTATGGCTAGTGATAGGGAAGTATTGTAAGTGCTGTTGAGTTTTTGTGTAAATTTCGATATATTATGTCATATGAAAGTAAGTCAAAAATTTAATTTTGAATTTACATCATTTATAAAACAACAGCAATTTTTACCACCATTTTTGAGAAAATTGAAAATATCCAAACAAAAAATAAAAATAATAAACAAAATTTTCATCTTAAAGACAAGTTAATTTAAATTTTAAAAAAGGATTTGTTTAGAGCTCAAAACAAAAACGATATTGATTTAATATATTTTATAATAATGGTTTACTTTTTTTTCATGCAAACATTTTGAATTTCAATTATTGCTAGAATTTGAGAAATTCAATTTTCAATACTAACACATGAAATTGTTAAGGTTAACAATTTTTAATATACGACAGCCTAGCTTGGTCTGCGCTTCTATATAGCTTGCGGCTAGAAGTGTACTTCTTAACGAAGACAGAGTTGCCATAAAAGCTTTTGTGAGGTATTTCAGAAGTTAATTTAAGAAGTCTTATAAAGGCTTATTTCAAAGTTTATAATAAACTTTATAATGCTTGTTAACGGAAGTTTCAGTTAAAAGTTTAAAAGAAGCTGTCTGCAAAAGATTTTTTGAAATCTTTAATAAAATCATAATTCAAATAAAGAAAAATTTTGTTTAAGTAGCTCTGTAAAATCTGCAAAATTTTATTAATAAAATTTGTTTTAGTTTGTTAGTACCAGCTATAATAACAAGTATAACTAGCTATAACAACTAGTTTGTTTTACCAGCTTCATTCAACATTTCAAATGTTTAATGGCATAACAACAATGCAGTTGCATATGTTAAATTATTTAAAATTATTTAAATTGGTTAAAATAGTAGCAAAAAATTTTAAATAAAAATTATGCAGATATTTAAGGAAGCTCAAGCAAGAATACACTGCAATTATAAAAATGATGTAAGTATAGTCAAAAATCGAACATTCAATGTCAAAATGTCTACACCAGAGAACAACTTAAGTGCATTCAATTGAGTGCGTTTTGAATGTGTCGTCAAAATACGAGCTACGAATGTGCCTTCTGCATTAAAATTAATGCGCAAACACATGTACCAATCGCTGTAGTACGAATGCCGTAGAGTACGAGCGATGACGAATATGAATGCCTGTGAAACATGAATGTCCGACGAAGCCAGACATTCGCAACATTCGCCAAAAGCAACGAATATTCATGCTTTTATATTTTATGCGCAGCAAGGAAAAAAATGTTAACTGCAGTCTGTAGCAGCGATCACCAGCGCCTAACTCTTTCCACTAGAGCTTTAGACTACGACAAATAGGCCAAAAATAAATAAAATGTATGAAAAAAAAGGAAAAAGCGGGATATCTCGAATACGGAGCGAAATAGACCAAAAACAACAACTTTTTGCGAATTTCTAAGGGGGATGGTATTTTCGAGACGCGTAGATAGAGGGGTCGCACTATGCCAAAATATTGCACCAATTTTGGTGAATATGAAAAAAACAGAAAAAGCGGGATATCTCGAAAACGAAGCGAGAAAGGCCTAAAATAACTACTTTTTATGGCTTTACTAAATTTCTTCTCGAGCTCGAGTCCAGCAGCAAACACTCGAAATTCCAGCGAATCATTCGAATATCAGCATTGTTCGGATGCTGCATTTGCATCGATTCGCAGTCATCACACACTGCGCTAAGCACCAATCGTTGTTACCGAACTCGAGTGTTATGCATACATTTTTTTTTGTGCGATTGTGGCTGACGACGATTGTTATTCGAGTGGCAAAAAATGACAAATGGTCTTATGTAATTCTCTGGTCTACACCCATTTACATCATTTTTGATGGGAGAAAATATTTGTCCATCATGAACGTAATGAATTCAAGAATACCTGTATTCTTCTATTAAAGCCTCACATTATGAACGTAGTGTCATTAGCTGTAACACTCCATTCAAATATCAGTTGAAGCCTCACGTATGTATGTACTGAAAAGAAGCTTTAACTTCACATTTTGTACAGGATGAAATCAATATAAGCCTTTAGTATATACTAAATGGTAGTAGTAGCCTCATACTTTAAGCGTAATATGAGCAATAGACCGTCTCGCCTTATAGGCGAAAAAAATTAATGTCGCCGCACACCAGCTAATCTGAAGCATTATTGAAAGGAGGTTTCGAAAGAAAAATTTTTTTTTTATTTGACCGAACGTAGGGATCGCGCATCGACATATTTCTTTATACCTTCGGTATTAACCGTCCGATTTTAAAGAATTGTTTGTTTTTGGTTTTGTATCAGAAAGACCTATTTTTTTGTCTCTAGAACTCATTGACCTCAGTTGACCCCTTATAGTACTGACCCACCAGACCTCAGTTTCTAACATCCTAACGTACCATTTTGGTTTCAGAAATGGAAAGCCCATAAAAAATCATTAAACTATTAAAAAAGAAATTTTTCGCTATTTTCATTAGAAATATTTTAAAAATTGTTTTATTTAATGTTCTTGCAAATTTAAAATTTTTTGTCATATCGTATTATTTTTATAAAATATCCACCGAAAACGTTCTTACACCGAGAAAAAAATCATAGTAAAATTATCTAAGATGGCTTTTGTGAATACTAAATGTACTGAATGAAATAACTATCTATAATGATAAAAGTTTTTGTGCGACCTGAAAATGGTTTTAAAATGAAAATTTGATAATTTATACTAAAAAAAAACATTTTTAAAGTCGCAAAGCACAACTTTGTAAAAGTAACTAAACTCATGTATAAAGTACTCAAAGTATAACTGGTAGTTAAAAAAGAAAATTACACAAACACTGCGAACAAGTAAGATGCAAATAGTTATCAATGTGCTTACTTACAACTTATGGTTTTCACCATTAATTCACCATAAATATAAAATTCGATAAATTAGCAGATTTAACTTTGTTGTCTTATCCAAGAACTTTGTAGGTTTAAAACAGACCAAGCCCTTAGGTAAACTAACATAGGTTTTTTGTTAATTTTTCTTAAGTTTTTTTATTAGGTGTATCGGAATCATTCTGCAATTGTTGCCGTTATTTTAAACTTCGACAAACCTTGGACATTAACAGCACAATCTTAAAGAATAGTCCAGAAAGTTTAATAAGAAGGAAGTTTTTTGCAGACTTTAATTGCATTACTATAGAATTGTACATTAGGATGCTTTTTTTCGGATGTGAACATTTCCGGTGGATATTTTATAAAAATAATACGATATGACAAAAAATTTACAAATTTGCAAAAAAAATTACAACAAAAAATTTTTAATATTTCTAGCGGAAACAGCGAAAAAATTCTTCAGTAAAAGTTTAATGATTTTTAATGGGATTTCTAATTCTAATATCAAAATGGTACGTTAAGATGGTAGAAACTGGGGTTCGGTGGGTCAGTACTATAAGGTGTCAACTGAGATCAATGAGTTTCAGAAACCAAAAATAGGTCGTTCTTAGACAAAAACAAAAACATATCATTCTTTAAGATCGGACGGTAAATAACGAAGTTATAAAGAAATATGTCAATGCGCGACCCTACGTTCGGTCAAAAAAAAAAAATTTTTTTTCGAAACTTTCTTTCAATAACGCTTTAGATTAGCTGGTGTGCATTAGAATCCTTCTATTCAAGTTCCAGCTGAATTTGAAACTGAAGCCTGCCTAAAATACCTAATATAAGTTATAGCTTCGCATTATGTTTATAATAGAAGTTCTAACCTTCCATTAAAGCATGAGCCGAAGCCTCTCGTATGCACTGAATAGAAGCTTTAACTTCACACTAAGTATGTAATAGAAGCTTTAACCTTCTATTCAAGCTTTAACTGAAGTTGAAGTTTTTTTATGTCCCAAATAGAAGCTCTAGCCTTACGCTATAAAGTTTAAAGAAGCTTTAGCCTTCTTTTCAAGCTTCAACTGAAATTGAAACCTCTTGGCCTGAGAAAATAATGTTTCATTACGTTCAATAAAAAAAAAATCACAAGATATATTCTATAGAAAATACGTAAATGTAAACGACCAATCCATTCATCACTAGAGCAGAACTAGAGCAAACAAACTTTTGGTCTCGACAGCCGATTTGGTGATCGACAACCATTAAAAAATTATAAGTGGAATTATAAAAAAAAGTTTAAATCAGAGTTGTTAATCCCAGTTTTTGCGTCGCTATTGTTGCTTTAATTGAAAAACAAACAATTTTTATCTAACTCACTGCCACAACACTTCTGGTCTAAATCAAATTTAATTATATTTGAAACTACAAAACTACAAATGAACTTAAAATTTTGTATCGAAAAATATACATTTACTCGCTTTGAAAATCATAAAACTTATTTGAAATTGATTTTCTATGTGAGGCAATACGTAAGGCCAGATTCTTGATAAGTCTCTTTGAGGCGATACGTAAGACCATTCGGTAAGGTCTCCTGTATATATCGAATATAATGCTGCAGCAAAATTTTAAAGTTATAACTGTGGGTGCCACTACTTAAGACTTTAAATTCATTTTACTCGAAATTGCTTTCTTCTACCCGACAAAATAAAAAACCACTCTTCCTAATTATTAAAAAATTTCAATATGTTATTCAGTACAGTAGTGGCTATAGCCGGAACTAGGAACATATTTTTCTTGATATCTTTTTAACATAAAATTTTTTCATTTTTCTCTGGTTTGAGGTACTGCTGGATACTTATGGATTATAGCCCGTTTCAAAACAGAAGAAAATTTTTTAGTTTAATTTTTCGATGCGCAGTGAGAAATTATTTCTAAAGCTAGAACATTTTTTTGAGCGTAATTTCTTGCTCTTTTTGTACTGTTTGCTGAACTTTATGTTTTTGTGGGTGTTTTTGCTGTTTCGACACAGTACTTCAAAAATCACCGATAAATTTTATTATTTTATTTCAAAACACGTTTTGCGTCCCAGGATAGCGCAGCTGAAGACTTAAATTTTTTTTTTATCTATATAATTAAATGCCCAACCATTCAAAACAAATGATCGCACAAGTACGGTGTTGCACCGATAACCTGCAGGAACCTGTAGCTTGGGAGAGAAAATAAAAACAAATTACATAAAAAATATATTATTTTCTTAAGAAAAAAATTGTGAAGTGAAATTCCGACTGAAAAATTATTTTCTGACATAAATTTTGTTTTCAATTTTGATTGGTTGATTTTGAAAAATAAGCTTCAGTCCTTCCACAGCGCAGTTGCGATGAACAACAAAATTTCGGAATATACAATAATTTTATTTTTCATATATTGTGCTGCTCAGAGAATATTAATTTTTTTTTTAATGTCGACTAATCAGAATGAAGAACACTCTTAAAATTATTTTCTTATTCTCAAACATGCGTGAAAATGTTCTTCTCTTTTGAAACAGGCTAGAATATTTGCCTCTGTTTTTATTTCTAAGGAAAAGATAAAAGCTAAAATCTTACTTCCTACCCAAGTTCAATTTTTTGAAGGGTCATCTTCATCTTCATCTTCACCATTTAGAAAGGAATAAGGATTAGAAAGTAATAAGAAGACCAATAAAACGGTTCAGTGAAATAACGTCCAAAATAAAAACTGAAATAAAGCCCAAAATAAATGAAATAACGCCCAATTCAAAAATGAAATAACGCCAAAAATATTTTCAAAGCAAATCATATTAAATATTGGTTCAGTGAAATGAACTTTATTTCATTATGAAATAACGCCCAAAAACAAAAATGAAATAACGCCCAAATATTTTTTCATACAAATTTTGGGTGTTATTTCATTATGAAATAAGACCTAAAATATTTTAAATGAACTTCTTTGAAAATATTTTGGGCGTTATTTCATTTTTGATTTGGGCGTTATTTCATTTATTTTGGGCTTTATATAATTTGGGCGTTATTTCATTTCTAAAGCCCAAAATATTTTGGGCGTTATTTAATTTTTTTTTTTGGGCGTTATTTCACTGAACCAAAATATTTTGGGTCCTATTTCATTATGAAATAACGCCCAAAATTCATATGAAAAATATTTGAGCGTTATTTCATAGTTTAGTGAAATAACGCACAATGAAATAACGCCCAAATAATAAAATGAAAATATATATTTAGGGCGTTATTTCTTTTTTATTTTGGGAGTTATGTCATTGGGTGTTATTTCACTGAACCGTTTTTTGTCTGCTCTAGCCCTTAAGTTTTTGCATAAAATGAAATGTTGGATCGAGAATTCGGCCAAAATCTACATAGAAGTGATGGCAGATCAGGAAAATGTATTTCTATTGAAAACATATATTCCTTCCGATAGAAGAATTGAACTCAGGTCTTCTTTAGGTTTTCATTGGCATGCATGCCCCTCACTTTTCGGCAAAATTTAAAAGAAATTTAGTCGTTTTAATTTGAATTGTTAAACTTTAAAATTTCACAAGAATAATCAGAAAATTTTCAAAAACTGAGTTTCAAAATTTATGCCTTTCAAAAAAAAAATAAATATCAACGATTTAAAAAAGTTAATTTCCTTATGTAAAGCTTTTCAGCATTAATGAGCTGTTTGAAAGTTTATTCAATAAATTGAGAAAATTTATTTAATTGGCGTCTTTATTGCAAAGCTTATCAAATTTGGAATATTTAAATGCAAAGAAATTTATTATGCTTGACAGCTTTAGCTATAATATTGCTTAAGCATTTCACTGTTATAGCCACCACCTGAAGCGCTCTTTCCAATAAAAATAATAACTTAATAAATTCTCAATTTAATTTCCAATTTTGCATGTTTTTTACTAGCATGAATGCTGAAAATGTGCTTGAAGGGAATTATATAATTTACTTCGCATTGACGTTAGCTCGCAAAGGTCCTAAGACGAGGGTGGTTTAAGAAAAAACAAAAAATATAATAAACTGCGAGCTGTTTAGCACATGCCAAAAATTGTTAATAAAAGTTACTCATACGCCACCGACACATGCAAGCTATGAAGTTGTTTAAATTAATTGCAAACTTGCATAAAAAAGATTTAAAATTTTTTGTTTTAAAGCAATTTTCAAGTAAATTTAATAGTATAAGCAATAACATGCATAATATTTCTGCTAAGAATAGTTATGCACATAAATGTTTGATGTTAATATGTGAACAATTTTGTTCAATCATATTGCTGCTGGCAGGCCTGCATAGATGAGTACTTTGTGTTTGCATGGACATTGCTTGAGGTAGTAGAATTTAATAGTAGGTCACTTCTTATAAGCTGTACTTTGCATATCATACTTCTCTTTCAATGCCTCTCCCTCTTCTTTGAATTTGCAAGTGCAAGTTAACTTAACAAGTTGAGGTCAGTGTTGAAAGTTCTACGACGAATGCAACGCATTCTTCTTTCAGCTCAAAGTTCGTGCTCAGAGTTTCAATGTGTTACATCAATATACAGTCGTATTTCATATTTATATCAGTAAAATTGTTCGTATATGAAATATTTCTAAAAGACTTGCATGATTCTAGTGCAACATGTTATTGCATTTTGTTTTGTGCTGAAATGCTTGTTGAGTGCAACAACATATTATTCCACTCTGCATATTGAGCAAACATTACTCTGGCAAGCATTGAACACTTTAAACTCAATGAAAATGGCACATAACTAAAATTTTCAAATGCTTTTTATAAAAATTTTTAAATATCAGCTCTAACATTCAAGACAATATCGTGTCCAAAACAAAGCTTTTGTAAACCTAGCCCACTTAAATGGTTCCAGTTAAATCGTTTAAAAGTGAAGTTGAAAAATTCATGGAAAAACATTAAAAACCTAAAATGAAAATAAAAGCATTGTTTATGTTGCTAAAAACAACCGTTTTAATAACAAATGAAAAGTGCTCAAAAACAGCTTTTATTGTTTGAGTTTTTTTTTTGTTATTTTTCCGCTACTTTCACTTACCTTAATTTAAACTCTTAGCATAAGTTTTCTTGACCCAGCTCTTGTTTGTGGTTAAAGGCACCACTGAAGGCAGCTTTTATTTATAGGTTTGGTTTTTTTTTTTAATAAATTTATAACAAAGCATAAAGTTTTGAGTTTATTTAAGTATCTTTGATTTTTTTGTAATGCACAACAGCTGCTGTTAAAATCTGTGCCTTAAGACAGACATATTTTATTTTATTATTATTTATTTCTAAAGCACTGTTTTTGACTGTCTTCCATTCTCACTACATAAAAGTGAATTTAAAATTTTTCTTATTAATATTTTTATATTTTTGTTTTGTTTTTGTTTTTATTTTTATAACCTGAGCTACAATTTATTTTATTTTCTAATTCTTATATCCTTTATGTGCGCTACTTTAAAATATATAACATGAAACGTATCATAAAAGTTTTTAATATTTGTTTGTTTCTGTGCTTTCATTTATGTTATTTTTCTCGATTTCTGTTTTTATCTTTTAGAATGGAACGTGATTTGATGACACGCACTGATAGATTCGGTGTTGAAGTACGTGAACGCACAATGTGGGACATACGCGATGGTGTTGTTGGTGCGGAGACTTTTGTACCCAAGCATGTTGTTATTGCCACATGGAAGAACGTATCCTTTGCTGGTGGCATTGATAACTCCTTGTTTACGGTAAGTTGTGGTTGTTTTCATGTCTCTTAAAATGCTGTCTTGCTTTGATTTTATGCTGTTGTTGTTGTTGTTGTTGTTGTTGTTGTTGTTGTTGTTGTTGTTGTTGCTTGTGTTTCTGATTTGCTGAGACATCCTTGCGTTTTGGCTTATGAGCTGTCTCTATAGATTGACCAAATGTCAATCGCATTTGCTTGAGCTGGAAATGCATTAAACTGTATATGTGTGAGTGTTTTGACATAACATGACGTGTTTGACATGACATGTATTTCTGTTGCTGACTCTGCACATTTAGCAAAACTGACAAGTAAGAAGTCTGCTTCAATTCGCAGTTGCTTAGCCATCCGATGTTTTGTGTAATTCTGAAATAAAAAACTCATTTATTTTGTTATGAACCACTAGTTTATGCTTAGCTAGCTTGGCTTTAATGTTTAAATACTGTTCGATATTCAATTCGTTGTGTGACAATTTTATTTTAGAGTTATATTATAAATTATATAATAAAAACCAAATTTCTTGAGATACAGTCCATTTATATAAGTTTTTTCTCTCTCAACTTTAGACCAACTCATTTCAAATGGTTTTGGCCACCGATGAAGTTTACACTTATGCCATTTTTAATTATGGTGTCATCAACTGGTCAGCTCACACCGAAGCTGGTGGTGATACAACACATGGTGAAGGCGGTGTGCCAGCATTTGTAAGTATTTTAAAGCAAAACAGTTATAAAAACAAAATATATTTCTTATAAATTCTATGTAGTTAAAAAAAACAATTCTAGAGTAAGAAACTAGTGGACATGTGCTAATGTGTGTGAATAGTATATTGAAAGATGTCGGTGTAATTTTTGAATTAACTTTGAAAAAATTTATTTTTAAATTTTCGCTTCTCAATTCAGTCAAGTAGCATCAAAAATAATATTAACTTAAAAAAAAATTCAAGTAAATGTGAAGTTTCAAATTCTTTTTTGAAATGCGTCAAGGGATAAAATTGTTGATTTATTTAAGTTTTTTCACATACATATTTGTGGAAAGCATGTAACAAGGATAACGAAAAGCAACTAGTTTGTTGTTTTTAAATAAATGAGGTCACGTGTGCGTTGATTGATTATGTATGACTTGTTAGTTTGCTTTAAATAAGTGCAAAATAGCTCAAGCACAGTTTTCTATATCAGCGAAATGCGCTAACTCAATTGCACCAGAAGGTTGTTTGAACAGCTTTTGAACTTAAAATTCAAACTTTGACTTTTCAAATTAAACTTTTTCTAAATCAAATTCAACTTTTAGTTCTTCTCAAATCAAAGTTCGGAACTAAATCTGGAGATATAGTTAAAGTCACAAACAAACCTTTACCTATTTATTAGTACTAGAGTTTGACAGTAGCCGAAATTCGACTCTGATTAATGTGAAAAACAAATTTTATTCATAAAAATTTGAAAAAAAAAATCGTTTAAAAATAGTCAATGCAGTCCTTCTCCGCACTCTGATACATTTGAAAAAACAATTATTAAAATTGGTTGAGAAACTAATTCCTTACGCCTATTTAAATATAGATCCTACTAATCCTAGTAGTCTAAGGCGAAAATAATTTATAAAACCATGTACGATTTTTTTTCTCTCTTTTACAAGCCCATAAAAGGTAGAACAAATATGGAATATCTGAAAAATCTTTCTTTGGTGGAAAAATCTTCAACGAAAAATGGGTGCCGAAAATTTCAAAAACTAATGATGTTCTTTTCCCCATACCCGAAATAAGGTGAAACCATGTCTTTGGGCATGTCGTGAAATTTTGAGAAGTTATTGATTTTGTGTGCAGAAAAATATTTATTCTTCAATTTTTTTAAGTGAAACTTCATCAGCCGCGAATAAAACATACAGCAAACTAAACGGGAAGTAAAACCGATGTAACACTTCAATGAAACGAAGCGAAATCACAAGTTATTAAATAACTCACCATTAATGGTGAAATGGTTTGAGTCAAAACTAAAGAAACTAACCAAACAGACCTAACGAACTAATCAACAAAGTTCGAGTCTGTGTACCGCCCATTAGGAAGCGTGGTACGTAAAGAAAAGTTTATAAATTTAAGCTCAGCATCACTACCTGAGCTGATTTAGCTATGTCCGTCTGTCTGTCCGTATGTCCGTCTGCACGATTACAGCCGTAATTTCGAAGCTATCGCACTGAAATGCGATATTTAAGCTTTTTTCAAGAAAACAAAGATAAAGTTCGAGAATGGGCATAATCGGATGAAAACCACGCCTACCTCCCATACAACCCCAATAATGAAAACTCCATAAAGAAGCAAATATTTAAACTAAAAAACTTAAATTTGGTATTTGTTTAATCTACGTCAAAACTGAAGTGTGTTAGAAAAATGGGCGCCATTCATCAACGAACACGTCCACCTCCCATACAACCTCAAAATTTTAAAACTATAAATAGGCTTCTGTCAAATCTACATAAATAAAACAAAGTATTTATTCATTTTATATCGAAATAAGGCGTGTTTGAAAAATGGGCGTCATCCATAAATGAACACGCCCACCTCCTATACAGCCCCAAAATTAAAAACTATATAAATAGGCTTCTGTCTAAGCTACAAAAGTAAAATTATATATATATTTATTTTATACAACAATTAAAACGTGTTAGAAAAATGGGCGTCATCCACCGATGAACACGCCCACTTCCCATACAACCCCAAAATTTAAAATTCTACAAAAAGACTTATGTTTAAGCTACAGGAAAAAAATTTGATACGTTTATATTTTATATCAAAACAAAATTGGAGAAGAAAAGTGAGAGTCATCCGCCTACGAACACACCCACCTCCCGTACAGTCCATAATAGTGAAAACTCTATAAATAGGCTTATATTTAAGCTATAGTACTGAAATTGGGTATTTGTTTATTTTGTATCAAAACTGAGGCGTGTTAGAAAAATTGACGTCAACCACTCAAGAACACGCCCACCTCCCATACAACCCCAAATTGAAAACTTCATAAAAAGGCTTGTCTTTACTTTGTAGGAAAACAATTTCATATGAATGTATTTTAAGATTTCGTACAATTACGAATCGGCCGTAATTTAGCCAAGTTTTAGATAAACCTAACTTATTTTAGCCAAGTCGAAGATATACCTTACTATTTTTTATTTTTGTTTATGACAAAAACGTAGTACTATAAGGTTTTTGTCTATATGTTTTGGTTTTTGTACTATAATATACTGTAGTTGTTGAATTCATGAAATTTTTGTCTTTAGTAATAAGGTTCGACAACTTTAAAATAGAAAATTTTCTGCCGTAACAGCAGTCACAACATGTGTAACACCCGCCACAACATTTGCAAAATCCGCCACAACATGTGTAACACCCGTCACAACATACGCATCACCCGCCACAACATGCGTAACACCCGTCACAACATGTGCAGTACCCGTCACAACATGTGTAGCACCCGTCACAACATGTGTAACACCAGTCAAAAAATGCGTATTTCCAGCCACAACATACGTAACACCCGTCACAACATGCGTAACACTCATCACACATATAAAAACTTCACATTTAATAAACTTTCTGAATCGTATTTCTATTACTGTTTTTCGACTAATTCTACCGTGAATTCTACCGAAAATTTTCTACCGTGACAGCAGTTACAACATGTGTAACACCCGTCACAACATGTGTAACACCCATTACACATTTACAATATTTACTAATCAATTTTCTGAATCGTATTTCTATTATTGTTTTTCGACCACTTCAAGATAGAAAATTTTCTGACGTTACAGCAGTCTCGACATATGTAACACCCGTCACAACATCTGTAACATCAGTCACAACATGTGTAACACCAGTCATAACATGTGTAACCTCAATCGCAACACATGTAAAACCCGTTACAACATGTGCAGCACCCTTCACGACATGTGCAACACCCTTCACAACATGTGTAACACCCATCACACATTTACAATATTTACTAATAAACTTTCTAAATCGTATTTCTATTATTTTTAATGCAGTGTTAATTCCCAGCCGCGGCGAAAAGTTTTTTCAATAACACATTTTTCTGATCGGTCACCACCTCTCTGCAGACAATGGCAAACCTCAGAGAGTAAATAATGCCATGTAAAGCTTCTTGAGAACCTGAACTTTAGCCGTTCTGAGTCGGCATTAAACATGTAGGTCCAGTTCTCGGTCAATTGTGTGAAAACATTTAATAACACACACACACACACAATTGATCATAAGAAGCTCGGTCAAAGTCCTTTCAAGGGCTGAAATGGCCAATTTGTTTTGTTTTTTTTGTTAATCGACAAACATTATTTTATTGACAATTATAAATTTTTGGTTTTATTAATCATAGTTAAGCTGAATCTTACAAACTTTCGGAATGAATCAGATTTTCAATCAGTACTCGTAATACCCGTTACATGTATCTTAAAAAAAATTCACACTAACATTGACCATGATTTGAACATTTTTTTCCACACATGGATAGACAATCATAAAAGTCATTTATGATGACTGTAAAAACTTTAAAAACGTTATGTATGCTAACATGTTGATGTTTAAAAGCGTGTACATGTAACAGCCGTTACCTTGAAATGTTACAGTTATCAAATTTTTAATTTTATTTTCAGATGTCGGATGTCTTATTAGGTATCTTTTTTGTATATTTGAAATTTGATTTCAGATTTGTAATCAGTGAACTTTTAACCCTTATTGCACGCATTTAACATAAATAGTTTTTTCATGTCATCGCAATAGTAAGCATGATAATAATTTTATATTTTTATTTATTTATGATAATACAGTTACACTTATATTATAGTTAGTACTTACATAGGTACCATCGCAAACAGCTTAACTTAACAATTGGTCAAAATAATAAGATTAAGAGAGCGTATTCATCTCGAATACTTTTTTAAATGATATTCAATGTAAAAAATAATTTAATTAAGAACTTGAAACTTATTTACTATCTTCGAAATTTCTTTTCCGATGACGTTCAAACTTGACTTAGTTTTGATAGAAAAAAATAATGAAAAAAAGTAGCAATTTCCGAAACTTCTTACTATTGTTTTATGACCATAATTCATGTAGAACCTATCTTATTTGGAATTTTCTTATCAATTTAAACTTTATATAGAATTTTAATTTAAAATCTAGATTTTCATTTTAAAAACATTGAAATGTTTCATCTGTACATTAACTCTTTTTTTTTTAATAAAAAATATCAACATGTGCTTGAATTTGTTTGAGTTGAATTGATTATCTGTCAGCTCTTTGGTACCTATTATGGTGGGGGGGGCGGGGTGTTTGAAACCCAAAAATCTTCTTGGCAACGGGTCTGGTTGAGTTATATTAAAGCAATGTATAATAATGAACGTTGCCATGTTTTGTAAATATATTTTACAAAATTTAAAAAATTTCTTGTTTTATACCGTACAAATTATTCAGAATGGAATCAGAATCAATCACATAAAAAGCATATCCAAACTTCTTTAAAAATTTTATATAGAATCAGTGTGCGAGTTGGTGGTATGCAAAAAGTTGACTCTCGGACTGAAATTTATAAAATGGCATGAAAGAAAAAAAAAAAACAAAAACCACAAAAATAGGGATTAAACATACCTGGTTACTTTTACTTTGCAGGCAAAAATTATTCGTCAAAATCATTTAGGCTGATATTTTAAATATATGCTTTCGGCAAAAGAAAACATAGAGCACAAGATCACTTTAATATTAAATTCACATATAAAGTTCGTAGGTAGAAAAAGATGACATGCAAAGTCAGTCATTCTAAGAAAGATGTAGAAGCCAAATTCCAACTAGTTAGACTTATAAAAACAGCCTTTGTAGCCAAGGCACCCTGTAATTAAAATAACAAATATTAATTTAAGTTTATATTGATTTGTTAAATTGTGAGCAATACATTAACTTTTCAACAACAACGCATGTAGTTATATCTGCAAGATATATGTATGTTCGTACGTGACATACACAGCCAAACAAACGTGCTTACAAACACATTTGACTTCAAATGTAATGATGTGAAAATGAAGTGAAAACTTAAATATGTTTGTTTTTGTCTGTTTCTACCGCTTTATCCGTTTGCTTCAACATCAATGGCAACATTTTGTGCTGCTTGGCAAACACATGCTTGTTAGTGTTTGAGTGAGAGTGTGTGAGATAGTGAGTGAGGGAGTGTGACTTCCTTTTTCAACGGATTTTCTTTGTAAGTCAATTAAACTTTGCAGACGAAGCTTAGCTGTTGCGTTTGTAATTTTAATTGCAGTGCTAATTGATGCATTACAAGTTCATTTTTAAACACAAAGAAAAGAGATATGGAATAAAATGCTGTCTTGAAGCTTTAAAGTGTTGTAAGTTTAAATTTGCAGAAAATTCAAATTAGTTTTGAAAATCTATAGAATTTCGGACAGCTTTAAAACTCGTATTTGGACTATCAGTGTTTTTGAAAGCAGAGAAATTTTACTGCAAATAAATTTTGCTTCAGTTTTTTTTTATTCTTAGCTTTCCTACTGATAACTCAGAAATTTTTTAAAATTTATTCATTCTCATACAATTCACTTCATTGTGAAAATTTCCGGTTAGGAAAACTTTAATGCTCAGTTATTTGATTGATTTTCCCAAGCAATGCAACAAGGCTGAGGTTCACATTGTTACATGTGAAATACAATTTTTTTAATTTAAATTTGAATTGTGCAGATGAACAAAGTATCACTTTTATCAACGAAATAAGAGGAGAAAAAAAAAAAAAAATAAAAAAGTACTTCATTTTTGCTCTTACAGCAATTTTATTGTGCCGCAAAACGAATTGAAATCTTTTACGACTTAAGTCGGACCAAATTTTTCGGAAATGCCTTTTCGAGTACTTCCTTTATTTGTTGCACCATCATTTGTGCATCAAAAGTACATAATTTATTTATGATAAAACTTTGCAAGGTCCTTTAAAAGGCATGCAGTTCAGTTGAGTTTTGTTTGTATTGTATTTTTCCAGTAATTGTGCCAAGCGCTGTATTTTGCAATTCAATTTATTTGATCATAAATAATTTATGCCAAGCGCCACACTTAATGAATTTGCTGTTAATTGGACATCGTTAGTTGTTTTATTTTTGTAATTGTTGTTAGTTGGAAATAACAAACAGATAATAAATAGGTGCACAATTTATTGTTTTTGTGCGTGTTCAACAGTGCTGTTGGAGTTTGATACTGTTTATGAGATTTTAATGAGGAATACGAATATATATATTTATAGTTTAATCAGAAACCATAAAATGTTTTTTATATGCAACATTTAATTAGCTTTAATTGGCTAATAGTTTGTAAATAAAATAAAAATTAATAATAATATATTTAATTTATATGGAATATGTGGAGAAAAGCACACAACAAGGTTATCAAATTAATAAAAAAGGCTCATTCATGATGGTGTTAGTTTCAATTATTTCATTTTATTAAAAGTTTTCTAGAAAAATCAACAATTTTTTGTTGTAGTGGATGCAAAAGTAAAATTGTGCTTTTCAACTTTTCTGTGAATTAACCATGTTTGATGTTCATTTGCGGCAGATAAAAAAGATATTTTTTAAAAATTCATGAAACAGTCAAAAACAAATATATTTCAAAAATTTTTTATTATTGTATAGAATTGAACAAATTACAAGAAAAAAATTCAAAAAAATATATTTTTCACCTCAACATGGTTTTATAGAGCTCCAAACTGGCAGCAGAGAAAAAAACGGGGCCTCGTAGTTGCAGCGCTGGGAGACGCAAAAGTTGGCCGATCTGGAAAAAAAAAATAACTTTTTTAAATCTTAACAAAATTGGTTATCGTATGAGAAGAGCTTTTTTTTTAAAAATTTATTTCAATTTTTGATGATGTTCCAAACTTGAAAGTGAGTTTTTTCGAAAAAAAAATTGACTTTAAAAATTCATAAAAAATTGCAAAAAAAATTTTTAAAAAAAGCTAGTGTCATACGATAGTGAATCAAGTTTAAGAAAATACAAAAAAAAAAATTCGTCAAAACCTGCATTTTAACTTTAAAATATATATTGATAAGAAAAATTTATTGGTAGCACCATGCCCAGGTCAATCGCCCTTCGTGGTAAAATATGAGCTGAAATGCAAAAACGTGATTTTTGTTTGTAACTCAGACTTTCACACCCTAAAACTAAGTTTCAATCAAAAGTTCTCATTCTAAATTTTTGGTATCTGATAGCTAATGAAGAAAGGATGATTTTGTCTCGCTATCCCAAAATTATCATCAATCATGAAAAAATGTCATAAATATATAAGTAAAAATATTTAAAAGTTAAAATTGAAAAGCAATTTGCATGAAAAAGAGCATGTATAGTGCGTGAAAAAAATGGATTAACCTTTTGATCGTAGAAATCGTACAACTTATGCTTAAATTTAACTAGATTCGTCAATATCAATTTTTCAGAATTTTTTGGGGTTAACTTGATATGGAAACGCGAGTGAAGTTGAGTTTCGTTAAATACACGAAACTCCACGAATCTTGTTGAATTTAACTGAGTTCTATCTATCAGATTTTTTGCCTTCATACAAATCGACCCAGCCTATTAGTTATTGTAAAAAAAACGATTCCTCCAAACTGAAATTCCGTTTAACTCTTCATACAAAGTTTGAGTTATGCTAGGAAGAGCCTCGGAAAGAAAGTAATCGAAACTCGTGTTTACATGTGAAGTAGCATTCCTTTCTCGGTCACGGTGGTGACCGTGGCATGTAGGTTAAGTGTGTGGCTTAGCATGCTCGAGAGCCCTGGTTCGATCCCTAGCCGTGGCGAAATGTTTTTTTCAATAAACATTTTTTTCTGATCGGTCACCACCTCTCTGCAGACAATGGCAAACCTCAGAGAGTAAATAATGCCATGTAAAGCTTCTTGAGAACATGAACTTTAGCCGTTCGGAGTCGGCGTAAAACATGTAGGTCCAGTTCTCAGTCAATTGTGTGCAAACATTTAATAACACACACAACACAATCGATCCTTAGTAGCTCGATCAAAGTGCTTTCAAGGGCTGAAATGGCCAATTTGTTTTGTTTTTTGTTTGTTCAACCATTCCTTTCTCACAGGTTGATTTTTAAATCGATTTGCAATATCATCGAAATGTAGTTTTCTCTATCTCTCTAGATAGGGATAACATAAATGCAGGTCATGGGTAACCAAATTTCATCAGATAGATCTTCCGAAAACTAAGTTATAGTTAACCGTTAGATAAAACGTAAATATTAGTTTTATTTAAAGTACTTCTTTTAAAATAAGAAGGCATATAATTCATTGGTGGATTAAAACACCCTTTCAACACTTTTTTTTTTGCAACATTTATTAACACGCGAAATGAAAAACTTTTAGGCTTCTGTTGGGCAGATAATCCAAAAAATTCAACTAACAAGGAAAGGTTCCCAGGTATTTTTTTATACGTGCTCAATCGATGGTTTAGGGTTTCAAACTCGCGTTCAAAAATCAGCGAAAATTTCGTTTTTTTGCCAAAACTTCGCTATTTTCACTTACTAAACACTTACAAAATTGGTACCAAACGAAAGCTCTTACAAAATCACGCATGATGGCATCAGTTTTTTTATAAGAAAATTTTGTTGTAATTTTGTTGTTGTAATTTTTAGTAATGTTTAGTCGATATCAAAAAAGTATGTTGACACAATTATTTCATATTAATTTATATTGCATTTAAGACAATTTGTAAACTTACCTTTTTTTTGTTTTTTAAATTTTTTTACTGTTTATAATAAAATTTTTGTTTTATTGAAATGCATTTATTTTCCTTAAAGAAAAAAATTCTATTATGTACATGAAAAGTACCCAATATGGGTATCAAAAATTTTATATTTTTATGGCCTATTCTCATGTTTAAATA
The DNA here is from genome assembly GCA_958299015.1 of Tetanocera ferruginea. Classification (NCBI taxonomy): domain Eukaryota; kingdom Metazoa; phylum Arthropoda; class Insecta; order Diptera; family Sciomyzidae; genus Tetanocera; species Tetanocera ferruginea. The sequence goes on along the minus strand of OY282642.1, from coordinate 154,847,699 downwards.
TTTTATCGGAAATGGTGACATTTCATAGGGCTTCCATACAAAATGTTTGCTTTTTTCTTGTAAGTCTCATCGCACCAGTAAACAATAGTTTTAATCATCCAAAGTATCAAATATGCACATTTTTACGATATGCAAGAAACAATGGGATGTATTTTCTCATATTTCTTTAAAAAATTTTTTTTTTTGATTTTTAGCAGGAAAAATTATAAAAATCTCCTTGTAATTTCAAAACCTCAGCTTTGTGAATGAATAACTCATCAGATATGAAAATATTTTTTTTATTTTAATTTTATAATAAAAAACATTGATTTTAAAATAAGTTCACGTGCTTCAAAGAGCTTTTCGGCTTAAATTCGTTTTGATATGGTTATTTTAAAAAACATTATATATTTGATAGATCTTTAAAAAAGTACTACTCAATGCAATTTTCTATTAATTATTTTTTAATTCAAAATTGTTATTATTACCTCTCATTAATATGGTTTTAATACGAAAATACGTCAACCTCAAATTTTTGTCTTCTACCACATATCCGAAAATCATTCAAATCGGAGACTGTCACCTGGGGACCTTTTCTTGTAAGTTAAACGTTATATATCTCTCTTAATTTATTTTTGTCATGTTGGTACAACTATATTTCATAGTACCAACATATTTAATTTTAAAAAAGACGTTGGAAGATTAAAAAAAATTTATTTTCTGATGTGTCCAATATAATGGACAAATTCATTGAAAGGGTTAATATAAAACTAGAAATCACAAATTTGAATTCTTTATAAGCTTTCATTGTACATGCGTATTTGAGATGAATTTCTTTGACAAAGCTATCATTATATTTTTTTCATGTTTTGCAAAAAATTAAATATACAGAAATATCTACAGTTTTATTGATAATATGTATTACAGATATAGATATATAAGCATAAAATAATAAATTGAACTAAAATAATAAATAATAATCAGCAATTTTATTTGATGTGTTAACAAAAAAAAAAAAAAATTAGTAGGCTAATAGGTGGAATTGAATATTTTTATTCAAGGACTTTCACTAGAGTGTATCGAAAATCTGACCCCCAATTCCGGTATCAAAATTCAATAGTACATGAAAAATCCTGACGATTGGTATACTTTTTTTTTATTTGAACTAATTTTGGCGTCCCCCGAAATGCATTTTTGTGCATTTTTTATCAACTTTTGTACTGGGGACCCATTAAAGATTGATTTAAAAAGAATATCAAGCTTATCAATCAATTCCTTTCATATAAAAACACAGAACTGCAAATTTTCATCCCTGTTGACTAATGCTCTGACGAGATATAACAGTTTTTTCAACGTAAATCTACTTGTTATTTAATATTTGATATGTTTTTATTTGTTGTATCAAAGTATTATATTTAACTTTTAGCAAATTATAGCATATTAATTTCGTCACAGAGACGGCAGTGGCTGCTGCTTCTGCAGAACGAAGAAAAGGAATAATGTTTTCTATGTTGGAGGGCCGTTCAAAAAGGCCGAAATTCGAAACAAAAAGGTACTTTTAGTCCTTTACAGGATCTAAAAAAAAATGTTGTTATTATTTGGTTAACTGTAATAGTTGAAAATAATACGTTACTTTTTCCATTAAGCAATAAAAAAAAAACAAAAGTTTGAAAAAACTTTCATACAATAAATAAAAACATATCAAATATTAAATAACAAGTAGATTCACTTTGAAAAGAACTGTTATATCTCGTCAGAGCATTTGTCAACAGGGATGAAAATTTGCATTTCTGTGTCTTTATATGAAAGGAATTGATTGATAAGGACGCCAAAATTGGTTCAAATAAAAAAAAAGTTCACCAATGGATAGGATTTTTCATGTACTATTTAATTTTGGTACCGGAATTGGGGGTTAGATTTTTCCCATACAAGTCGATACACTCTAACTTTCACACAAACTTTTTGTATTTTTTTTTTGCCCACCATAAAATAAAATATGCTTCAATATTCAGACTATTTAAAGAAACAAATTTAAACAATGAATACAGCAAATTTCATTTTGCACTCAGAAAATTGGCTCAATTATAAAGCAAATGAAAAACATGCCTGCTGTTTGTGGTTTGGGCCATCAATTGCTTATGAAGACAACATGCTGAGTTTAATTTTCGAAAAAGAAACAAATTGAAAAAGCAACAGAGCTATACAATTATACAAAAATAAATTCTATGTTATGATGCTAATGTTAAATGTCACAACTGCTGGGTGTCTTATGTTGACATGTATTTGTGGCTGCTATTGACTGCTTGCTTGTGCAAGTATGTGTTGCAAATATTAGGCAGCATAGATTGGAAAGACAGATTCTTAAACATTTATGATTTATGGATTGATGTGTTTGTCGGAAGCAAAATTTAACTCAAGTTTCAGGCACAGGAAGTGGAGTAGAAATTTTTTTTTTTTTTTTTAAATTAAATTGCAAACTCTGCTTTATTGTAAAAGAAAATTTAAGATATTATTTCAGAGTTTAACAGATTAAATACTAACGCATAAAAATGACAGAAAATTTCCTCTGAATTTACAATAAATATTTACAATGAATATGAGCTATCAGCTTAAATATATCTTAATAAAATATTATATCTTTCTATGCAGATTGGTTTCAACGCTGGCAATGGCACTCAATCCTACGAGTACAAGCCCTACAGCCAGGCCATGGTGTTGCGTGATTTAACTGGACGTGGCTGGGGCAACGGCTTTCCAGGTCGTCATATTTTCCGCATAGATGAACGCATATTGATTGGTTCCTGCAACAAGGATATCGGTGTGTATGAGTTTCTTTAACTCATTCATGAACTCATGTTCAATTAGAACATGATAGAATTTTGAATGCTTAAAAATTGGCAAAAATCATCAAAATCACGGTGTTAATTTCAAGCATACAGCATTTTAATAAATATAAAGTTTATTCTTTAAAAAAAGAAAATTTTAAAAAACATTTTATTGATTAAAGCAGACTGTTATTGTTGGATGTGAAAAAAAAAACAAAAATATTGTGACTACTTTAAATATTATTTTAAAGTAACTATTTTTAACAAGTCAAAAATTGATTTAATATTTTACACAATTTGTTTTTTAATTTCTATGTCATTCTTTTTTCTTAGATGCCTCCCACTTACCGCTGACCTTTGCACCCGAATCTGGCAACATGTTGGGTGGCACTGTTGTCAACATAACTGGACCGTGTTTTGATCCGAACGTACGTGTCACTTGTCACTTTGATACCGAGGATGTGTTGGGTCATTATGTGGATATCAATCGCGTCATCTGCGTACAGCCTTTTCTCAAAGCCGAAGGTTACATAAGATTTCAGATATCGGTGGGAAATGAGCGCTTTAAGTGGCGTGGAAAATATTTTGTGGGTAAGTTATTAAAACGCTTTTTCAATTTTAAACAGCATTGTCGGTTGATAGCAAGCAAAAAACAAAAAAAAACCAAACCTTACTTGTAATAGTAAGCAAAAATTCTGAAATTTTTTTTTTCTTATTATTATTAGTTAACATAGTTCGTCGAGAAATTCTGAGCTAAATATAAGAAAATTGTTTTTTCTATACCTACCCAAATTAACTATTTAACTATTAAAATAGCTTGCACTGTATTAGCAGACGAGTAGCAAAATTCTAAGAAAAAAAAAATTAATTACAGCTTGTTATTTTAAGTTCTCTGTATAATAAATTTTATGTTAGTTTTTTGAACTAGACTCAATTTTTTACTTGTTTGTTTTGTTCGTTCCTAGAAACTCCTGCCGCTGCGACAGAGAAAATCTTCTTCGAAACCGAGGATGTGCACAAAAAGGCACCCAAAGAGATTCGCATCAATTGGAATCGCTATAATTTGACCACAAATCTTAATGCTAACATCATGATTTCGCTTTGGGGCTATCGTGAGACCACAATTTAGTGCGTGTTTATTTGTACAAAATGTGTATATCTCTGTCTAATCAGGTTATTTTATGTGTATTTTTAGTCCGCAGCTGGAATTCATTGACGTCATTGAGGCTGGCATTACCAATACAGGCAACTATATAATTTCACCACAGAACTATATAAATCGCAATAATGTTAACAACGATTTGCAATTTGGTTTTCTGCAAATAAACTTAACCAATCCACAACAGTACTCAGGATTGCAAATAAGTCCGTAAGTATCGCATCGAAATATTGATACAAGTTAAGTATAAATTTCTTGTTCGTGGCGTATGAGTGATATTAATTATGCATGGGAGTCGGCATACATATATGCATAATTCTAAATATTTTCTATTAACCATCACTCGTATGACTCTCTGCAATATTTTGAATATTAACTTGTATTACCATTATATCCATTATGTTTCGGCAAAAGGTACCAGTGCGGTTGCTTTGACAATTACATAATTTCTATGCAACAATAGAACATGTGCGCCAATTAATTGTTTGGAAAATTTAAAGCTCTTGATGTCTTTGTTGCTATTATCTTGCACTGCCTTAAGAATATTCTTAATTCCCCTCACATATTTTGCTATGCTTCAAATCATTTTCTAATGTATATCCTTGCAGCTTTCTGCTGAACTCTTATATGTATTTATTTGGTTTTCTTTTTTAATATCAATTCCTTCGAAATAATTTCATTTCCTTTCAATTGTGCACAAATTGACATGTAATAAAAAACAGCAGTATCCGATTATTCTGCTCTGCTGAAACAACAACAACACCACCAACACAAAACACTCACATACACATGCACACAAAGACATGCTCAAACTCTTGGTGACATTGAAATTCTTTCCGACAACAGTTTAAGCACAAAATTAAAGTCAAAGCAGAATAAGATGTAGAAGACGTAAGAAGAAAACATAAAACAAAACTCAAAATGAACAGCAATTAAATGGAGCAAATAATTTTAAAGCACAGTGAAAACATTTAGTTGCATGCATTGATGCTTTGCTACATACAGCTAGAGTTGCCACACTTCAGTTTCAAGGGAAATCATAGAAGTGTTGACAGCGCACTAACAGTTCTCTCTATTCACTCTCTGGTAGAGATGTCTTCACTTCGAAGCCAAACACTTTGCATTGAGCATTCCACTTCCTCCCATAAAATCATCCATAACATAGTTGTACGTGAAGGTATGACAATCACCGGCAGCTGTGTTGTGCATGCTTCTGTGTAAATGGAATTTAAATATTTAAAGGATGTGCTCAGCATGTAATCGTGCTCTTAAATCACCTTATGATGCTTTCATCTCTCTAAGGACGTGGCCGTTAGTAAGGCGCTATTGTATGTATACAGACTAGAAATATTTGTGTTAAATGGTGACAAAAAAAAAAAGAATTAATTTATATGCTCAATCACTTAAAGTAGTGAAAAGTGACTTCCTGGTGAACTTAATTTTGAATATCTTTAATAATCAGCTGCTTGTTGAATAATATTGATTTTCATTGAACTTCAACAGAGGGTTTTATAATTTTGCAATATTTGTTTGAATACTCACTTTTGAGTTGAACAACACATTTTTCTATCTCAAACAAGCATGCAAATGAATCGTAAATTATGCTTTAAAGCTATTAAATATAAAATTCTATTTTCCCATAAAAGAATCCATTAATATGTTTTATACCCGCTCACGGCTTCAAGCTTCATGTTCGCCCTAACATCATTGCAACTTTGTTTTCACTCTCTGCTTAAGAGATACTTCACTGACCTGAAGTGCACTAAACCAACACTTATTGAAACATCTAAACTATTTTCATAAACAAACAGCACAAATTGAAAGCTGATGCCTATCTTACTCATGTTCAGCTTAATACAAACAATTTAAACATTTGTACCACGTATTAATAAGTTTTAATTTTATGCTTTCTGTAGGTTTTGTAGCAACTTCCGTTGAGTGCTGGTGGTTGAGGCTTGGCTATGGCTTTCAACACTGCTATTACTTTGTTGTTTTGTTTCAAAGTTTCATTCAAAAACACTCTGCCTTTGATAACAAGTGATAGAAAACCATTTAATTTTTTCATTTTGCTTTGCTTTTGTTTGACCGGCTTTTGTTTTTTTTTTATACTTTCTACATCAATGCAAACTGCCTGGTGTGTGTGTGGCTTAAGCAAAACATTTCACAGGCAGGTTGAGTAAAGTGTGTTAAAAAAAGGTGGATCCTTTATTATTAGCAATTATTGACAATAGAATGGCTCCCTTGACTGTCATTAGTTGAGTTACATGGACTGGCCTTTAAATGCCAGGGCCAACAAAAGGTTGGTTAGCTGCACGCTAGTGTGTTGTGTGACGTTTTTAGCGTGTTGTTGTTGTTGTTGTTGTGGACTTTGCTATCAGCACATTGTAAAAAATAATAACAAAGCTTTAGGTAATGAAATTCTCTGCGATATGCAGATAAGCTTGAGTTTGTTTGGAGCAAATTTAAGCATTTAGCGATGATTGTGCCTAGAGTGGATTTGGTGTGAGAGTGTTTAACAATAATAAAAGATAAGAGAACAATTGTGTTGATCAAATTTGACCATAAGATGGAAAAAACTCCAAGTTGATAAGTCAAAATTACTAAAAATAAGCAAAAATGTAACAATATTATGCTAAATATTTAATTAAGCGTCACTCATACGCCACGTAGCCCAACATTGGTATTGCAACTTCTGTGTGTGCGAGTTTATAAAGTAAACTATGCGATATTAGATTTGTTGTTGAACGAACTAAGTGCTGTGATATGTAACTTATGTAACTAATTCCTATATTTTGCAGTACTCAGGTTTTGCTGTCTGAAGAAATAAAATACTTTTAGACATTTAATTTTCAAAATAGAAATAGAAATTTCTTAAGCATTTTTTGTTTGCAATAACAAAAGGTTTCAGCTACTATAATTTTTTCACATCCTTAGCATTAACTGATTTGAAGCCATAACCTAGATTATGAAGAAAATGTAATGGTATGCATACTAATGGCTCAAAACAAGTTAATGTATTAAAAATATACCCACTAAAATTGTAGTTGAGCTCAGTAACAACAGAGAATGTAACTACTGACCATGCATATACATAAGTGTTATCAAAACCAGTTGCGGGTTATTCGACAAATCGGTTTTTCTTGTTTCGGTTTTTTTTTCAAATCAACAGTTTTGGTTTATTAAAAAAACTTATTTATTGCAAGTCGTGTTATTTGAGAGTTTCGAAATTTTTTTTATTGAGATTTCGTTAAGTTTTTTCTTTTTAAATTTAAGAACTTTTACTTTTTTAACGAATAAAATAAAGTTTTTATTAAGATAGTAACAGTTCTTTATTTTTAAAAAACATTCATACATTTTTACATAGTTTGCATATTTCAGATAATTTGGATTCTTGATTTTTTTATTCAATTGGTGTTATAATTTAAAAGATGTATGTTTTTAAATTTCTTGAATATTAAATTTTATGTAAGCTCGTCATAAATTTTACTTACGTGGGAGCAGCATTGTTTTATAAATTTTTTAATTGAAGCGAAAATCACTTTTTAACAAAAACAGCTGATCTTGGATGAGATTCATGTATGATGGACTCATAGAAAATTGTTCAAGACCAAATTTTTGTTTTTGGCAAAAATTATTCATAAAAATTATTGAAAATTTTGGTGTAATTTCGAAAAAATTGCAGTTAAAGTTTAATTTGAAAATAATCGTATTTTTAGTGTTTAAGTTCGAATAATCAATTCGTAAACTTGATATTATAAGTAGTGACTTTTGTCTTGAAGTACATTTAAATCTCTTTTCATGAAGCAAAAATGAAATTTGAAATTTTAGCTTTAGAGTAAAACGTATCAGGTTTAGCCGGGTTTTTTATTTCATATAAAAATTGAATAGTTCATAAAAAATTTTAATTTTTGGCTACTTGGAGAAACCTGGTTTTATTTGCTAACGAATATTTTATAACCCTTATTAACATAGAGCAAGTAATACCACTAAATTGATCCCTTTGATCCTTTCAGTATCTTTTAAGAAATGTTATTGACATACGCTACTATTTTGCATTCATTTTCTATAAAAAAAGTAAATTTAAAAATATAATGAGAAAAAAAAGCTTCACTCACTTTGGTTTTTTTCTTTTCTGCTCAACATGCTCTCATAGAAACAGCACGTGCTATTGATATGTACACAAATATCGGAATGAAAGGCAATAATAGGGGAAAGATAAGATCAATGCACTGTTTGCAATGCTTTCTTTATCAAAAATAACGGTTTGCATTCCACTACACTCACTTCAAATGCATGTCCATTACAATGGACAAGGCAACGAAATGATTAAGATTACATTATTAAGAGGTAACCACATTATAAACGTTTTCGCATCGAATTGCTTAGGGCTGGTATATTGAAATAATTGGATATTCGGTCCTCAGACTTGCTAGGTTGCATATTTTATCTTTTTCCTTAGAACTTATTGTAACAAAGTTTGAGTGCATCTCACAACAAGTTTTGATTTAAAAAAATTTAGAACTGACAGCTAAACAGTTTGAAATGATTTTATTTTTTAAATTCGAAAATTTGTTCATGGCTCATTAAAGACCAACTACAGCACAAGTTTTAAATATCTGAAAAAAAAAATGGAAACGCTTTCTTCTTGAAAAAACTTCTATAAATTTTAAAATTTGCAAATATTGTGTTTCTTTCAACGCCATTATGTAGCACAAGTTGAGCACAAGATAGCACAATTTGTGAAATTTTGAATTTCATCACTTGAAACTCATGTGGCCATAAAAGTCACAATCGAGAATAATTTTCTTTTTTTTAAATAAGCCACATGATAGCACATATTGGGCACATTGCAGCACAATATTTTTTATAATCATTAAAAATGGCGTTGAAAATTTAAGGACTTACTTAATTTTGTATAATAGTACATACAAATAAGAAAAAAAAAACAATATAAGACCAGTAATAAATTAAAATTACTTATTAAAAAATGTCTTGATTTTAACGAAATTTTAAAGCATACCCAGTTAAGACTTTCAATACTAATATTAAAACTAACATGTTTTTGTTCTCTTAAAATCCATGCTTTAGTATTCTCTGGTCAAAACCCATACCCTTGGCCTGGTATTTTGGACCTCAGTGGGAACGCAAACACGGCTATAAGTGGCCACGTGCTCTTTGCGATAACTGGTTGCGCACTGACAGATATCTGAGGTGAGTGCTTTTGTCCTATAATCTATCTCTTATAAATTTTCTCCGTCCTTTTTCTTAGAAATTTTGCTGCCGACTTGCCATTATGTCCCTGCAATCTTGAACAGGCCGTCTATGACAAGGGTCGCTATATGCCTGATCGTGACTGCGATAAGGACTCGAATCCAACCTGCTTGCGGCACAAGGGTGCCATACACTGCGTGGTCAGCGGTACACCAACGTAAGTTAAAATAACTTCTGTGAATATCTCCTCCTTTATTTTAATATTCCCTCCTTTTGCTCCGCCGTAGTGCCCAAGGTGCCGAACAGCAGTGCTGCTATGATCGCTATGGCTTCTTGATGCTTTCTTATGATCAAATGTGGGGCTCACGTCCGCGTCGCAACCACAATCTGGGAAAAATGCCCTGGAATGAGGCCAGCAAGGTGCCAACTCTCTCCTCCTGGTTCCATGATATGCGTCCATTTTATTCGTGCTGCTTCTGGCAACAGGAACAGGCAGTGGGTTGTGAAACATATCGTTTTGAAAGACGTCCTTCCCAGGATTGTGTCGCCTATCAGGCTCCAGGTGTTGCGGGTGTCTTTGGTGATCCTCACTTCATAACCTTCGATGGCACGCAGTATACGTTCAATGGCTTGGGTGAATTTGTGCTCGCTCGCAGTATAGATGCCGATCAGCGTTTCGAGGTACAGGGACGTTTTGAACAGCTGCCCAAGAATATGTTTGGCGCTGTGCCCGCAACGCAACTGACAGCATTGGCCATGCGTGGCAATGCAACGATTACGATTGAGGTGCGTTCGCGTCCATTACATGCACGTTGGCGCTATCGCCTGGATGTGCTGGCCGATGGCAGACGCGTCTATTTTGATCGGGAAAGTTTGAAATTCCAGCATTTCGATGGTGTTACAGTCTATACGCCAACATATCTGCTTAATCAGTCGCAGGTCATTGTGATGTTTGACTCAGGCATGGGTGTGGAAGTGGTTGAGAATGAAGGCTATCTAACGGGACGCGTCTATTTGCCTTGGGGCTTTATAGTTAGTTAAACTTCTTGTGATGCTTAACTTCGGTATTCATATTTTTTCTCCGCAGAATAAAACTGTTGGGCTGTTTGGCAATTGGAGCTTTAATCCTTTAAATGACTTTACGCTACCAGATCTGACAGTTGTGCAGATTAATCCCGACAACATGCAGGACGTTGCCAAAAAGTTTGGCATGAAGTGGATGTTGGCTGATCGTGATTTGCCGGGTGTAGGTGCAGCGCTCTTTACACGTGAATTTGGACGCATGGCTAGCTACTATTCAAATGCTTCATTTGTGCCGAATTACTTAAAAGAACCATCACAGTTTTTACCAGCGAACAGATCATACGATATAGAGCACGCCGAAGAGCTGTGCGGTGAGAGTTATCAGTGTCGCTTTGACTATGGCATGACGTTGAATCGAAATCTGGCGCACTTTACAAAGAACTACTATGACAGTCTAATCAACATCAGGACCTTAAATTCAAAGTAGGTGCTCTTTAAAAAAGTTACATTTCACTTCTTACTAAACATCTGCCCTCTTTGCAGACGCATTCTCTCTTGCGGTGTGCTGGAGACGCCACGCTTTGGTCGCAAACTAAGCTTCTGCTTTATGCCTGGCTGCAAAGTGTCCTTCGAGTGCAACGAGGGATTTGTGCTTATGGGTGATCAGCGTCGTGAGTGCATGTCGAATGGTCTGTGGAATGTGCCCGAGTATGGCTACACCGAGTGTCCGAGTGTCTGCGTAAGTATCACAACTATTTATTTCTATTTTTATGAGCAGTTGCATTCTACTTAAGTATTTTGCTTTTATCCTCTTTCGCATTCAATTTTTGCCGCAACTGAATTGCATTAAAATACAATAGGTGAGGTCTACTATACACGCCGCGTCGCTTTCATTGCAATTGGCATTATCATTCTGGTCATTTTACCGCTGATGCTTTGCATCATCTGCGGTGTTTATCGTTTCCGCCAGAAGCAGCTGAAGGAAGATCCCAACTGGAAGATGCCTGTTTTGCCACGTTCACGTGCCTCGTCACGCACCAATTTGCGCCAAATCAGTCAGGGACCGGATGACGACAGCGACACCGATGCTACGAGTACATTGAAAAAAAGTAGGTCATATGATAAAGTTTATCGCACGAATGAACCACTACCGGGCAAACCCCGTATTGAATTTCCAGCTAAGAAATGGGATCTGGATGATGAGGAGGATGTGACCTCTTCTGAAGGTAGTGAGAATAAAGATACAAAAGTAGCTAAGGATATTCAATACATTAATAAAATAGGTGAGCGACCGAAGCAGCTGGGCCGCCGTTCACTGCGTTCCGCATCAGATCTGAATGGCGTCGATGAGCACGATGAACAGGATGAGCGTGATGATGAGCAACCACCTTCACCTGAGGTCGATGAGCACGATATTCATGGTCCGACTGTGGTCAAGCAGCAGTATAGTCCCACCTTCAGTGGTCTCGATAGTCGCAACAGCGCCGGCAGCTCAATGAGTTATCCTGTGAATGCGCCACAACAGAATCGTTTTGGTGGCGTACCAGTGCTGCCAAATAATACCCAATTTTTCAGTCGTCCATCCTCAGGCATGCCAGCTGGTGCTATGCAAGCAGCAGGCTCACCTATGCGCACAGCACCACCACCAGTGCCCACAGCTGCTACGCCACTATTGCAGGATAATGGTCTGCCATCTCCACCGCAAGCCGCTTCACCCACACCATCTGCTCAGAAATCGACAGAGGTTTAGAACTTCTTCATTTGTAGCAAAACTTATACCACCGCCCATACCAACACATGCTACACCCAGCTCATATTTAAATTTATAACCTAAGCTTAACATCAAAGCGATTTCATATAACATGGGTATTCATACAGTGGCTAAGGTTTTATTAACAAACACATACATAAGCAAAGTGTAAAAAAAAATCACACACACATACAGCTTCAAAGTTCAAATATTTCAAAAATTAAAAGTTTTTCTTGTACTTTTGTCGTAGTCTTAAGTTTTATTGTAGTTTTTCATAAATTTCATAATTACAAAAAAAAAAAAAAAAAACTAAAAAAATAACAGACCCATTCTTAATATTCTAGAGAAAAAGTACACAATTTTGTGCCATACTTTCAGTGTAAAAAGTTCACATTGTTCTAGTCCATATCTAGACTATCTAGTAGTGCATAACTAGTTCATGTGCCATGACTTTATATATATCCGAATACATCTACTAACAGCTGAAATTTACATTTAATCAACAATAAATTTCGAAAAATAAACAATTTTTAAGAATTAAAAAATTAAATATACAAAAAAATTAATTAAATTCTAAAAATCAGTTAGTTGTCTTAATATACTTTTGAGTTTTTTAACAAAACATTCTTGCCATAAATAATATCTGTTTTAATGCTTAACTTTTATTTTTATGTCATTCTTTCTTTCTAAATAATAAAAATAAAAATTCAAATCTTTAAGCATATCTGTGTTTTTATTTATTCTCCTATTTTTTTAATAGTACTTTTGCAGCCCTGATAATGCCAATTGTTGCACCAAAGCGCACACGACGTGTAACGAGTAGTTTTTTTCCCCCCATGTTTGTTTTTATTTTGTCTCATACTTTCAATATTTGTTTATATGAATATGTTTTTTTATTATTTGTGCTTTTGTGCAACAATCTGGCAAGGCTAGCAACAACATAACATTTGTAAGATTTGATTATGAAAAGAACATGTTCTTTTGTAATAAACATGTTTAGAAGACATGCTGATGTACACTGATTGATGGCTGGACATAATTATTTTTTTTTTGGGCAGACAAAATAATGATAAATCAAAATGAATATGATGTATGTGTTGGCCAATGGCAGTGTGACAAATTGAAGCATCGAACATCAATTAAGAAATAACAAAAGTCTGGAAAATAGCCAGAAGGAAGAATCAATAGATATATAAAGTTCACATATTAGACAAATGGCTAATCATAATTAATGTCGTCATGACAGTTGCTAGAAAATAATTCCAATTAAAACAAAAGTGGCATATTTTACCTTGTATGCTTTAAATATTGTGCAGCTACATAAAAAATAATTAAAAATTTCTGCATGTTATATGATTCGTGTACAATTTTAATGTGAATAAATTATTTGCAAAAAGTGAATGTTAAATGTGTGATGAAAATGGATCACTTAGTTAATTTAATTAACGCTCAAAAGCTTATAAAATGCTGAACATGCTGTGATGCACGCGCCGCAAAACATACCATCTTTTTTAAGCGCTGACATATCAGCCATTCCATATTAATCGCATAAAAAAAATTACTGGTTCACCACCTCCGATGTTGCTTACACTTTCAGAATTGAATCTTCTTCTGAAATAAAAGCACTGATGTCCGCTTAACAGCTTTTTAGATTGTTTTTTAATTTTATATGAATCCCTTAAATTTTATCAAAATGTAATAAAAAGCAAAAATGGACGAAACTTAACTTTTGAAAAAACAAAGATTCTGCCAGACTAGGTCAATTTTCACTTTAGAGGTATTTAAAACAAAATTGATCAAAATTTAAAAAAAAAAACATATATGAACTTTTTGAATTTGAAGGTAAAATTTTGTAAACCGTCAAAATAGGGCTTACTTAATGGCCCCTTCCTTTATATATAACAAAATGTTTTTTTTTTAGAAATTTCGTTATTTTGCCTTTTCAGCCAGAAAAAACTTGAGACAAATCTTTAAGTATTAGCTTTAAGCCTTGTTTGTGTTTCCTGTTGATTATTATGTTCTTACATCTTAAATTTTTTGATTTTTAAATTTTTAAATTTTGAAATTTTGAAATTTTGAAATTTTGAAATTTTTTAATTTTTAAATTTTTAAATTTTTAAATTTGTAAATTTTTAAATTTATAAATTTTTAAATTTTAAAATTTAAATTTTTAAATTTTTAAATTTGTAAATTTGTAAATTTGTAAATTTGTAAATTTGTAAATTTGTAAATTTGTAAATTTGTAAATTTGTAAATTTGTAAATTTGTAAATTTGTAAATTTGTAAATTTGTAAATTTGTAAATTTGTAAATTTGTAAATTTGTAAATTTGTAAATTTGTAAATTTGTAAATTTGTAAATTTGTAAATTTGTAAATTTGTAAATTTGTAAATTTGTAAATTTGTAAATTTGTAAATTTGTAAATTTGTAAATTAGTAGATTTTTAAATTTTTAAATTTTTAATTTTTTAAATTTTTAAATTTTTAAATTTTTAAATTTTTAAATTTTTAAATTTTTAAATTTTTAAATTTTTAAATTTTTAAATTTTTAAATTTTTAAATTTTTAAATTTTTAAATTTTTAAATTTTAAAATTTTTAAATTTTAAAATTTTTAAATTTTTAAATTTTTAAATTTTTAAATTTTTAAATTTTTAAATTTTTAAATTTTTAAATTTTTAAATTTTTAAATTTTTGAATTTTTAAATTTTTCAAGTTGTAAATTTTTAAATTTTTTAATTTTTAAATATTTTAATTTTATATATTAAAATTTTAAAATTTTTAAATTTTTAAATTTTAAAATTTTAAAATTTTAAAATTTTTAAATTTTTATATTTTTATATTTTTAAATTTGTAAATTTTTAAATTTTTAAATTTTTGAATTTTTAAATTTTTCAAGTTGTAAATTTTTAAATTTTTAAATTTTTTAATTTTTAAATATTTTAATTTTATATTTTAAAATTTTAAAATTTTTAAATTTTGAAATTTTTAAATTTTAAAATTTTTAAATTTTTATATTTTTATATTTTTAAATTTTTAAATTTTTAAATTTTTAAATTTTTGAATTTTTAAATTTTTCAAGTTGTAAATTTTTAAATTTTTTAATTTTTAAATATTTTAATTTTATATTTTAAAATTTTTATATTTTTATATTTTTAAATTTTTAAATTTTTAAATTTTTAAATTTTTAAATTTTTAAATTTTTAAATTTTTAAATTTTTAAATTTTTAAATTTTTAAATTTTTAAATTTTTAAATTTTTAAATTTTTAAATTTTTAAATTTTTAAATTTTTAAATTTTTAAATTTTTAAATTTTTAAATTTTTAAATTTTTAAATTTTTAAATTTTTAAATTTTTAAATTTTTAAATTTTTAAATTTTTAAATTTTTAAATTTTTAAATTTTTAAATTTTTAAATTTTTAAATTTTTAAATTTTTAAATTTTTAAATTTTTAAATTTTTAAATTTTTAAATTTTTAAATTTTTAAATTTTTAAATTTTTAAATTTTTAAATTTTTAAATTTTTAAATTTTTAAATTTTTAAATTTTTAAATTTTTAAATTTTTAAATTTTTGAATTTTTAAATTTTTCAAGTTGTAAATTTTTAAATTTTTTAATTTTTAAATTTTTAAATTTTTAAATTTTTAAATTTTTAAAATTTTTAAATTTTTAAATTTTTGAATTTTTAAATTTTTCAAGTTGTAAATTTTTAAATTTTTAAATTTTTAAATTTTTAAATTTTTAAATTTTTAAATTTTTAAATTTTTAAATTTTTAAATTTTTGAATTTTTAAATTTTTCAAGTTGTAAATTTTTAAATTTTTTAATTTTTAAATTTTTAAATTTTTAAATTTTTAAATTTTTAAAATTTTTAAATTTTTAAATTTTTGAATTTTTAAATTTTTCAAGTTGTAAATTTTTAAATTTTTTAAATTTTTTAATTTTTAAATATTTTAAAATTTTTAAATTTTTAAATTTTTAAATTTTTAAATTTTTAATTTTTTAAATTTTTAAATTTTTAAATTTTTAAATTGTTAAATTTTGTAATTTTGAAATTTTGAAATTGTGAATTTTTAAATTTTTAAATTTTTAAATTTTTAAATTTTTAAATTTTTAAATTTTTAAATTTTTAAATTTTTAAATTTTTAAATTTTTAAATTTTTAAATTTTTAAATTTTTAAATTTTTAAATTTTTAAATTTTTAAATTTTTAAATTTTTAAATTTTTAAATTTTTAAATTTTTAAATTTTTAAATTTTTAAATTTTTAAATTTTTAAATTTTTAAATTTTTAAATTTTTAAATTTTTAAATTTTTAAATTTTTAAATTTTTGAATTTTTAAATTTTTCAAGTTGTAAATTTTTAAATTTTTTAATTTTTAAATTTTTAAATTTTTAAATTTTTAAATTTTTAAATTTTTAAATTTTTAAATTTTTAAAATTTTAAAATTTTTAAATTTTTGAATTTTTAAATTTTTCAAGTTGTAAATTTTTAAATTTTTTAAATTTTTTAATTTTTAAATATTTTAAAATTTTTAAATTTTTAAATTTTTAAATTTTTAAATTTTTAAATTTTTAAATTTTTAATTTTTTAAATTTTTAAATTTTTAAATTTTTAAATTGTTAAATTTTGTAATTTTGAAATTTTGAAATTGTGAATTTTTAAATTTTTAAATTTTTAAATTTTTAAATTCTCTTGCTTACTAATTTTTCTTACAGATCTTACTGTACTAATTTTTAAATTAAAATCATAAAAAAAAAATAAATAAATTTGTCACTTCGTTTGTAACGCCAAAAAGGAGGTGTGCCATGTTTAGAAACCGATATGCACTTATATTACTGATCAAAATTACTGATCCTTATTTGATTCAGCATGACGAATTCGATTCGAGACGAATTCCACCTTGTTCGTCTCTCTGTCTATAGGCACGATTACAACCGTCACTTTTGGAGCAGGGTGCGGAAAAATTCTCTGATGAACGATTAAAAATGTAATCTTTTCATGATAACTCACTTTGCGATTGTATTTTATCATGATAAATATTTTAGAAATCGAACTTACGCGAAATCATTTCCACCTTGTTCTGTTATGAGAGACTAATTGAAATAATTGTTTGCTCCGATCGATCACCTACGAACGATCACCTACGAACAATCGCTTTGGTAAAGTGCGCCCATGAGAAATGTGAATTCATAAAATCACTGACATTAATTCTCTCTAAAGTGCTGACCATGATAAGATACAATCGCAAAATGAGTTATCATGAAAAGATTGACTTCAATGAGAAGATTACATTTTTAATCATTCGTGAGCTTATTTTTCAAAGTTCATCGGTCAAGTACAGGTAGAAAAAATCATCAAGCATTATCATGCGGTCAAATAGTTACAAGAAAATACTTGCTGCCTATAATAAAAAGCAAATTTTTCGAAGTTAATTTCTTCTGCCTGTATTGTTTTTTGAATTGAATAAAATTTGACTTATTTTCATCAGTTTTTTAATTCGAACTAAGGATATCAGGTGTCAAACCTATTCAGTCAAGTCTGCCTTGGTTCGAAAATGGGGTGATAGATAAGTAGGAGAGAAACGATAATCAAGAGAAACAAGTGTAGAATGTTGTAAATGTGGCGGTTGGCTATATCAACATGCTAATTTGAATCTGAGGCAAGTGTTAAGCTTTTCCTTCTGTCAATTCGAGTTATTAAGCAATCTCGTTCCACAAACATCTCTACCACCAACTACAACTTCCAAAGTCGTATATATTGATGAAGGTTTAGTTTCAGTTGATTAGAAATGAGGAAAGACTTAAAGAAAGGTAAAAGCGTAGAACTATAGCTAGACCAGGATTTGAACTAGGAACCTCTGTGTTGGCAGTCAAGCACGCTAACCACTCGACTACCGAGGCGCCTACCATCAAAATTTAAAAAAAAATGTATCAAAATTTATTGAGTTGATTTTTTGCGTAATTTTGGCATATGAAAAAAAGATTGTTTTTTTCCATCCATCTTCCAATAAACTAAATCAACCGTTTATTTGGTTTATTTTTTCTTAAAAAATTAAAGGCTTGTGATGTGGTTCTTATGACCGCCAATATATATTTATAAATAGTAGCTCATTCGCCACAACTTTCTGTTTTGCTTTGATGCGAGCATATTTCTCATGTTTTCCCAAGTGTACCGTTTAAAATTAAAACATTTTCTGGGAAAAGCCAATTTAAAAGGCTGAAAAGTTAAACACCATCGAAGCAGAATCCGAACCAAAATGCATTTAATGAACTTTTAAATATAAATAGAACGTTTGGTGAAAAATGAAAAAACTTGAAATTAATGTCGTAACACAAGCTGATACAAATTAATTAAAAAAAATTCACACATCAATTTTTTTTCAACAATAAATTAACCTGCGTGTTGTAGGTTGTCTGCTTTAAAAATCTTGTCGACATTAAAACTCTCTGCTTGTTAAATACAATTAATGTGCAATAAACCGCATCAAAATTTAGATCCTTCCGGTGAATAACTGACTCAAAAGTTAGAGGAGCACTTGAAACCTAATTCTAAACAAATTCTTTATATCTGAGATTCTGGTGGTAGTCGTGGCATGCAGGTTAAGTGTGTGGCTTAGCATGCTCGGAGCCCAAGTCCGATCTCCAGTCGCGGCGAAAAGTTTTTTCAATAAAAAATTTTTCTGATCTGTCAATACCTTTCTGCAGACAATGGCAAACCTCAGAGAGTAAATATTGCTATTTAAAGCTTTTTGAGAACAGGATTTTTAGCCGTTCGGAGGCGGCATAAAACATGTATGTCCAGTTCTCGGTCAATTGTGTGCAAGCATTTAATAACACACACAACACAATTGATCATAAGAAGCTCGGTCAAAGTCCTTTCAAGGGCTGAAATGGCCAATTTGTTTGTTTTGTTTATCTGAGATTCTAATGGAGTGGTTTTGGATCTTATGAACCATTTTATTCTGAAAATTGTTTACTAGTACATTTTTTTTTATCCGGAAACATTTTTTTTTTACAAGTTAATCAAACAGATATTCAGTTGGGTTTTCTATTGTAAATGTGGATACGGTATAAAAATAATTTATCATTGCTTTTCAATAGAATTATTGCCAGTGATCCCTGGCAGTCTTTTCAGTGTTAAAAGCTTTGTTAGCTGGAAAAAATAAATAGTTAAAAATGAATATTAAATGCGATATGAAAATTAATTAGTTAGTTTACTTAATTAACGCTCAAAAGCTTAAACAACATGCTGAGAATGCTGTGTTGCACGTGCCGTTAAAAATTAAAACGTATTCTGGGAAAAGCCAATTTAAAACGTTGGAAAGTTAAACTCTAGCATAGCAGAATCATAACCAAAATGCATTTAATAACTTTTGCTTTGTCTAGCAGACATAAATTCTTAGCAATTGGCAACATGGCGGCAACTGGCATCCGGCATAGCTGTGCAGCAAACTTTAAATTTTGTTTATTCTTAGCATTTACATATAACTTTATTTAAATAATGATGGTGTTGTTTATATATTTTTTGTGTTCTGTTTCTTTTTCTCATTATTTTATTTACCCACACAATAACAACAAAATCATCATTACTGGCGCCCACCTGCACTAACGGTCTTCTGCGAATAACACAATGGCATAATAAACATACCTATCCACACACACATACACGCATACACAAAACAACACATAACCAGGCAACGAGGAGCACCAGGCACGCGTTGCCAGCGTTTCACTCGGCATGATTTTGCTGGTGTTGATACCCAGCCTCCTGCTGCTCGTTTGTGCTGCTCATTATTGGATACGTGAAAAAATTGCTACAGAGGAAGCAGCAGGTGCTTTGCTTGCCGCCAACAAGACGAAGATGGCGATGGCAACAAAATCAGTAAAATTGTATTAGATGCTAGTCAACCGGATATAACTCGTTGTGGTGGTAAAGAAAGAAAAATAAAACATAACGATAACGAAAATTTCAGCTTTTACTGCAGTTTATGGCAAATGTGCGGTTTTATTGCACGTTGTTATTGTTGCAACGACAAATGATGTTTCTAAATGATGTCAAGGACAACAGCCAACTTTACTTTTCTATTGTTTTTGTGTTTATTATCCTGTTCAAGTATATTTTACGCTATTTAAGATTTTTTCATGAACTCTCTGATGGAGTTGCTCAAGATTTTGCATGTTTGTAGTCAAAGTTTTTCTTGTAGTCGTAGTTGTACAGCACAGCGCATAGCAAGCGTCAAGCTTAATTTGTATGCATTACTTTGGTATAACGTGCTAAGAATTTAATGCAAATATTTTTATAACACATTCAAGTTATGACTAAAGAAGAAAAACTTTCATAGTTTTAATATATTTTCTTATATTTTGCTTTAAATGTCAGTATTAAGTATTAAAACTAGTATTATTGTTATGTAGATTTTTATAAATATTAAATAAAAAATTAAAAAAAATGAATATGTATTAATAATAACATGAATTCAAATGAAAAATTAATTAAATAAAATTAATTGAAAAAAGACAAATAGTTCTATTTTGGTTTTGCAGAAGTAATGCTGATCAGCATTTCAAAAGGAGTTGGTGTGGAGAGCAACAAACCTAAGCTTTCTTATGTTAAGAACTTCTTAGTTGCAGCTGTTTGTTACTTCATACATTTTTTTGCATATTTAATCTTAAAAAAAGATGTTTCTTAAAAATTATCAAAATACTTTACGTGAAGAAGAAAATTCCGACGTTCGTTATTAAAAATTTGAGAGAACATTTTTAAAACGACACTTCTGTCAGTTTTTTTGCAAACGTATGAAATAAGAAAATTATGCTTTTTTCTTATTTTGACATTTTCAAATTTCAAAAATTAAATCGGTTAGTCCCTAGGCGTATCTTCCTTTGATTTATATTGAATATTTACATGATTTTGTATGGGAGGTACACACAAAAGTTACTTATAAAAATAAATTAATAGATGTGTACTGAAAATGGCCAAAATCGATTTCAAACCTTCCTAAGACCCAAAGGAAAAAATATTAAAAAAAGGTTTAATATCAGAAAATTGATAAGTTTGCTCAGCGATCGTTTGAAGGTCATTTTGGAGCTGTTTTAAACTTAAACGATTTTGAATATTGTGCTGTATAAACCAAAATACATATCGAACATGTTTTTATGGAAGATCTTTTTTTATAACCCAGGATTTTTCAAGTTTTTTATTTTGCTTAAAACCTGTTTGTAATAACTTTTTTGCCGAAATTTTGAACGTGCAATTTAACTCTTATTTGCCCTTTCAGTATCTTTTTAGAAGTATAATAATAGCATAATAATGAAAAAAATTTAGAAATTTATGACAAATGCATTCTAAATAAAGTAATTAAAAAGAAATATTAATTAATTAATTGTCTTTAAAAATTTTTGTTTTCCAAGTAAAACAGCAAATATGTTGTTTTAAAGACCTTCGCTAATATTTTGTAGTTATTTTCCATAACATCAAACAAAAAAAAAGCAAATAAGTTAATTTATATTTATAATAAATGCTAGTTCTTTCCCGTCAAAAATGACGGGCCCGATTTCAATAAGGAAAAAAAAAAAACATTAAATATTGAGTTTCGTTAAGCTGAATTAGAAATTAGCGATGGTCACATATTCGATTTAAATTCTGTAAATAACAATTTTTAGGTCGATGAAATAAGTTTAAAAATTTATGTAAAACTGAAAATTGAAAAATGAAAAAAATATAAAAAGTTTTTGAAGTTTCAATAAATTACAAAAAAAAAAAAAATGTCTAAAAATATGCTATGGAATTTTTCAAAGATCAAGCGTTCCACATTCACATTTTACGGAATTATGTTATAGTAATATAATATAATATAATATATTATATTTCACTCATTTTGGTTGTTGTCTTTTCGGCTCAATATGCTCTCATAGAAACAATACATGTTATTGTTATGAACACAAATCTCGGAATGAAAGGCAAAAATAGAGGCAAGAATAGATCATTGCACTGTTTACAATGCATTCTTTATCAAAATAACCGGTTTGCATTCAGCTACACTCATTTCATATGCATGTCCATTACAATGGACATGGTAAA
Source organism: Tetanocera ferruginea (assembly GCA_958299015.1). Classification (NCBI taxonomy): domain Eukaryota; kingdom Metazoa; phylum Arthropoda; class Insecta; order Diptera; family Sciomyzidae; genus Tetanocera; species Tetanocera ferruginea. The sequence goes on along the minus strand of OY282642.1, from coordinate 154,825,676 downwards.
CGAAAAGGTTAAATATTATGTCTTTTCCTCATAAAGTTTTTCTTATTTTGACCATAACATAAAAAATACTACAAGCCTCAATGAGAACCTTCCAAATAACATGTGAACTAAAATTTTTTTAAACAATACAATACAACAAGAAACAAGAATTTTTTTTTTTTTTAAAATACATGTGGTATGGTCTAAGGACTTACAATATGTTATAAAGCTAAACAGCTTAAGCTTTACAAAAAAATCAAAAAATAACATTACAAACATAAAGTCGTTGGAACAAAATAAGAAACAAATTAGAAAAAAAAACTGACATAAAAATAAAACTATCGACTATTTTGACTTGATTATTTTGCAGATTTTTGAAAATGTATTTTTTGATAAAATACTAGTTTCAAAGGTAAAATTTTCTTTTTAAGTGAGCATAACAATCTATAATTTGGGTCAAAAAATAAAAACAGTGGGTTGAAAATTATGAATGGGTGTTTCGAATAAGTGTTAAAATTGTTTCAAGCTTACACAAAATGTGTCTCAAATCAACATATATGATACTTATTAGCCAAGATGAGATTATTTTAAGTTTAACGGCTTATTTTGTAGACGAAAAAATTGTCAGAACTGCCTCGAAAAAATTAAGAATGAAAGTATTTTTTGATATTAATACTTCTACGAAAATGAGCTTGATTTATATGTCTATCTTTATTAGAGATGCCTCGATTGGTATTTTTCAATGAATTCTATTTAACTTGGTCTAAAGGTTATAAATAACCTTTAATTGATACCAAAACCTCTTATCTTGAAAACAATGATAAGCTTATAATTTTTTAATTTAACATCGTTAGATTGAGACAAACATTAAGAAATTCAAAGTTTTCATCTTTCATCTAAGCATATCCGCTGTTTTTAAATATATTCGATAGAAAATTTTCTTGAACAAAAGTTGTATCAATTAACTTATTGAAAATAATTTCAGCGGAACTTCAGCTTATGGTACTGTTGAATCGAAACTTTTACTTACGATACTGTTGAAATATATTTTTTTAAAAAAAATTCCAGTGGTTTCGCTAACTTTGTTTCTATTGTAAAAATAATTAAAATTCAAAAATACATGTTTTATTTCTTTATATATAATAGGTTGGATCATTTTTGTATGAAAAAAAAAATTTCAGCCGGTCGGGGCCTCAAAAGTTAGAAAAACTCATTAAAATGATTTCTGCATACTTTTTTTTCAAATCGGAGAAAATCCGCCGAAGCAATTTTGATTCTCCTGCAGACCTTTTTGATAAAAAAACAAGTATTTTGATTCTAATTTTTTATTTTTCACAGAACGGATACCAATATCTGCTAAAATGTTAAATTTTGTACTCAAACCAACATTTTGACATACAAAAATTGTTGAAATTTTTTTTCATTATAACTTCAAGTACCACCAAAAATAGAATTTTTAGCTATTATTTATAAGAAGGCTTTTTATTAAAACCGCTGTAAAAGACACATTTTATATTAGATTTTCGTGGAATAGTTATTGTTGGAAAAATATTTAGTTCTTCTTTCTTTCTGCATACCGCTTTACTCAAAGCTATGAGATTAAAAAATTAAATGCATCCAAAACTGGATTTCTATAGTCGATTTCTAACGTTCTATTAGGTTTTGCACACAGCTTTGATTAAAGCGATATGAAGAATAAAAGCAGAACTTAACACCTTGCCAACAAAAACAATTCCACGTAAATCTAATTAAAAATGTGTCTTTTATAGCGGTTTTAAAAAAATGTGTTTTTGAAAATAGCAAAAAATTAAAGTTTTGGTGGTCAAAAAGAGTTATAATGAAACATAATTCTTAAAACTTGTTTATGTCAAAATATTGGTATGAGTAAGAAATTTAATATTTTAGCAGATGAGGGTATGCGTTCTGTGAAAAATAAAAAGTTAAAGCAAAAAATATTTTTTTAACAAAAAATTACCTTCAGGAGAATCAAAATTGCTTCGGCGGTTTTTCTCCAATTTGAAAAAAAAGTATGGAGAAATCATTTTAATGAGTTCCTCTAACTTTTGAGACCCCAACTGGTGGAATCTTAATTTCGATCCTGTCTAATATATAACATAACAATCAGTAATAAAATTTGTTGAAGTTCTAAACACGGTTAAAAATTTTAGACTAGTTTTTAATCCAAACTTTGGTTTAAAAGAATTTTTAATCCAAAAGTACTATTTTTTATTCCATACTTAAAATTAATTTGTTTTTAATCCAAAAAAGTTTAAGTTTAAGACTATTTTTGGACTACAAATTTACATTAAGGTAGTATTTTTAGGAAAAATTATTTATGTTACCTAAGATTGAAAACAACTACTGCTACGAAATTTACGCTCAATATAATAGTTAATGTTGTTAAAGCATCCGAAGTTTATTTTTTAATTAAATGAAACAAATTGTTTCTTAAAATCTGAACCAAAATATTATTTTATTCATTATTACATTGAGCAGTGTTTCATAATACATAATAAGGGTATTCATGCAAAGCGGCAAGCTTTTTTTTTGGGCAATTAGTTATTTTTATCAGTTAATTTTTAATCCAAAAGTACTATTTTTTATTCCATACTTAAAATTAATTTGTTTTTAATCCAAAAAAGTTTAAGTTTAAGACTATTTTTGGACTACAAATTTACATTAAGGTAGTATTTTCAGGAAAAATTATTTATGTTACCTAAGATTGAAAACTACTACTGCTACGAAATTTACGCTCAATATAATAGTTAATGTTGTTAAAGCATCCGAAGTTTATTTTTTAATTAAATGAAACAAATTGTTTCTTAAAATCTGAACCAAAATATTATTTTATTCATTATTACATTGAGCAGTGTTTCATAATACATAATAAGGGTATTCATGCAAAGCGGCAAGCTTTTTTTTTGGGCAATTAGTTATTTTTATCAGTTGATTGTGCATTTGAAGAGATATGTCAGCTGTTAACTTGTTAACAGTCAACTTTCAGCATACATATAAACAGCTGATTGCTGGTTTGTGATATATCTGGTTTGTGTAAACGGTTCTCCATACATTTAATTTATTAGGCTGATAAACTTATACGGTATATATCATTTATAAGGGCATTGCCCATTTGCATGAATACCCTTAATGTATATATAGTGAAGTTTATGGCAATATAATAATATGTTCACACAAAGGCCTTTTGGCTGAAAAGCAACGAAAAGTAGCTCTTTATTTGACAGTTCTTCTATGGCGAAAAGCTGAATATTATGTAGCTTTTCAGCTGAAAAGCCATTGGAAGCCACGGACGCGACATTCGCACGGTTTGAATTACTCGAAAAACAAGAAAGAAACAAAAAGAACCGATATGTATTTTAAGTGTTCTACCGCGATGAAAGAGTGCTACATTTTATAAAAATATTGGCAAGATTTAGTACAAATTAATTCAAAGTACGCAAAAAAAAAAATAAGTTTTTTTTTGCTCGTATAGAAATATGCAAAATTTAGCATAAATTAAGTTTGAGAACTTTTTTTAATATATATATACATGCTTATGGAGGCCAAAGGAAAACTTTTCTTCGTAGACTTATGAAATATGAGAATTATCTCTAACCTTTTTTTTCACGAGTTCTCACCTTTGTGGATTAAAAAGTAATCCTTTTATATTTTTAACTTTTTTGGACTAAAATCTAATCCTTTTTGGATTATAATATTTTATACTTTCTGCGGATTAAAAATTATTCCTTTTTGGATTAAAAAATCTTAAACTTTTTGCGGATTAAAAATAAGTCCTTTTTGGATTGGAAAATTTAAAACTTTTCATTGGATTAAAAAGTAATCTTTTTTTGGTCGTGTCTTATATGTAATCCAAAAAAGATTAAAATTTAGCCCAAGATTTTTAACCGTGTGCTCACCAAATGTAAAAATCATAAATTTTTTTATGGTATCTGGGCTGTTATTTCATTGTCCTCATATGCGTGTACACTGAGCTAAAAAACAACGTAAAATCAAAGAAAACCACTTCTATTCAAATATTTTCCGGAACAATTTGGCACCAAACACGAAATTATTCAATTCAAAGTGTTTCCACTTCGAAAAAAAAAATATCCAGTTTGAGGTTGTTTCCACTTTAAACTAAGGTATAACACACTTTGAAATGAAAAGTATTTCACTTTAATTTAACGTGGATTTAGATTTAATTCAAAGTGGAAACCTATTTAATTGATATACTTACACGGTTAAAAATCTGGGGCTAAATTTTAATCTTTTTTGGATTACATATAGGACACGACCAAAAAAAGATTACTTTTTAATCCAATGGAAAGTTTTAAATTTTCCAATCCAAAAAGGACTTATTCTTAATCCGCAAAGAATGTAAAATTTTTTAATCCAAAAAGGAATAATTTTTAATCCGCAGAAAGTATGAAATATTATAATCCAAAAAGGATTAGATTTTAGTCCAAAAAAGTTAAAAATATAAAAGGATTACTTTTTAATCCACAAAGGTGAGAACTCGTGAGAAAAAAGGTTAGAGATACTTCTCATATATCATAAGTGTACGAAGAAAAGTTATCCTTTGACCTCCATAAGCATGTATATATATATTAAAAAAAGTTCTCAAACTTAATTTATGCTAAATTTTGCATATTTATATACGAGCGAAAAAAAAACTTCTTTTTTTTTGTCGCGTACTTTGAATTAATTTGTACTAAATCTTGCCAATATTTTTATAAAATGTAGCACTCTTTCATCGCGTTAGAACACTTAAAATACATATTGGTTCTTTTTGTTTCTTTCTTGTTTTTCGAGTAATTAAACCGTGCGAATGTCGCGTCCGTGCCAATGGCTTTTCAGCTGAAAAGCTACATAATATTCAGCTTTTCGCCTTACAAGAACTGTCAAATAAAGAGCTACTTTTTGTTGGCTTTTCAGCCAAAACGCCTTCGTGTGAACATATTATTATATTGCCATAAACTTCACTATATATACATTAAGGGTATTCATGCAAATGGGCAATGCCCTTATAAATTATTTAAACCATATAAGTTTATCAGCCTTATAAATGAAATGTATGGAGAACCGTTTACACAAACCAGATATATCACAAACCAGCAATCAGCTGGTTTAATATGTATGCTGAAAGTTGACTGTTAACAAGTTAACAGCTGACATATCTCTCCAAATGCACAATCGACTGATAAAAATAACTAATTGCCCAAAATACAAGCTTGCCGCTTTGCATGAATACCCTTATTATGTATTATAAAACACTGCTTAATGTAATATTGAATATAATAATATTTTGGTTCAGATTTTAAGAAACAATTTGTTTCATTTAATTAAAAAATAAACTTCGAATGCTTTAACAACATTAACTATTATATTTAGCGTAAATTTCGTAGCAGTAGTAGTTTTCAATCTTAGGTAACATAAATAATTTTTCCTGAAAATACTTACTGTAAATTTGTAGTCCAAAAATAGTCTTAAACTTAAACTTTTTTGGATTAAAAACAAATTAAACTTAAGTATGGAATAAAAAATAGTATTTTTTGAATTAAAAATTCCTTTAAACCAAAGTTTGGATTAAAAACTAGCCCAAAATTTTTAACCGTGTACGTCTTTATTTTAAATACGCTTTAGCTTTGAAATAAATTATTTCACACTTTGATTCCACATTGTTACATTAATAAATCAAAGTGATTACCACTTTGAATCAAATCTTCAACATTTTTGATATCAACATACAAATAAGTAAAAGTATTTTTTCAGAAATTTTCTTTTATTGAAATATATGAAAACATTTGATAAAATACTCAAATTAATTAATTATTAAGCGAACCTAGAATAATTGAAGAACTAATTGAAATAAGTATTGCATAAGTATGTAAATTATATGATGTCAAGTTATAACAATATATGTGTACCTTAAAATAAATATTATAAAATTGAAATTATCTCTTGCTTCTTTGATACACATAACTTCTCTTTGAATTCTGCCCTGAGTCCAATGTTATCGCTTACTTCTTTATTGTCGTCTTACTTTGCACTCACTGGTTTTATTTTCATAAACGGACATTTTATTTTCCAAGAGGATTTATTTTCCAGCTTTCGCAATTGCTTTCAGAAAATTAATATTATTTTCATAATTTATTTTGATACACGAAAGTATGAAACTTTAAATTGAAGTGTCGTCCACTTTAAGACAACTATATTTTTATTCGTTTTCACTTTTTACAACTTCGAATCTAAGCAACATTATTTTCAACTTACTTTCCAAGAGGATAAACTTCATTGAATAGAAGGGTAAAGCGCCTCATCATTATTTTGAATTTTTTCTACTTCTAATTGAATATCAAAATGTTTTCATATTTGAATTGAAGATTTTCAATGTTAATTTAAAGACGATTTTTTGAAAGTGGAACAACGTAAAATTGAGACGATATTATTTAATTTTAAGTTGCTATTTTTCCCTGAGTTTAATGGAATTAAATGCGACATGTATTTTTTTTGTGGCTTGTAACAAAATTCCAACTTGCAATAAAAAAAAATCTATGAAAGACGTTGACCTTAAGCCCAAAATGTGTGTTGATTTAATATTACAATCAGCCATTTAGAAATAGTGCTTGGATGAAGCTTACATGCAATACAAACAGCAAGCCTTATCCAAGTACACTTAAAAAACACTTGTCTAGGTAATAAATTTCCAAGTTGTTTTTTATATCTATTGCTTTACAGGCAAGTATTGCACAATAATACTTGGAATACGTTGACAAAGGTAATAGTTTTGTAACTGTTCAAAGTTGTGGTGCTCCCAGACATATACTGATCCCTGACCAGATTGATCTCCGGTGATGGCAGATACAAAAATTTTTGATAGAATAAAATTTTTAATTTTTAAATATTTTCTTGTATAAAATTATAAATAAAGTAACCTTGGTCTGGTTGAGAATTGAACCGGAAAGTTCATATTTATAATTCAAATTAAGAAGCCACTTACCAACTGATCCACGAAATAAAAATTTTTTGCGATATAAGTCTATAACTGTATACCAAGAATTCTGTTTAAGTAGTTACCTTTTTTTACTTTGTCTCTAGGGTCCAATTTTTATTCATCTTAAGATTAACAAATAAATTAATAACACTCAACTTCATATCGAAATCAAAACACCGAAAAAGTGCAAAGTAAGCATGATAAATATAGCAAGCAAAAAGAAAAAAGCAAAATGCCAAATTCTTTCGATCACTTCGTTAAGTTTGAGGTTTTAGGAGAGTATTTTTATAATGCTTTTGAACATTTTTATCGAAAATAAAATAAAATTTATTTTTTTCAGATTCAGAAAGTTAAGGTCAACTTAATATAATAGTGACAACATCTAAAACTAGATATTCGTTACCGTGGCCGTGGCATGCAGGTTAAGTGTGTGGCTTAGCATGCTCGGAGCCCGGGTTCGATCCCCAGCCGCGGCGAAAAATTTTTTTCTCAGAGAGTAAATAATGCCATGTAAAGCTTCTTGAGAACATGAACTTTAGCCGTTCGGAGTCGGCATAAAACATGTAGGTCCAGTTCTCGGTCAATTGTGTGCAAACATTTAATAACACACACAACACAATTGATCACAAGAAGCTCGGTCAAAGTCCTTTCAAGGGCTGAAATGGCCAATTTGTTTTTTTTGTTTTTTTAGATATTCGTTAAACTCTTGAACGATGAGTATTAAAGGCTTAAGGCATACCCTAAAGTACTTATCAAAAATGTTTCATGTCCTTCTAAATTCTACGTCAATAATTAGAAACAAAACTAGAAATTAGAATATTAAAATTAGAAAAAAACAAGTAAAGAAAGTCTAAAGTCGGTCTAGGCCGACTATGAAATACCCCAAACCCACTTTCCAAAAACAAAAAATTTTTATTGGCGTCTCCAAGGGCGGATGAAGCCTATATTTTATATACATTTAAATGTTACACATACCAAGTTTTATTCCTGTAGCTCACAGTTAATACCTTTACTGTGCTTTCCCTATGGGAGGTGGGCGTGTTCATTGACGGACTACTTCCAATTTTTGAACACACCTTAGTTTTGGTATAAGATCATAAGCGCAACCAAAGGGGGGGTTTCGGGGTTTAAACCCCCCCAAAAATTATTGTAGTACCTAGCAAAATAGGATTAAATCAAACTGATTCATATGAAAAGCAATCACACATCTTATCAAATGAGTGAAAACCCCAAATGTATATTTCAAATCGATGCTGTTTGATGCATAATCTACTAAATTTTATATATTTTTTTCCTTCAGACTGATACTGATCACTTGAGGGGTTCGATTTGAGTTGTCTTTTCAACTTTTAGCTTGGAACCCACTAAAACGATTTGAAATGTTTGGATGAAATTTAATTAAAAAAAATATAAAATAAGAAAGCCTGTATTTGAAGAAGAGCGGTCGAATTTCTCGCCAGCGAAATGATCAAAGAAATTTCCTCAAAAAGTGTTATGTTTCGTTCTGTTTTTTATAATTATTTTTTTTGACACAAATTTACCCAAACTCTGCAGGAATTAAGTTTATAGTGAAGTCATGTGATTCAGTAAAAAACTAATTGCGATTGACTTCCGAAGCTGAAGCAAAAATTTACACTTCATAAGTTTCCATCGTATTTTCCCGAATCTATATTATAAAAATTACGTGACGATATAAAAGTCAATTTTAGAGGAAATTTCATCGGTTATTTTGGTGGCGAAAGACTCAGAAATTGTGTGTTTTATACTTTCGGAAATGAGGTTCATTAGTGCTAACCAAAGGACAAATTTTTCGGCTTGCCCCAATTGGTTATTTTTAAAACGATAGTTTATTTTAAAAAAATAGTGTGAGCAATTTTAACATTATTAAACGAGGTTATTTAAGTCACGCTTTTCGAGGAAGTAATTCGTTAAATACAAGAAGAAAGGATTTCTTGTTGGTAGAAGTATTTTGAAAGCAAATAACGATTTGGTACGTAAAATCGGAGTTTTAAATAAATATTCAAATATATTTGTTTATTTTAGTTATAATTCTATAAAAAAATGGGAAAAAAGTAGGAATTAAGCGTTAAATTGAGATGTGAAATCGTGGAGAAGCATAATTGTGGTATTTCAGTCAAAGAAATATGCACCGAGTTACAGGTATCAAGGCAAACCGTTCACTATCAAATTACTAAGGACATCAAAGAATTCACGCAAAGAAATTGCTCCAGTCTTACAAGCAATAGACATGGCGGCGGATCGGTTATGTTCTGGGGCTGCATTTCCTCTTGTGGTCATGGGGATATAGTTCCAATAGTTGGAAAGATGAACCAATACAAATATTTGGATGTCTTAAATGATCACGCATTTCCATCTGGTGACAAACTTATTGGTGAGTCATTTATTTTACAACAAGATAATGCAGCATGTCAAAAGAGTAAGCGTATAATGAACTTTTTGAATCGAACTGGTGCGCCAGTGCCATAGTGTAGAAGTTTTAAACTGGCCGACCCAAAGTCCTGATTTAAACGATTTTGAGCATTTGTGGGTCTATATTAAAAGAAAACGAAGCGCTTGACTCGGACCAGGGAAGAGACAATATCTGAAATAAATAGTCTACGAGAGCAAATTCCGGTAGATATTTTGAAAAATCTTGTGGAATCAGTGCCAAAACGACTTCAAAAAGTAATACAAGCTAATGGTGGATATATTTTTTATTAAGTTGTTAAGTTTTTGTCATACATTTTTTTATCTTTAAGTTGATTTTTGTATAAAACAGAACTTTCAAAATAGTTATGCCCTCTTTGAAATGAAGTTTTTTCTAATATATTTTCTTTATAAGTTATTTTTAAGAAAAATCACACATTTCTGGTAAGACTTTCACCAAATATAAAAATTTTGATTCGCGTTTTCTCAAACTATTTTAAAAACTGAAAATATTTGCCTTTTCTTGCGTCAAAATAATTATGCCGACTACTGTACAACTGAAAACAATATTTGAAGTATTTTGTAATACTAATAAAATACTATTTATAAAAACTTTACTTTCATTTTAAATATGAATGTTTTATAATGGGTTGGGTCGGTTTGAAAATGAATTTTGTTTTTGCCTTATGACATTGTACAATACGTCCAAAATATTCTCCTTAAAGCTTAAATCAACACTTATTTTTGCAAATTGGTTGTCATGATTTCCCAAAAAGTTATAACCTATCTGGATAATATTTGGAAACCTTCTTCAAGATACATTATCTAATGCTTGAAAGATTTAGATCGTATATTTACAAAAAATAGTTATTATATGCTTTGTTTGAGCCTTCGAAACCCACCTAGCCCATTAACTTAACTAAACTTCTATTTGAAAATATTACTCACAAGCATTGAAACTTTTTGCTGTGATATAAAGCCTTTGTAAAATTGATTTTATATATAAGTCCGAAATTTGATAAAACCCCCCCAAACATAAATCCTGGTTGCGCCCCTGTATAAGATACATGCACACCAAATTTGATTTCTCTATGACAAACATAACCTTATTTATTGAGTTTAAAACTTTTTGGGTTATATGGGAGGTAGGCGTGTCCGTAGGCGGATGACGTCCATTTTTCAGAACCATCTTTGTTTTGTTACAAAAAACATATGTGCCAAGTTTAAGCTCTGTAGGTTCCACAGAGGCCTATTTATTGCGTTTTCAATTTTTGGGTTGTATGGGAGGTGGGCGTGTCCGTAAGCGGATGACGTCCATTTTGAAAGACATCATTGTGTTAATATTAAACACATACATAACAAATTTTATTGTTGTAGGCTTATCATGAGCTGAGTTATGCAGTTTTACATTTTTGCATTGTATGGGAGGTAGGCGTGTCCGTGGGCGGATTCAAAAAATATTCAATAGTGCAGATCCTTGGGTTCATGTGACCATGTGTACCAAGTTTCATCCAATTATCTCAACTCCTTCTTCTTATCCTGTGTATACGGACAACACACAGACGGGCAGACGGACGGACGGACGGACGGACGGACGGACATGGATAGCTCGACTCACGTGGTGACGCTGATCAAGAATATATATACTTTTCTATACCGGACTCGCTTCGTTCTATGCGTTACAAACGTTTGCACAAAGTTAATATACCCTGACCTTTCACGTTTAGGGTATAAAAACATTGCTTCCTGTTAAATTTTCATATTGGTGCTTATAATTAGCATGATGTCAAAAAAATAACTTTTTTTAATTTTAAGATACAAAAGCGTGACAACACTCATGTAAGAGAGTATATATTAAGCTTCATTTCGTAGTACTCCAAAATATCCTTACATACAGGGTGTCTGATAACTAGATGTTTGAAAACATCTCTTTTTTTTGGAGGTGTTGTGTTTTTCATCTTTTTATCCATTTCCCTCGTGAAAACATCTCTTTTTTTTGGAGGTGTTGTGTTTTTCATCTTTTTATCCATTTCCCTCGTAGAAAATCAAACATTTTATAATTTTGTATTATTACAAAAGAATATATTCTTTACAAAATAATGCTTTGTACTGCAAGATTTAAAATGCAAATTATAAAAATCGTTGTTTTAAAAAATTGCAAGAAAATTGCACTTTTATTTTTAAAATGCCATGTATATATGAAGGAATCAGAAAGAGTCATCTAAGCAACATTTGTTTATCTAATGGATATCTAAATTTTCACCGAGTGGCTTTACGAAATTTGCAATGGTTTTGCAGAAAAATGAGCTACAAAAAAAGTTCAGCACAAAAAGTCTGTTTTTGACCCTTTTTTCTGCATCAAATGCCAACCTAGCCGCTCCAAGCCTACAAAAATTAAGCATGAATTAATTTTTATTGATGGATTTTTAAAAAATTCACCGAGTGGCTTTAAGTTTCTCCTTACCATTGTTGAGAAATTAACCGTAATATGAAGTAAGGTTTGGAAAAAAAAAATTATAAATAACTAGAAAAACAAATTTTTTTGCTCAACATTAGGAATTGAGTAGAACCAAAGTTGGATTAAATGTTCTTTTAGCCCCATGGGGACCCTCTGTGTATATTTATGTATACGTGATCAAATAATTTATTGGATAATATTGTGGAATTAAAATTTTTAATCTTGTATGTTTTTAACTTCAGTTTTTAAACCGTTTCAATTAAGTTTCGTTAGTTATATAAGGATGCTTTAATTTTGGTTTAAGATTCAACAATAAAAAAATATTTAAGTAGACTGCTTGATGATGTCTATTAATTTTTTATTAACATTAACTGAAAGGATATTTTTACAATGACAAAAAGAAATGAGGATATGTCTCATACAAGGAAATATATACTAGGTTTTAACCAAAATATCTTCAATTTGGTAGAAAATGACTTAACAAACATTAAATTCAACGAGGGCACAAAATTGGTGAGAAAATACTTTGACTGCAATGCAAAATGGAATGCATGAAACGTTTAGCTGAAAATGAAGACGCAGCTCTTAAAAAAGTCGTGTGAAAGCAAAGAATTATTTATAAAGCTTTGAGTGTGCGGAATTATAGCGTACACTCAGAAAAAAATATCAACTGTAATATTAACAGTCGGCCGCTGTTATTTCAAAACACTGTTCGATTGAATGATTTGCGTTTAAGTAAACAATTTTCTCTGTTGAATGAACGTTTCAAAGTATTTTTGTGCTGTTAAAATCATCTGTTGAAATATTTTTGTGCTTATATTGAATTGTCAATTTTTTCTAAGCAATAGTTTTTATATGTGTTTTTCTATATTTATATAATCGTTGCCAGTAGCTCAGTGGATGTGCACTAGACTGTCATGCGGGAGACGTGGGTTCGAACCCTAGCAGTGTAAGTATCAAAAATTGTGATTTAATAATTGAAATAATAATAATTCTGTTTCATTAATTGTTTGGTCAAAAATAACCTTCAAAATAAAATGCTTACAATCTTGCAAAACAAAAAAAAAAAAAAAAAAATGCAAATTTCATTTTTTATTTAAAAAAACAAATTTTATTGGCATTGCCGGATTTAAGCCGTGGACACTCGAGTACTAGACGCACACGTTAGCACACTCGGCCATACATGAACTTTCAAAACAGTAAAATTTCAATAAATAAAATTATAAAATTTCAATAAATAAGTTTTTATACGGGTTTCGTGTTCCATAGACCAACAGTCAACCGACTGTTGATTTGAAAGTTTCATTTGTTGGATGATATTTAACAGTGAAATCTGTTATTTCAACCCATGATTTGTTTGATAAAACAGCATTAAAAGAAAAACTTATAAATTTTCTTTGGAATACATAGATTTTTTTTTGTTAAAAACACCTTCCTAAAATATTTTTTCTTAAATATCTCTTTTGTTTAAAAATCATTTTTAAGATTTTCATTCCAGTAGAATTCCATTTAAAGGCTCAACCAAGCTATGCGTAAGCATACAGAAGCTACAGAGCAAAATAACGTACTTGCTCAGCAATATATTGAGTTGCACAAGTTCTGCGTAAGCAATTTTTCACTCAGTTTCTCAATTTTTGTTTACTTTTCAAAACTTGAGAGTGAGCGTCCGACACCGTATAAGCAGAAAAGGGTTGCAACCTATTTAATAAATAATTTAAATTTTGATTTAAAACACTGTGATGTGACTCATCTGTGGCATCAGATAATCCCACTGCATCCGATTGGCCATAGAATCATCCATTTTGATCCAAATGTTCCATGGAACCCATATATGTGCCAATGACCCACCTGTGACCTCAGATAATCCCACTGCATCCTATTGGCCATAGAATCATCCATTTTGGTCCAAATGTTTAATGGAACCTCTAAAATTGGCAATGACCCACCTGTGACCTCAGATAATCCCTTTGTGTCTCTTTATTATCGGTTCAGGCTTAAAGTACGTAAATAGTATTCACGTGAATGCTATTCATGTGAACCACACGAATGTGAACTTCACGTGTAGGTCGTGAATAAAATACACGTGTAGTTGAGGTTCGTGTTTCAACACGTGTTCAACACGAAACACGTGTTTGAGCTGAATCTCTAATACGAACCAATCAGTTCGTGCAAAATAAAAACAATACTAGCATAAACAACGGAACAAAAACAAAAAAAAAACAGAAGTCACAGCAGGTACATTATAAGCAGCTGATGATCGATTTTCTTATATAAAAACATGCATTTTTCTTCTTATATTTTACTATTTTGTGACTTTCATATAATAGTGACAAAATCCAAAATTAGATATTCATTCAGCGCAGCATATATCTGATATTTTAGTATATATATTATCTTTGAACGATAAGTATTAAAGGCTGTAGGTATACCCTAAAGTATTAGCCAAAAAAGTTGCATGACCTTAAAAAAATATGTTAAAACGACCCCATACAAACCGCGCTGTAAGACGTAATTCTACGTCAAAACCGTTTTTGGAAAAGGTGATGAAATTTTATTTTTGTTCAGCAAATAAATCAAGTAGAAACAGCTTCAGAAGATGTTGATTTTCTTATTTTTTTTAAAGGATTAGCATTTTTAACATCCAAAAGTCAGAATTGACAGTTAAAATATCCTACCAAAATATGGGCTTAACAGTCAATTTTCAACTTTTAGAAGTTTTTTATACAAATTGGTTAGTTAAAATATTCAAATTGAGTTCTATCGGAAGTTACCTTTAAATAGCTTCTAAATTACCACATATAAAAATGACAGCCAAGTCCCTGAACAAACATTGCTACAATCATATATCTTCACCATCTTCAACATTAAAAAAAAACTTTTTACAAAAAACGCTGTTTTGGCATCATGCTACTTATAATATTTGGCTACAAAGGGGACGACTAGGAAAAAGCTTATTTGAACGTTTATTTCCAAATGTAATAAAATATTTGTAGTAAGCATGCAGCAAGGAATATTATTCCAAAAATTTGTTTTCGTTTATTCTACAATTTCATGTAAGCGTTCTGCAATGGTAAAATAAAGAATTTTTCAAGCTTGAGGCTTACGTTTCTAAGCTTGTGTAAAGCCTATTCTGAGCTTGGTGAAAGCTTATTCCAATATTGTTTGGCTGTTTGGGTTGCAATTCTTTTGGTAAATAAAAAAACTGTAAATATTTTTTGAAATATTCATATTTTCATAAATTTATTTTATTTGCTTCTGTTTACATAGATTTTAAGTATATATATTTTTATTTCATAGCTTATACCATTTTATATCATAATATTTGCAGCAGATCTAAATAGTTTGAAATTTCTTATTTTTATAGAATTTTTTTCAAATTTTGGACTATCATTGAAATATTCCTGCTTCAAGAATAACTATTGTAAGCTTTAAGATAATTTATAGACTTTTTCTTTAGTATCTTAACTATAGCTAGATTTTATATATATATATATATATATGTAGGTTTGTGTTGAAATTTTGTCAATTTTTTGTCTTTATTTAATCATTAGTATTTAAAGTTAGGTATATCAAGTGCTCAAGTACTTACATTTATTATATATATATATATATATATGTAAGTAGTATAATTTTGTTTCTTACCAATTGGACTCTGCTGTTAGTTGTTGCTGGCTTATTTGCTGAATATACAGTTGTTTTAGTTATATAAAGATTTTTATAAAATAAAAATTCAAAAGAAGAATAGATTATTTATGTCGCTCTCACATACTTATATAATGTGTTTTTTTTTTTTTTTTTTTTTTTTTGTATATAAGATAGTCTTAAAATACTATAAAGCTATTTTCAGTTAAGAACAACATCTGTTTTTATATAAATATATTAAATAATTATATATCGTCCATACAAGCTTAACAATTAATAAGATGTTTCAATGTCTTACAAGTAATATAAATATGAGTTTTATTTTCTACACAAATAACGTTCATAGGAACACTGAGTGAAAAAAAGGAAAAATGATTGAGATGTCTGGGCATAAATTTAATGCATAATAATTTTTTGCAGAATTCAAATGCAAAATAATTTATAATAATTATAATAAAATATAAATATAATAAAAGCGCAACAACAAAATCTTCGCATGAGCAATGCAGTCAGTTTTTTGAAATTTTGCGACTAGCAAAAGAGTAGAAAAACACTGCTTTGATAAAGTGAAAAGTGCATTCGGTAATTCCATTCTGGTTTTGCGGCAGTTGCACTTATTAGCTTGTCAAAGTTAGTGGACTGCATGAACCACAGAGACTACTGATGAGTCGGAGTAGCGTCCGACGAAACCATGGTCTAGTCTGCTCGGTTCTTCTGAAGAATATTATGTTGTTGTAGCAACCTGTTGCTTCATGAATTTTTTGGCATTAAGCTCAAAATATAATTCTTAAAGAAGACGTTCTTAAAGAATTATAAAATAAATTTATAATAATTTTTTTGCAGAATTCAAATGCAAATAAATTGAGAGAAAAATATTGTTTTTCATTTCAAATGCAAGTATTTTTTGCTCAGTGTAGCTATGTATGCTGATACATTGAAAACTTTTGTTTACTAAGTTTTAGTAAATATTTTTTATATTATATATTTTTTCTAGCGTCTATCTGTAGAACTGTTTTCTTTGTGTGCATATTTATTATAAGCTGCATTTTTGTAAACATTTCATAGAATGATTGTAGTTATTTTATTTTTACATATATTTTGGTGCTTTTTCGTATGTTTTATACGTACTAGAAATATTGTTTTACATTTTCTTTTACATTCTATTTGTAGGAAGATTTTTTTGTAGTTTATATTGTGCCTTTGTTTTCTTGCAGTGTATATCTTTGTCATTTATTTTCTTTTGTGCTTTCTTCTGAATTTTTACTAAAGTCATATGAATAAGAATCCTTTTATGCTGCAATTTAAAAAGTGCTACAGAACAATAAGTAATTTTTTAATAAATTTAACTGCTAAGAGAAACCATGATAATTCTTATGTAGTTCATACAGAAATCATAAGAAGCTTATTTAAAATAGCTTAAAATATATTTTCAATTCAATTTAAAATTTACATACAAAGATACGTACATATATATTTACTTCTTTATGGGATTGTTTTTATTGCTATTTGTTTTGGTTTTCAACAGTTTCATTTATTTGGTATTATTTTGCTTAGTTCTTGTAGCAGTTTATTTTGTTTTTTTTTTTATATTTTTTTTTATTGTTCTAGCCTAGAGCATTTATGGTCTACAGCAAAAACTTTTTTTAATTTTTGCATTGTGGAAAATTCTTATTGATTCTCCGCTTTAATATCTATACAGTGTGCAAAGCTTTTAAAATATCTGAAATATTTTTTGAATGAAATAAAAATGAAAACTTTTTGTAACTGCACCTAGTTTAATTTCATTAAATGTACGTCTTTACCATTCATAATTGAATAAATAGAAAATAAATTTAAGATCTGACAGAAGTTGGTCAACTAAAGATGTTATAAGCATGTGTTTGCTTTCCATAAGTTTGCCATGAAATAAGTCTATAAATATAGTTAACTTCAATTCGCCAAAGCTGGTTCTGTTCATACTGAAATTTAAAAAAAATATAGAATTAGAAAGTTTTAAAGTAAATAGATTTTTAAATGAAAGTACGATGAAATACAATTAATATCTTATTTTATTTTATAATATTCAGCATAACAAATAATTCAAGTTTTGTTTATTCGATGGTGCAAAACGTAATATAAGACACTTATGACACTATTTTATGTATTCTTAAGTTTTGTAATTTTTTGATTTATGAACTCAGAGAACCTAAAGTATGCATTTTTAATCCATGTGTTCGCAAAATTTTGTCACAAAAATGTTAATTAAGGACATCTATACTATTATATAAAATTGAAGTGGAAATATTAAGTGCGCCATGGACTCCAAAGCTACTGGACAGATTTTTATGAAAAAAATTTTAAAATATCATATTTGTGCTACAGAATGCCATAAGCGGGGTTTATTTTAGAAAATTTAACAATAAATATATTTAATTAGGTTGTTAAGTTTTTTAGGAAATTACCACCAATGCTAAGCATTGCTTGGTCGTTTACTTTTCACGCGTTTGTGTTACGAGAGTTTCAACTACATGTTGCTATCAACCCTTCTCTTTAAAGTTTATTGATCTCGTTCATATATAAATTGATTTTCGTCGCACTAAAATGCTTTTAAAAAAACAACAAATGCTAAAAAAAATTTTTAAAGAGCCCAAATAAATGTGAAGATTGTTATAATTTTTTTTTTTTTAGAATTTAATTTAAGTTTATGGAGCTTAGATGGAATATAGAGCTCAGATGGAATATAGTTTGTTTAGAAATTCAAAAAACACTTTGGTAAAAATGAGTTGATGTCG
The DNA here is from genome assembly GCA_958299015.1 of Tetanocera ferruginea. Classification (NCBI taxonomy): domain Eukaryota; kingdom Metazoa; phylum Arthropoda; class Insecta; order Diptera; family Sciomyzidae; genus Tetanocera; species Tetanocera ferruginea. Next base: position 154,807,408 of record OY282642.1, on the reverse strand, counting down.
TAAGATAACGCACATGAATAACAAATGCCAAAAAATACTCCTAGAAAGTTTTTCCAAAACCTCAAAGGATTGCATTTTACGTTGTGTCTGAAAAAGTAATATTATTGAGGACACACAAAATTTCAAGCAAATCCAAGTTTTTTTTCTGAGTTTTTTTGTGTAGGCATGTCAGGCTCAAAATCATTCTTTCATTTGTACATGATTTGAGCCTGGGCGAATGCCCTTTTCATTGGTGCCACTTTCGTCTCTGTCCCATGTTTTGTTTGCGAGCTACACTGAAGTGAATAAATGTTACTACAAATTTAATAAAAGGGAAGACCCGAATGTTTCTCTTGCTTTTAATTTCCAAATGAAGAACAACATATTTTTATTACAACCAGCGACACACTTTTTTTGTTTTTTGTTGGTATACTTTGAGTGACAAAAATAAAAAGTAAAGAAAGTCTATAGTTGGTCTAGACCGACTATGAAATACCCTAAACCCTCGTCATAAAAATATAATAATAGCATTGAAAATGGGCGTGTCCGCAGGCGGATGAAGCCTATAATTTATATGCATTTAAATGTTTATGAAAAATTTGCACATGTCAAGTTTTATTCCTGTAGCTCACATGTTAATGCCTTTAAAGTGTTTTCGCTATTTTGGGTTTTATGCGAGGTGGGCGTGTTTGTGGACGGATTACGCCCAATTTTTGAACACATCGTAGTTTTGGTATAAAATAAATACATACCAAATTTTATCTCTATAAGGCTAACATAAGCTCAATAAATGAGTTTACATTTTTTGGGTTGTATGGCAGGTGGACGTGTCCGTGGACGTAGGACATAGTGGACACAGAATAAGAAGGAGTTGAGATAATTGGATGAAGTTCGGTACACATGGTCACAAAGACCCAAAGATTTGCACTATTGAATATTTTTGGAATCCACCCACGGACACGCCTACCTCCCATACAACCCAAAAATTGAAAACTGCATAGATGAGCTCATATTTAAACTAAAACAATAAAATTTGGTATGCATGCGTTTTATATCAACACAAAAATGTTTTCTAAAAATGAGTGTCATCCGCTCACCGACACGCCCATCTCCCGTACAACCCAAAAATTGAAAACTCAATAAATGAGTTTATGTTTAACCTACAGAGAAAAAATTTGGTACGTATGTGTTTTATAACAAACTAAAAGCTTTTTTGAAAAATGGACGTCATTCACCCACGGACACACCTTCCTGCCTTATTACGCAAAAATTGAAAACTGCATATATTAGCTTATGTTTGTCTTACAGGGATAATAAAGGGTGTTTTTTTAAGAGCTTGCTGATTTGAAATTTAAATAAAACACATGCCAAATTATGAAATGGCCAAAAACATTTATATTTTATTTGGTAGTTAATTTTTTGGCATTTAACATATAAATATAATTTCGTACATATGGCCACCACGACTATTTTCCACAAAGGTCATTCTGGAGGTCCAATTTTTAACCACCTTTTCAAGCATTTGACGGCGTATTTCAGCAATGACACGTTGAATATTGGTTTCCAAAGCGTCAATCGTTGCTGGTTTATCCACATAAACCAATGACTTCACGTATCCCCACAAAAAATAATCAAGTGGCGTCAATTCACCGGTCCATTTCTTGAAATAATGTTGTCGTTGAAATGTTCTTTCAATAAGTCGATTGTTTCGCCCACAGTATGACAAGTGGCACCATCCTGTTGAAACCACATTTCGTCCACATCCATATCTTGAAGATTTGGCAACAAAAATTTATTGATCATGGTATCGATTCTGTATCGATTTCCATTCACGGTTGTCGTTTTCTTCGACACTGGCCTCAACGACAGCAATATTTTCTTCTGTACGCACTCTTCTCATTCTTCTCGGTGGCTTTGCATCCAAAAGAGTGAATGTAGACCGAAAGTTGGTAATTACGTTCTTTATGGTGGTCTCAGACTGACGATTATGTGCACCATAAAATTCACGAAGTGCTCTATAAACATTTTGAATTGAACACTGTTTTTGAAAATAAATTTCAACGATTTGGAAGCGTTGTTCTGGAGTTAACCTATTCATGATGATTTGCCAAACAATACTGATAAGAGACGTCATTTTAAACTGTCAAAACAACTGTCAGACACTAGAGCAGTGGCGTAGCGAGCATACCTGGCGCCCGGGGCAAAACAATTTTTTGGCGCCCCCAATGAAATATAAATAAATATTTTTTAATATTTTGTACAAATAATTATAATACACTTATTGAATTACATTAATACAAACTAGTAAACCTGTTGCCCGAATTCGAGCAATTCAATAAAAATTAACTGTTAGAAACATTATATACGTTTAATATATGATATTCTATTCAAGAAGTTATTATACTCAATAACGACATATTCAGTCTCAATAATGATATAAAAGATCATTATCTGAATGGTTTGACTTGAAACGTATGATCTGACACAAAATTTTTTAATGTAACATTCAAAATACGAAAATGGACTTACACTTATATTACTACTGAGACAACATTATAATTATTCGAAAACATCGCAGCTTAACTCTTCCAGCTATAAAACTCACTAATTTAAAAAAAAAACGCAGTGAAAAATAAATTTAAGACATAATACTAAGAGATATTTCAGAAATTAATAAAAGGTACTTACACAACACTTACAACATCGATTTATAACACCTTTCGATGAAAAAACGCCAAAAAACCCAAAAAAAATTTTTTTTTGAAAACCGTTGAAATTTGATTGAGTTGTTTGCTCGGAAAGTGGAATTTTTTATTTTGGAACTGCATTTTTCGGACAATTGACATTTGAGGAATGCATAAAAGATAATTTTGGTTAAAAATTTTTAGTTTTGAAAAAAACTCAAATTCGATCAATTCATAAGCTCTTCTCAAACTAAATTTCAAATCGATAAAATAACGGATTTTTGTACAAAAATTTTATTTCTGTTTTAAAAGGTTGGGAACCCCCTGAAGTGAAATCACAATTTTTAAAAGTGGTTTGCACATATACAACCTAAACCTGATTTAATGACATCTAAATCGATAGAATCGGTCCATTGGTCTGGGAGGAGTTGAAGTCACAAAAAAAACCTTAGCCTATTAATTATATAGATAACACTATGCGTCAAAATCAGAAAAAGGTTCTGTACACGACAGTTCATTATGTTTTGTTATAGATTTAGGGTCTCTTAACACGAAAATCGCAAAAAAAAGTTTTAAAGTTAAGCCTCGTAGGGTAAACTGGGGTAGCCTTGACTTTGGGCGACATTTGACTATGACGTTTTCGGTATGAACGAACCGTAATTTTTCAATAATTTGTATTATAAATTTTGTATTTAAGTTATCGTCACGAAGTTTGACGATTCTTGTATTACATGAAAAAAAGTAACTGAATAGGTTTTGTGTTTTTGGGCGGGTATTTGAATTTCATTGAATTGTATTGAATTTCAATAAAACTAAATATAAACCAAAAAAATTTAAAAAAAGAAGCCGAGAGCATTTGGGTACATTTGACATTTTTGATTAGGGTAATTTTGACAAATGTTAGTTGTACGAGTACAAATACCGAGTAACATCGAGATGTTATCAATTAATTTTAAAGTTTTTTAATATATTTCTAAATTGGTTTTAATAAAAAAGAAGTGGTTCAAACATCAGAAATAGGACTATCATTAGCCGAAGAAATAAAAGGACATGAAGAAAACAGAACGTTGGTTAACGAATGAAGAATGAAAGTCTAAAGATAATAGCAATTCTGGTAAAAAGTAAAGCTTTGATTCTTTTGGATTGTTCAGTGATGCTGGTCTAATTTTTTTCCCAAGTTTTCAGTCACTTCACTTTTAAATTATTTATTTCGTGAAGCATCAACATCAGTAGAATTCCCAAATGCATTAAAGAAACTTGTGATTATCGTTAACTGGCCCGTAACTACCTAACCTGTTAACTCATATCCATAACATCTTTGCTAGCAATATTTATTCCTAACTTTGACAGTTCGTTAACGATAACTGTTGCTTGCTCAACTACTCACTTACTGAAATAGTAAAGTTTATATTGTTTTATTTCAATTAAGTAAATTTTACTATATGTAATTTTGACATCAATTTTATCGAACTGATCATGTAAAATTCGATATTTTAACTCTATTCTACTCTTACAAACACGAACTAAAGAAATATTGAATTTTTGTATGAATAAGGCTGGTCTATTTTGAGAAGTAAAGCATAACTTCCTCAAATTTTTAAATTTCTTCACAACAAAATATTTGTCAGAATTTTCAAGCAACAAAAAAATGAATGTTGCGAGTGAAATTTCACGGAAACGGACAGAGTACTAGGATTTACGTGATTTTTAAAGATTTTATATAATTTATAAGATTTTTTTGAAATATATCTTGTTCAATATTAATAATCACGCTAAGCCGAATAAAATTTCTAATTTTCTTCATGGTTGTTCATCGAATTTTTACGTTTGGATGAGTAGTTTTTGCGCTATGATAATTCATAAAAAATCGAAAAATATTTTCATTTCGTTTTTCAGGAGATGCATTTGAGTGAACTCTCAGGTTTGGAAAAACATCTTGTTCTTTAAATGGAAGTTCTGTTCCATTTAAATCTGTTTTATAAAACTCACCCAATTTTTACAATTCTTTTCAAGATCGTTGTACGGATTATCCTTACTTAATAAATTTTCAGCGTCCAGTAAATACCAAAATTTGGAATTAAGGTCCCTAAGTCGTGTAAATTGTGAACTTATTTCCTGATGCAGACGATCAAGAACGCTTTTCATAACGCCAAATTTTTCGCTTTCTGCGGAAAGGTCATATCTCCAGTCAATTCTCCTCGCATTTGTCGGCGACATTTTATAACGGATTGTTGTATCGATTCCCTATTTTTTACAAAGATTTTTAACTTTTTCGATAACTTTTTCACATATCTCGTTACGAATTTCTGCAAGATCAGTCGCCAATAATTTGAAATCATGGAACGCTTCTTTAAACTTAATTTTAGGACCTTGTAATCTGAGCTGCACACGATAAATTCTCTTAGAGTTCATGCCAGAAATGGACTAAAGTTAGGATATTTAAATTCGGTTTAAGATAAAGATTGCAGCATTTCTGGTGTACCACTTGTGGCAGTATTTTCTTCTGCTAATTTTTCTTATAGTTCTACGTATTCTTCCAGTCCCTCGACAATAACGCTAACTGCTTGCCCTCTGGCGCTCCATCGTGTTACAGATTCTTTAACAGATTTTTTAAAGCTTTTTTAAAAATTTCCATCGTAATGTTGAACGTGAGAAAAAGATACGTATGTTATCAATTATTCCAAAACATGCTTCAATGATTGAATCTTGGTAAGCTGTAGTAACTCCTACTAAATTAAATGTGTGGTTATCACAATTTACAAATGTTGCCTTATTATTTTTTTTCTATTATTCTTTGTTGAACGCCAGATATGTGATTTGACATAAGGGCACCATTATCATAGCATTGTACCCTACAGTTGGCTAACTTAATTATTGAATTAATTAATTAAAAAAATTTTTTGCAAAATTTTGTTTGTCTTGAGAATGATTTGGCGCCCCTCTGCGAGTGGCGCCCGGGGCATGATGACACCCCCTTCCCCCCCCTCGCTACGCCACTGCACTAGAGTAATCCATATTGAAAAAAAACCTCATAAAAAAACACCCTTTATTTGGTAAGAATGTATTTTATAACAAAACGAAGATATTTTTGAATAATGGGCGTCATCCACCTATTGATACGCCTACCTCGGATACAACACAAAAAATGAAAAACTCCATAAATAAGCTTATGTTTAACCTACAGATATAAAATTTGTTATGTATGTATTTTATACCAAAACTACGATATGTTCTATAATTTGGCGTTATCCATGCTGGTGTTCACTATATCTCGGTCGGATATTATTTGAAATTAAAAACCATTAAAATTCAGACAACATCAAAGGCTTCCCCAACGTTCTATGATTGTTTTTTTTTTCATAAAATATTTTTTGGGGCCCATACAAAGTGTAAACTGCTCTCACTGCTCACTGCTTTCACGAAAAATTCCGCCATTTTGTGGGTGGGAAACCTCTTAATGTAAGAAAATATTACGTTAACGTTGGTGGGAGCTATTTTATATATAGAAAATGTATACCAAGTTTGCAATGAATCGGAAGAGTAGTTTTTAAATGGCTGAGCACAGGGTCGTCTGGCAAAATTGAGCGAGCATTGAGTAATTGTACATGACTTTGTACATTGAAAATTTTATAAATAATTACTTCAAAGGGGGCGCGGCTCTACCAATACAAGTAAAATTTTTAATGCAAAACAGCTCAGCAAATAAGTCATAGAACATTGAAACTCAGAATAGAGTTACTTTTTGGCGACGTCCTGCTACTGGAGGACTAGAGCAGGCATTAGACAACGGATATTTCTCCAACAATACAAGACGACTGTTTTTAAATGGAAGCTTTGAAAGTATTGAAAATATTAATGCAGTTAATATATGTTGATGTGCTACTATTTGGAGACTGATACGGTTATTGGATAATGATCGTGGTCGCATTAAAGAAATTGTCTAAAACAAGTTTTGTATATCTAATCTATGAATATTATTTAAACTTGTCTTTAATTTATCATTTCAATTCAATAAATATATGCATTATTGATAAAAATAAATATAATATTCTAGCATTACAAATTAAGCATAACAACTATTTAATTTTAAACGACATTTCAGCAATTATTTCTTCTGTCGCAACAACGCGCCGGATACCACAGCTAGTTTGATCATAAAATTCATCATTTATGATATTTATTTTTTCCTGCTGCTCAACTTCAACTTCACAACTTTAGTAAGTAGCTGAGAAATCATAATATTTTAAATAATTTGCCTTTGGCACAATTCCAACTACATGCTACAAACTTTATGAATATCAGAAAATTTATCTATTTTCACATATACCAACACAAATGCCATTTCCTAAGCTTTTCTAATTGATTGAATTCAATGCACACCATTGCAAAAATTCAATAAGCTGGACTTAAGCCAACAAGTGTCAAAAGAAATCCCAATTGTTAAAAAACAACCCGCTTTCTTAACAAAAAAAAAAAAAAAATGACACAAATAAAAATCTGTGTGTGTCTGTGTATGTAAAATGTATACACACTCAAACTCTTTAGGGACACTCTAGAAAAACTTGCGCCCTAGTATCCACAAAGGATACTAAAATAAAAAAATAAAAAAAAAATGTTTACAAGAAATTTACATGACTCTGCTGATGGCGCAACGGAAGGAAACACTGAAAACTTAGAAAGTGGCAGCATCAAAGGATATTTCCTTCATTTGGCAAACTTGAAACCCAACAAAATATTTTGAAATTTCAGCACGTAATCAAATGGTTGGGCGGCACTGCTGCCTAAAAAATGGGCCATGTTGAAAGTTTTAATGCTTTGGTAAGGACTTGCCAGGGGGTAGAAGTAATTTATGTGTTGTACTTGTGTGTGTTGACAACAACTTTGAATACAAGCACGCACAGTTGACACAATAATATGGCTGAAAAAGGATATCAATGAGGATTTTGTTGAGGTTTGACACAATAGGTAGAAGCAGACAAGTTTTAAACTCAAGGTCGTTGCGTAAGGTGCTTGCCTTTAACATAAAACTCAAATAAAACATAAATTTGCAACTTCAAATAAATCAACAATAAAATATATGCCTAGAAAAAATAAAAATCAAACAATATTTGTGATTGCGTAAGAAAGACGTTGGTTGAGTGAGGGAGGAATCCACGCTAAAAGAGTTTATGTCATGTTTTAAATGTCTGCTTACAACCCTTTAGGAACATTGCTACAAAACTGACCAGCGCTCACATTTCCACATTTCAAACAATTTCACAGACAATTTAGCAAAGCCTCAAGAGAAAAGGATGCGCAAGGAAATGCCAAGCATTTAAAATAATTGATTACATTTTTAAATTTGCACTCGCAGTCAAGAGCATTGAATAGATTTTTCTTGACGCTCTGTGGAATGCTTGAATAATTTCTGATTCACTTGAGTTACTTTCTAATTGATAGCTTTAGGTTCATGTCTCAAGCTTAGCGTATTGTCAGCAAGGATATTAAACGACACAAGCGGGATTTAATGAAATTTTCTCAAGAATTTAGTGCTTAAAATAGACGTTTTTTTTTGTGAGTGTTTTTTTTTATTTTGTTCTATAATGAAATCGTTGAAAGCTTATAAATTGTTGACATGTTGCGAATCACAGTTCTATTTACTTGGTATGGAGATGCTTGTAACGTGTTGTGTGTGCGTGTGTGTATTGAGAGGCTTAGCAAGCTTTATAAAATTGTTTCGTGTATGTCTTGAAGGTCTAGGAAGGCTATAAGAAAGTATTTTTGCATACTATTTGGTGGTTTACTGAAAGTCTATGTCTGCGTGTGTATCTGCATGTGTTTTCAATGAGAGCTATATCCACAAAGGAGCCTTAAACTTTATCTTTGGGAGAAATGTAGTATAGAAACTCGATTTATAGTCTTTTAATAAATTGTAGAAGCTATACTCATCTTTATATATGAAGAGAAGCGTACTCTATATTGCTCAAACTGTTAAAGTTGTTATTGCTATATATAGGCTGAACATGTTAGTCTGGACCAGAACCTGCTTTGCTAGTATAGTGCTTTTTATATGAAAAAATTGTTAGTCTATGCACAAAAAATTGGTTTGATAATGACACGGTACAACAGTCAAGAAATCCCAAGGGTTTTCTCAACGATTTCTTAAGGTTTTGGGTTTGCTGAATTCGATTCTGAAGACAGAATTTTCGGGTCACCCTAGGTTTGCGAGCTATAGATGAGGCAGAACCCTAACCCCCTACTGTTAATGAAATCAATATGACCGACCCCCATTACTTTTTCAAGAGGAACATTTTTTGCCTTGGAACCCATCCCCTCCGATCCCTCCGTATGGGGCTTCCATACAAATTTTATGATTTTTGTACATATTTTATGTGAAAATTTTATTTAAAAACAAACACAATTTTATTAATATTCATTTATTGGAATACAAAAACTTTCCTTGAAATTAATTTTCTTTTTATTTTTAATATATTTTATTATTAGGAACTATTTATTTTTGGTACCTATTTCTTTAATTTAATGTTTAGAATTCAACATTATTATAAATAGGCAAACAGAAAATTTGTCGAGTTTTTTGTTTAAATAAAAAAGTTCACATAAAAAATACATGAGAATCATCAAATATGTATGTGAGCCCCAATATGAAGGGGTTGGAGGATATGGGTTCCAAGGCAAAAAATGTTCCTCTTGAAAAAGGAATGGGGTGGGTCAAGGTATATTTATAAGGTAGGCTACGTATTATGACAACTTAAAATAAGCATGCGAGTATTGCTGATGTGAGAAAATTTTGGTTGCAAGTTTAGAACTTTTTTTGGTTTTTTTAAAAAAGAGTTTGTTTTTAAAACAAACTTGGTAAAATTGATTTTATATTGCCGTATTGATCTATACGCTGCTAAAACATTTCCACTTCAAAAAAATACGGATCCAAACTTTGATGATTAGTTCGTTAGGTATTTTTCTTCGTTTGGTCTGTTTCGTTATTTTGGACTCACAGCATTTTACCATGATTTTTGGTGAGCTATTTAATAACATGAATTCGGTACGTTTCATTGAAGTTTTACATCAATTTGACTCCGCGTTTATTTCTCCGTATGTTGCATACGTGGCTAAAGAAGTTTCACATTAAAAATAAGTTTTGTTGATATCTACTACTTTTTCAATACTAAAAATAGCATCCCTTTTTCAATACTAAAAACTTTTTCAATACTGAAAATATCATCCCTTCACAAATAAGCATGCAAGAAATGCAATTTAAAGGGAAGTTTCAAATACGTAGCTTACCTTATAAATATGCCTTGGAGGTGGGTCATATTGATTTCATTAATAGTAGGGGGTGAGGGTTCTAAGTCCTCTGTAGCTCAAAAACCTAGGGTGACCCGAAAATTCTGACTTCAGATTCGGATTCAGCGAACCAAAAACCTTAGGAAACCATTGTGAAACCTCTTGGGATTTTTAAAAACTTCAGTTTTGTTGTACAGTGTTATCAGTAAGGACACATTGACGACGACTGGAACAAAGCAACATTTGAGGTGAAAGAATTTCATATCGACTGCTACTTAATTATTTTGAATACGACCCGTCATATGACGGGCTTCTATACTAGTCAAGATATAATTCCATGCCAGAGACCTGCAGCGAGTCGCTTTTTCGCTATTCAGAGTACATTCATCAAAAATAAGTATTCATATTCATTCAACGTTCAACGCACGCCACTCTGATTCAATCCACTCATGCCAAAGAGCGATTGTGGGTAATCCATACTCATGACTCTAAGTAAAAGAGAGTTAAGTTGGCTTCGGCTCTGAGTATTATGAATATTTTTCCTCGATTAATGCAATGACCAGTGTTGCCGGAATAAATTTATTTTTATATCCAAAACACAAAATAAAAATAGCCAAAATGTAAAAAAAATAGCCAAAAGTTTATTTGATTTTATTAGAAAAAAGAAACAATACTCACATTCATACCTTTTTTAACCAACTAGTTTTTTTACAACACAGAACCGTCTTTTACAGTAAATAGATTTACAAACATGTTTGTTTTTAAAAATTATATATTAAAAATATAAGAGCATATTTTAAACATATTTAAGGCATAAATCCTTCAAATAGACGGACCTTTAATATAGAAGGATCTTAGCTAATTTATTTTTTACTTGATAAGAGTAGAAAAACTTCATAAAAATAATGTTTGCATTTTCGGAAGTAAAAAATATATTACATTTTTTTTTTAGCTTCAAACCAAGGCCTGCTGGAGTCAAACCTTTTCAGTTAAGTCTGCCTTGGTTTAGAAATGGGCGATAGATAAGTAGGTGAGAAAGTGAAATTAAGTGAAACAAGTGAAGAATGTTTTATGTGTAGCGGAGTGCTATATCAACTTACTTTTCCATGCTGACTTGCTTAATTTTACTTTTAAAAACAAACCATAATTACTTTCAATGATCAAAGTTATATACATTGTTGCATACTCTTATGTGGCACATGATTCGAAATTTCACATGTCAAATTATTGGATATTCTTGCGCTCGGCTGCGCGATTGGCATCACTGGCAGGTAGTGTTCAAATGAAGAGAGAATTCACCCTCACGTACAAATTTTAAATCATTTCCCTGCAAGCATTTGGAAGATGATAGGCAGAGAAGTGGATTTTGCGATGCACCAGTGATTCACCCAAGTGTTTTTTGGAAAATGCATCGCTTTTCAAATGCTAAAGCAATGAATGCGCGAGTCACGAAAATTTTCAAAATCTTCCTTCGCTCATTTCGGCGATTGTTGGAAGATGGATTTTTGAAAAATGTTCAAAATCTATCATGGGAATATGAAGCAGGCTCTGAAAAATCGTAAAAATTAATCAAAAAGTTAATCTAGTATAGTTTCGAAGCAACGTCGCATTATATCGAAGTGAAATAAAAACAAATTCACAAAAAATTCATTGAATTCGGACAGAACAACGATGTACTCTGAAAAGTACTTCGTTTGCGACCCTTTTCGGCGAATTTCTCATAACTCCTCTTGGCGGCTAATTGTCGAATTCCCGGCGAATTAGCCTAAGCAGCTTACAGTCGGTGATACCCGGATGATTCTCAGATGAGCTCAAAGGCAATTGCTTGATCTTCCAAGCGATTCGCTGGCGATTCTCAGGCAAGTGAAAATGTTACACGTAAAATAAAAAATTAATTTTCGCCATGTAAAAAAAATAGCCAAATGAAAAATAAAATCGCCAAATAGCCAAAACTAATCACGAGCAACAAAAATAGCCACTTTTGGCTATAAATAGCCAAAACGGCAACACTGGCAATGACTTTTCGATACTCATAAAATATTCAAAAATTCATGGGAAAGCTAAATCACTTTACTTACGCTAGTACTGGTAGCGCGGCATAATTTCACGGAAGCGCATGATCGTTTGGCTTGTTCACTCATGTTGTTATTGTTTAGTGTGTGTTATTTGTGTGTGCATAGCAGGAGGGTGTTACTACCTAATTACTTTTTACGAATAAGATAAAAACTTACCTTAATTTTTTCATTTTGAAAATAAATTTACTGGCGCTTCCATAAACTTAGTCTAACTTAATCTGGTAACCAATCCTGCCACTTATTACACATGATTCAAACTGAAAATACTAATAGCAAAGATGTTTGCATCAAGTTGCACATAACAAGTTAATTTTGTAAGAACTAAAATATGTGTGTTGTATCATGAATCTATTTAAATTATGTTTAAATTCATCAAAATACGACTTTACCATTTATAGTAAGAAAAGTCAACATTTTTCAACGCCAATCTGGCAATCTTACTAACACAATAGTTTGCCAGCTGAAACAGAGAGAGAGATATTTAAAGTTACACTCGGTTATCACTTACACTCTCTTCACATGAATCTAACTCTGTTGGGTAGTGGTAAACAAGTGAGTATGAGTGTAACCCATGTCTAATTTATATAAAAAGAGTTGAATGCGTATGAATATGGTGGGTATTTTGATGAGTATGAGTGAGTGTACGTACAAGCAAATCATGAATATACTGGCGAGTATACTCGAATCTGAATCACTCATTGCAGGTCTCTGTTCCATGCATCGCTGTTACATTTTTGTGGTATTTTCGATGCATTTAAAAACTCAAAATCATTGTTTTCTTTTGTTGTTTACCACAAAAATTCTTCGTTGCAACTTAGTCATAAATTTATGCAACGATTTCACAACTTTGTTGCATAAACTACTATCTCCACAACCCGGCGAAGTCTTGTGCCAATTCGATTGTGTGACACTTAATGTAAATGATATACTCAATGAGTAAAACTCCCAAATCTACACGGTTTTTTAGTGAGTTATCATTATTCTACCGTGGAAACTCCACTCAAAAACAAAAAAAAAAAAAAAATTGGCCATTTCAGCCCTTGAAAAGACTTTGACAGAGCTTCTTATGATCACTTGTGTTGTGTGTGTTATCAAATGTTTGCACACAATTGATCGAGAACTGGACCTACATGTTTTATGCCGACTCCGAACGGCTAAAGTTCATGTTCTCAAGAAGCTTTACATGGCATTATTTACTCTCTGAGGTTTGCCATTGTCTGCAGAGAGGTGGCGACCGATCAGAAAAATTGTTTATTGAAAAAAACTTTTCGCCGCGACTGGGGATCGAACCCGGGCTCCAAGCATGCTAAGCCACACACTTAACCTGCATGCCACGGTCACCAGAAACTCCACTCAGTGAGCAATAATTTGTGCAACAGTTTTGTAGTTTAGTTGCTTAAGTTGCTCTCACTGCGGTATTATGAAGTTATTTATTTATTTTTTCTGAGATCATGAGATCAAAAATCTGGTCTCATTTCTCGCACCAAAACTTCCATCGCAGCACGCATTTATCCACCTATACTGCCGTCAGGAAAAATGCCGTATCTGGCATGCAGATCAAATTGATTTTGTTGTATTTTTTAAACAGTTAGTTTTTAATATTTTATCAGTATTTTAATTTTAATTGAGTCTTACAAGCATTATTTGTTTCAAAGTATCTCTTGCACTATTACATCAGAGATAACTTAAAATAAGTTTTAAAGCGGAAAAACATCGCTTCACAGTAACTACGCTCAGGGTTATTGAACCAGATCAGTATGATGGTAGAGTATATTTATAAAAAAATATATATATAATGTAGTGTTTAAGTAGTTCATAAGAAATTATCACCGATACCACGCATTGCTCGATCGTTTTCACGCGTTAGTGTTGCAAGAGTTATAATGAACTCCATGTTGTTCTCTACCTTTCTCTTTTTTTTTATAATCAGCCTGATGTCAGCTGTGTTGTGAAAAAAGTACCACTTTTGGAAAAGATTTACCTTTACAAAAAAAAAAAAACAATTACAAAATTTTTGAATGTTTAAGAGCTGTTTGGAACTTCACTACTTCCACAATAAAACGTTTCTTTGTTAGCCTTAAACAATTGTTTTCTTCCTATGATCAGCAACTTTTTCAATTCAAGACATATAAGAGTCTTCTGCCCAAACGTAATCGGTCCAATGATAGTTCTTATTTAACCTATCACAGGACAGTTTCGATATAACTTCGAACGGCAACAATAGCTTTTATATGAGTTTTGCTATATTTTTCTTATCAATACCAATACTCAGTTGAAGTATGCTAGACTATCATGGGGAAGACGTGGGTTCGTATCTTGGAGTGTTAGTATAGAAAAATTTTAATTTAATAATTTAATTTTTAATTCCGTTTTATTGACTGCTTGGTCAAAAATAAACTTCAAAATAAGTGTGCTTACAATTATGAAAAAAAATTGTACATTTAATTAAAAATAAATAATTTTATTATATATAAAGAAGTTTTGGTGTTTTTGTCGAGAATTGAACCCAGGTCAGTGAAGTACGTTAACGCAAGCTCGGCTACATATGAACTTCCAAAACATTGATTCAGTTTCATTAAAAACGCGTTCTATAGACCGGCTACTGATAAGATCCAAAGATATCTATGCGGCGTCAATTGACACCTGACGAAATATTTTCGAACCGGTTCTTAGATTGGCCAAAGGTATCTTTGGTGAACTTATGATGATAAACTTTCGTTTATCTACCCGATAGAAATTTACCCCTTTCAATGACGACTAGTGATGACATCGGATCATTTTCGAGAGTACTTTTTTACAAAGGCAAATAGTACTTTTTTATTGTTAAGGGTACTTTTTATTAAGTAATGATATGTGAATAAATACATAAATTAAAACCAATACTTTTTTAAATTTTATTATATTTATCACATAAAGGAATAATAAATAATCAGGATTTCTTTCAGAACCCTTTATATATGTATATAAGCGTGCCACGGCCGCCAGTGAGCTAAACCGAACGTCCCAAAACCATATTTTTCGTAAAAATATTAGCTGGTGCAGCAGTTAAAAATAAACAAATGGTTGAAAATAGTAGTACTGAAGAAGATCTTACAATCTGGTCCAAAAAATTTCAAATCTTTGCCGCCTGACCAAAGATATTGCGAATTTTAATGAAAATGTTTTTACTTTTTCTTTTAAAAGTTCTTGTCCTGGGAACATTTCTAAAATCAATGGCAAATAATAAGTGACTGGGCGAGAATTTTGGCAATTAGTTTATGACTTCAATTTCAAAAATGATTTCTTTTTTAACTCTTGACAAAATTTCAAGTAAAATTCTTTAATATACCAGAGTACTTTTTTCGGCAAGAAGGTACTCGGGTACTTTTGTAGTGTTAATAGTACTCAAAAAAGTACTATTCCACACAAAAAATCATCCCTGATGACGACGCCATGTAAAAGAGACTGGTTGGTTTTACATGTGGGCGGCTGAAGTGCGATTGATCACTTTGATTTTCGAACCTATCACGTAATAGGTTCTGAAAAGGTTCTTTACTCCCTAGGGTAGTTTTGTATGTTACAGTAGATTTACACAAATATTAGACTGAATGCGAGCACGTTCAGTGATGTAACAGTGCTATTAATAATTTAAAATATTTGGGGAAGTTTACCTCAATATGGTAACAGTGGCTCTGTTAGCTTTAAATAATGCAAAACGTGAGATACATTTACGACGTTGAGGTGGAAAAGAACTAACAAAGAAGAAATTTGTTTGGTTCGCTTGATATTTATTGTCTTAAGGTGATTCACTGACCAATCCCAGCAAGTTTATGTTTTTATTTTAACTAGTATCGCCTTGGGTCGAAATTCAACCAATTTATTGATTGCCTATTTATAAATACTAGTATCGCCTATGGTCGAAATTCGACCAATGTTTTGTTCTGCATATAATGATATATGCAGAAAAATACAACAAAGCATTATTCTTTACAACAGCAATCTACAACCTGTGTTGGCTACAACAGCGATGTTTAACAGAGCTATGTCTGCATTTATTTTTATGTTTTTTCTGACAAAAACCCATTGGGAAAAAGGTGTTTTTAGGTTCCTTCAATTAACCTATCGTAATGACATCAAATTCGAATAAAAATATTCTGCACTTCTAATCAAAAATACCTTTCCATCGATATAAGTATTATGTAAATATATTGACATTATCCCAGTGAAAAGTGTACCCAAAACTTTTTGTTTGCGTATTAATATATAGAAGATATGCAGACAAAGCGATATGGTTAAAATAAGTTCGAGGCAATAACTTTTAATTGATTGGAGATATAAAGTTATTTCCTTCAAAGAAATTTTAAATTTTATTAATTTTTTAAAAATTAGCAAAAACAACGTCTTAAAAAAAATGTAATTTTGTCAAAGAGATCATATGGGGTAGCCTTGATTTTTTTGTTTGCACGGATAGTTAATAATTAAGTGGCAAAACAAAATAAATTCACCTAAAATGCGCTAAAGGTTTTGAAAGAAAATCAAAAATATAAATTGGAGCTTTTATTTTTTACAACAGAAATCAGTTTTACCCTATATTTTACGAAAAGATCAAAGTGGACGACAAAGTTTGCCGAGATTGTTGAAATAAGTTCGAGGCTATTACTTTTAATTGATGGAGACATAAATCTATTGCTTTAAAGAAATTATTTTAAAATTTAATTATTTTTTAAGAAAAAGAAAAGATTTAATAAAAATTTAATATTTTCAAAACAATTATAAGGGGAGCCTTGATTTTTTTATCTCACGGACAGTTTGTTAATTTAGTGTCAACACAAAATAAATGCACCTTAAATCTAAAAAAAAATGCAGATTTCAGTTCATTTAAGTTAAACTATAATTGTGTATGGGCGCAGCAGTCGCACAAAATTCATACGAATTCATGCTAGCAGTGCTGACATTGTCTAATGGGCAGTAAAACTTATCACATTTATGCAAAAAAAAAAAAAACACAGTTCATGTGTCAAATTTCGATCTTCGAAATTCTGAACTTCAGCTCGCCCTGAGAGAAAGAAAAAATGGTAAAAATTAGGCGCGCTTTTTCAGCAGTTTTTTTTTTACTCTGATGTGGCAGAATTTCATTCTGTTCAAGAAGAGTAAAAATGAGAAAAAGCATTATCAACAACAATACGACACAGCTCTGTTAATCTCTGTCCATCTCACTGTTACGCTCGCAATTACTTTTCTTTCTGTTGGCTACAACCAGTGTTGCCAGAAAGTTTTGAGAAAAGAAGCTAGATGGCCTTTAAAAAATGGCTAGAAAAGGCTAGATGGCTTTTAAAAAAAAGCTAAAAAAAGGCTAGATTTGTTAACGCTATTATACCCTAAACATGTAAGGTCAGGGTATATTGACTTTGTGCAAACGTTTGTAACGCATAGAAATAAGCGAGTCCGGTATAGAAAAGTATATATTCCTGATCAGTGTCACCTCTTGAGTCGAGCTAACCATGTCCGTCCGTCCGTCTGTCTATGTTTTATCTGTTAATATAGGTTAAGAAGGAGATGAGATTGGTACACATGTTCACATGAACCCAAGCATCTGCACTATTGAATATTTTTGGAATCCGCCCACGGACACACTTACTTCCCATACAACTAACAAATAAAAATCGCTGTATAGATGGTTGTAATTAAGCTACCGAAATAAAATTTAAATGTTTTTATTTTGTATCAAAACGTAGACGTACACAAAAAATTGGCGTGCTCTACCCATGAACATGCCCACCTCCCATACAACTCCAACATTGAAAACACTATAATAAAGACCCTTTTATTTGAACTACAGGGATTAAACTTATCAGATATGTATTTTATATTAAAACTTAGATGTGTACTTAGATGTAAAATAGTCGTCATTCGCCCTTAAACACGCCCACCTCCCATACAACCCACTATAGTACAAACGCTATAAAGAGGTTTATATGAGCCAAAAATATAAAACTTGGTATTGAGATTGTTGTATTTAAACTAAGATGTGTTCACAAACTGAGTGACATCCGCCCATAAACATGCTCATCTCCCATGAAACCCACAATATGGAAAACACAATAGAAACGTTTATATTTGGCCTACAGTGATAAAACTTGGTATGAGATCATAGTATATAAAACTAAGGTGTGCTCACAAAAAAAGGCGTAATCCACCTACGAACGCGCCTTCCTCCCATACAACCTTCATTAGTAAAACCTATATAGTTCTATAAATAAAGGGATTTTAAACAAAAATAGGAAGTTACTTCTATTTGTTTTAGTATTTTAATATATAGTTTATTTAAATATAATAGGAGGTCTAGGGTATTTCATAGTCGGACTAGACTTTCTTTACTCGTTTTCTTTTAAGAACAGTTGAATACGGTTTCTTTTCTAGTTTTTTTTTTAAATTTCGTTGTACTAAGAATTCTTTCTACCTCAGCGTTGCTTAATGCTAAAATAATAAAACTAAAAATCAAATCTGATAGCTCTTGGAACGGATCTTCATTCAATGAATTTCTAGCTTCTGCCCAGCTAGATTCCTATTCTACTTGTGATTTACAATTTTTTGCCATTATATTTCAATTATAGTTATTTCTTCTGTAGAGTAACTGGAGTTTTCTTTCTCTATAACAGAAAATATTTGGGTTTAACCACTTTAAAAGAATAAAAAGAGCAATAGAAGATTTACACTTTCAAAATTGCAACGTCAGAAAAATTGGATGTAGTAATGCATCTTTAAGCAATATATTAAAAAAGGCTAGAAAAGGCTAGAAAAAAACAAAAAAAGGCTAAAAAAAAGGCTAGAGGCTAGATGGTAATTTTCGAGGCTAGACAACAAAAAAAAGGCTAGATCTAGCCTCAAAAAGGCTAGACTGGCAACACTGGCTACAACAGCGATGTTTAACAGAGCTATGTCGGCATTTATTTTGATGTTTTTTCTGAAAAAACCCATTGGGAAAAAGGTGTTTTTAGGTTTTCTTCGATTTACCTACCGTAATGATATCCAATTCGAATAAAAATAATATTCTGCACTTCTATTCAAAAATACCTTTCCATCGATATTGTAAATATGTATTATGTAAATATATATTGATATTAGCACAGTTAAAATTGTACCCAAAACTTTTTGTTTGCGTATTAATATATAAGAATGATGCATTTTTGTCCAAATCCTCCTAGGAATTCATTAAAATTCCAATACAATCGCATTGAAACCGATCGAATCAACAATTTTTCTCCATAAAATCATCTATTTCCATCCATATGCTTCATTGAATTCATAAAAGTTCCAATGACTTATCCGTAACCTCCTCTGATAATTTCATTGCATCCGATTGGTCATACTCATAATTTTTGTTGATCAATCGGATGCAATGAAAATCTTTTTGCTCGAAAGAATCCATAACTGTTCCAATGAAACACCTGTGACCTGAGATATTCCAAGAAAGAAAGAGTTGCATCCCCCCTTCATTTGTTATGTTGCTCGAATTTTTATACGCACACATTACGTGAGGATTTCTACCAAATCACTCTACTCTCAAACGAATATAGAAATAATGAAAAAATGTGGAATTTGTTATCAATGTTATCAATAAAACAATTGAATCGAAGTTGAAAATGCTTAAAAGTTTTTGTAGGTGTCACCATTTGCAACATAGAACAAACTTAAGTAGGGGAACTCCTCACGTTGCGTCAGCGCTACGATAAATAAATCGTTCACTACGATTTCATAGGTTTAATTCATTAAAAAAAATATCATTAAAAAAGTCATTCTCACATTTTTAACACACAGGAATGTGCACAGGTAACACTAAATATATAATAAGTTTGAAAAAATTAAAAAAAAAATATTTTCAAAAATTCTGGTTTTTGCAAAAACGGTTTGACTAATAATTAAAATAATGAGCACATAGCCTGAAAGCTTGTGAGCGCCTTTAATACGTGCATGGAAATTTTTTTAAATGATTTAATTTTTTACTGCATTTTGTGAAGTAAAACTTCGTGTTGCGTTAAAGCAACGCCGGGAAGAAATAGGTTAAAGAAGTTTCCGATCAGTGAGAAAACAAATTTTCGAAAGCAACTGAAACCTGGTAGTTTTAAAAATTTTTATTTTTAATTAAAATTTTTATATTTTTAAAACACTTAAAAATCGATTAGAAAAATGAATGGTGACCGTGGTGACCGTGGCGTGCAGGTTAAGTGTGTGGCTTAGCACGCTCGGAGCCCGAGTTCGATCCCCAGTCACGGCGAAAAGTTTTATCAATAAAAAAATTTTTCAGATCGGTCACCACCTCTTTGCAGACAATGGCAAACCTCAGAGAGTAAATAATGCCATGTGAGAACATGAACTTTAGCCATTCGGAGTCGGCATAAAACGTGTAGGTCCAGTTCTCGGTTAATTGTGTGCAAACATTTAATAACACACAACACAATTGATGATAAGAAGCTCGGTCAAAGTCCTTTCAAGGGCTGAAATGGCCAATTTGTTTGTTTGTTTTTTAGAAAAATGAATACTTTAAAAACATTTTTCATCAAACAAAAATGAAAACGCATATTTTCAAGCTCAGAAGTAAAATTAAACATGTTAAAAGCAACAACGAAAATTTTAGAATGAAAAGTTAAATGAATATTTTCAAAAACGTTTACGCCACAGAAAAATGAAAACGCACATTGTCAAATTCAAAAGTAATATTAAAATTTTTTTCAAAAACGAAAGGGTGATGCTTCAACTTTAAGAAAAAACAAACAACAAATTTATGTTTGTCAATTATAAATTTTATATAAATCAATTTTTCAATAATAGATTCATACCCACTCATAGCCCACTCAATCAAATTCATTTGATGTGATCCTGCGCTCAAATGATCACTTCCAAAAAGAATTATAAATGTTAAAATATACATTACCAAAAATTAAATGAACGTTTTAAAAGCTCATTTTAAAATTTTTATTTTAAAAAACCAAAGGAACGTTTTAGAAATCAATTTTAAAATGTTAATTTTAAAATATTTTTACGTTAAAATATTAATTTTTCTTATCAATTTTAAAGCGTTTTACTGAGTGTAACTTTCCAGACGCACATAAAAATTAACCTATGTTTGTGAAGTTTTTTCTCAAAAAATTATCCAATGAGTTAAAATAAAATTTTTATACTCTATTAATGGCGGGGTAAAGTATTTTTACTTTTTTTTTAACCATTTTTTATGTAATGCACAACATCTCAAGAATGTTGTGTCCAAATTTGAAGTCAATCCGAGTAAATCTTTCGGAGATATGTATTTTGAGTAAGTTTACCACGAACGTCGATCAACGTAGCTTATAAACTTTAAACGCGTTTTTCTCAAAACTACATTTTCAAAGTCCGTGTTCACACTGAGAAAACTGTGCGCCTCTAACGTTTATTTTCATTTCAAAAACGGACATTTTAAAATTAGCTTCTAAAACTTTCGTTCGATTATCTATAAGTATATCTGCACTTCTACTCAAAAATACCTTTTCATCGATATAAGTATTATGTAAATATATTGACATTAACACAGTTAAAAGTGTACCCAAAACTTTTTGTTTGCGTATTAATATATAGATATGCGAGATAATCAAAATAAGTTCGAGGCTATAAATTTTCATTGATTGGAGATATTAAGCTATTTTCTTCAGAAAAATTATCTATTTATTTAATTATTTCTTTCAAAAACAGAAAAACAACATTTTAAAAAAATTTAATTTTGTCAAAAAATCCTTGATTTTTTGATGGCACGGACAGTTTATTATTTTAGTGTCAAGACAAAATAAATTCACCTAAAATCCGGTATGAACTTTGAAAGAAAATCAAAAATGCAATTTTGAGTTTTTGTTTTTTTTTACAACAAAAATCATTTTTACCCTATATTTTAAGAATAAATCAAATTTTGTGGTCTTTTTTAAATGGAATAATTTAAATATAAACAAACAAAAAACGGTATTACTATTATTAGGTTAACTGACAAGACTTAAATACAAAAAAGAAATAAATGAAATCTATTTAAAGATGGCGGAGATATTGGCGTCCCAATTTAGAACATTCAATTTGAGACAGTTTTTTCTCTCTCTTGGCATTGCTTGAAACTCACGCTAAATAACTAACGACAATATTAAGAAAATTCATTCAAAATACTTTTGGTAAGAACTTTGCTGTAATTTTCATTACATTTGAAAGAAAATTTAACAAATTTTTAGGAGAAATTAGAAAATTGAAAAACCGTTAAAACTCGACCAAGTCATTGACATGAAAAGGTAAATTTTTGAATTCAAAACACATTTTTTGAACAAATTTCACAATTAACGAATGCATAAAATTAAATTTTTTAAGAAACTGTTACTTTTGAAAAAAAAACTCAAATTTGACCAAATCAAGAACTCTCCGCCAACCAAATTTTATATCAATTAAGAAGCAGATTTTTTCTCAAAAATTTAATTTCTCTCTTAGAAGGTTGGGAGCCCCCTCTATTAGATATATAATTTATATATACATTCTGCACATCTGGGCAACATAACCTTTCGAATGATAAAAGTTTAATTTATTTTAAGTTTTAATCAATACCAAAAAAGCGTACGACAAACTTTAATGTTCACGTATTAATATATAAGAAGATATGCGAGAGGTTCAAATAAGTTCGAGGCTAGAACTCTTAATTGATTCTGGAGGTATACAAATTTTTTTTCTTAAAAAAAAATATTTTTTATTTTATTATTTTTTTCAAAAACAGAAAAACAACATTTTAAAAAAATTTCATTTTGTCAAAGAAATCATAGAGAGGGAGTAGCCTTGATTTTTTGAAGACACGAACAGCTTATTAATTAAGTGTCAATACAAAATAAATTCACCTAAAATCCGGTATGAACTTTGAAAGAAAATAAAAAATGCGATTTTGAGTTTTTGTTTTTTTACAACAAAAATTATTTTTACCCCATATTTTAAGCATAAGTCAAATTTTGTTGTCTTTTTTTAGAAGCAATAATAATTTTTTTCTTTGAAGGTTGGGAACCCATTCTATCAGATATATCATTTATATATACATTCTGCACATCTGGATCATCAGAACCTTTCGAATGATATTAGTTTAATTTACTTTGATTTTTATTAATAATAAAAAAGCATACGATAATTAATATATAAGATATTAAGTTTTTGCGCTCTTCTCTGCATACTTATTATCATTACAATCTGCCCATAGAGATTTTTCTCTCGTAACACCCGGCATAATCTGTGTAACATCAGTGTTAATCGTCAAATGTTAGTTAATTGATAGTAATTCATTTTGCTATTTATTAATTGTTGTTTGGCTGAATTTTACAAACATTCAGAATGAAACCAGATTTTTCAAATAGTACTCGTAACACCTGTCACAGGTTATTTAATAAAACCTACACAAACATTTACCATGACCCCTTCTACATAAGTCAGGAATTAAAAGAAAAATGTTTGAAGTTCGAAAAATTGCCAGTACAATCCGGGTACATGAGTCTAAAACTGTTTTGCACACATGGATAAAAACAAAAAAAAACAAATTGGTCATTTCAGCCCTTGAAAGGACTTTGAGCGAACTTCTATGGATAGACAACCAAAAACTCATTCGTGATAACTGCACTAACTTAAAATTATTTTATGTATGCTAGCATGTTGTTGATGTTTGAAAGCGTTTAAATGTAACACCCGTCACCGTGGAATATTCCGTATACAAATAATGTGCGAACAATTTTTCTTTAAGCACAAGTTATTAATAACGAATATTTTGATGGGTGAAAATTTGCGATTTTTCTGCTTTGATATATAGAATAACAATTATTAAAAGTCCATAAAAAAAAATACATAAAAAAGGTTTGACTTTTCAACTCTATGTAGAAAACAAAAAATTAATTACGTAGAAAATTTATAAAAATTTTTTATCAATATAAAGGTAGAAATAATGTAAAACAAAAGACATCAGCAATACACTTATAACGTAGTTTTGCGAAATGAACTCGGACACAAGGATCAATTTTTTATCTCATCATTTCAATTTTATGTAAATCAACCAAACTTCTCATACTTACAGTTGACACCGCCCATCAAGATTGAACACATTCACGTAAATACCTCATCCTTAATCGTTTCTAGCACCTTTGTAGCACTTGGAAACTTTTTATATTTGCACGTTTTATTCTTTTTACGCTCAATTTCATTAAACTCTGCAATGAATACCGCACAATTATTCTAAAAAACTCTAAAAAGCTCTTCAACAACTTGCACAAACTAAGTCCTATTTATCCTTAACACTCAAGTGCTGTTTAATAATTTATTTACATACAAGTTGTTGAATATTTAAATGCGAATGTTGAAAACTATTTTTAAATACGTTACGAAAAACAGCTGCCATGACTATGAGCACAACAAATTTGATGTAAAGGTCTTAAGGACTTAAGGAGTGGTCTCATGTAGAGGTTGTGCACTTATGTAACAACGATGTTAAACATATATTTCCGAGTGGTTCTATAAGTAGTTCAAGAGAGCGAACACCAAATAGCAAACGCCACAAAATCGCTTTTATTCATTTTGCCTTTTATTCATGATGAATTTTCTTATTATCAATAATTTATGTAACGAATTGAAAAACGTTGTCCTTGAAGACCCGCATAGCATGTAAATATTTTACTGTCATTCTGCCTACTTTTTATTGGTCTGTGTATGACAAATGCTAATGCTGAGTAAAAACATGAGTAAAACTTTTTGAGTAACATGAGTTGCTGCAGTCACCGCTGCTTGTAAAAGTTTCTCTTGACGTTTTTGATGTGGCTGTCAAGCAACCCTGATGCCTGTAGCTGAGGCTTTAACAAGTGCAAAATATTTGTTGGTGAACTTTTGCTTGTAGCTTTAGTCTAGTTTTGTTGTTGTTGTTGTTGTTGTTTCTATTTTACTAAACTTTTTATCTAACAAGCTTGGATAGAACAAGTTTTAAAGGTGTATCGTATTGCATTTTGTTGGCTGAAGTTTTAAATTGATTCCGTTTCTAAACTGAAGTTTGCATGAAGCTATTAACTAACTGCGAAACTTTTGCATTAATTAAAATGTTGCGCACTAATTTGCGAGCGTATTATTGACAACATTATCATTAACACCTACAGGAAGAGTAGAAATAAAAACAATGGCAGGAAGTGTAAAATTGTTGCTGCTCTGCTTTACTGCAAAATTGGCGGATTTTGCAGAAAAAGTATTAGTTTTTGCCTTCAGCTTACTTTAATTTTTTACTTAATAATGAAAAAACAAATTTATACTTTATTTACAAGTTTTTCACAATGATTCATATAAAAAAAGTTCATAGTGGAAAAGTTTAAAAAAATGGTCCAGACAGGACCAAAAATATGCACTGTTTACTGTGTAATTCCATGAAGAATTGCTTTAAATTGTACGGTTTTTTAAATGTTAATCCTAAAATGATTGAATTAAAAAAGTTCTTAACTTTCAATTTTGTTTTATGTTAAAAATGTTTGGTTTTTATTATATTAAAAATTTTGTTTGACGTCAAGCAGCCCTTCAATGCCCACATCTCAGTTAAGTTACGTAAATGCTATCATGAATAATAAAAAGTAATACTTTCAAGCATGAATATTTTTTTTTTTTTTTTAAAAGAAACAATAACCTGGCATTCGCTTTTAATTAAAGTCAACGGCAATAGCAACAGCAACAACCAGTGTTGCCAAGGTTTAATGACAAATGATAGCTTCAAGGTATTTGCCCCAATCTTCTTGTTGCTATTTTTTGCATCTCTTCAAAAGTATACCAACAAAATAAAATAAAAACCATGTAAAATCCTTTTGGCTTGCTTAAGGACCATAAAAATAAATAAAAACCAAAAGAAAAAATAAAATTGTAACGGGAAGAGAAACGAACGAAAATTTCCTTATTTCTAAGACCACAAAGAAAATACAGCTTTTATTGTTGTTGTTGTTGTTGTTGTTGTGGTTGTTTTATTTCAGCTGTTTTAATTGTTGTTGCTTGTCTCAATAAAACCATACGCTCAAGAAAACAAAAAAAAAAAAAAAATAAATAAAAATAACAATGTTTTTGCTTGCGGCTGAAAATAAGAAAGAAACGTAAGAATTGCGAATTTACCATGTCAAGAGTATTTCGTCCTAGATCAAGCTTAGAACATGTTATTTTTTATTATTAGCTCTTTTATAACTGCTCTAAGTTTTCGAGAAGAGGCATTTTTATTTGTGCACATCGTCCACTGGAATCTATAAAGACGAGCATTAGAGCTATCAAAAATTGCTCACTGGTTTTTAGGATAATTTTTTTCTCCACATTTTCTTAGTATGCTCAAAATTGTTCAAAGTTGCCATAACAAGTTATGTAACGAACCTCCCTGGGTTCTTTTGTAACGCTGAGGTACGCTCAGCGGGATTCCAGGGTCCGTGACAAGAATTAATAACACTTTGGGTTTTTTTATAGTTATCTGGGTTTTAACAATGTTTTATGGTTTTCTTGTTTACTTGCTATAACATATGTTATTTATATATATTAAATATATCAATTGCTTGTGTTTTCCACTGGTCCTCCTGCTGCTCCGCCGATCTGCTCCGCCGTCGTCTAGCAGTTGGGCCTACAAGCCACCGACACTGCTAGCTGGAAAAATAAATAAGCACGCGGGCTTACAAGCCACGGACTAGTGTTTAATTTGAGCAGGCGTGCTTACAAGCCACAGGCACTGCTAACAAAAAGGTTTTAAACAGGTGGGCCTACAAACCACCGACTCTTTTTTCTGCTACTCTACACTCGCTTCTTAGTTTACCTTGTTTTCCCTTGCGGTTGCTGCAGCTCCTCGATGCAGACTCTGCTTGTTGTTCTTTTGCTATTTTGAACCCTGCTTGCTGTTATTCTGCACTCTGCTTCGCACTGAACGTTAATAATCACGCACTGACTTTTCTCGCACACTGAATATAATCAAAGACTGATCGTCACAAATTTAGCCCAATCATGAAACAATTTCTCCCGGGAGTTGTAAAAGGGAGTTTCCGGTTTTAAGATAGCAGATAAAGATATCTAATTTTT
The DNA here is from genome assembly GCA_958299015.1 of Tetanocera ferruginea. Lineage (NCBI taxonomy): Eukaryota > Metazoa > Arthropoda > Insecta > Diptera > Sciomyzidae > Tetanocera > Tetanocera ferruginea. Next base: position 154,780,317 of record OY282642.1, on the reverse strand, counting down.
TTATTTTTCACTCATGAATATTGACGGTTGATGAACAAAATTGCATTCAAAATATTCAAAAAGTATTTTAATTTTATCTTAAAACCGGAAACTCCCTTTTACAACTCCCGGGAGAAAATGTTTCATGATTGGGCTGATTATGATCAAAGACTCTTCTCAGTCCGTAGTTGCGCTGCCTTTTATAGTTGCATTGATTTGCCTTTGTTATCAACCAGATCCCGCAATCGAAACTTCTCGGTTGTTTGGCGTAAACAACATACCGTACGCATTTGCTTTTGTTGTTGCGACCTGTTGTTAAAATTGGCCCAGCACTTTGCCTTTGCCTTTGTGCGCTCAAGTTGTTCCGCTACACGACTGCACGAAAAATATCAAGCCAGCATTATCCGTGAGCGTGTGTCGTTCCCATGGTTGAATAACAAGGTTGCCTCAAAACTGACTGTGCTCTCTTTCGCTTATCCGAAAGTGTCAAAATCAACTGGCTGTCGAAAAAAAGAACAACAACAAGAACAGCTGAAGCAGTTCGCTTTGACATTTGCGGCAGTCGCGCTCTCCGTGTTGCGGCTACCTTATTCAGTGTACCCTGGTCGTTCCTCTCTTTCTTGTCCGTGTGTTCTTGTTTATTTGTGCAGAGTTGTATTATTTTATGTAAGTGTTTGTAAAAAAGTTTGTTCACAAATGATGGTGGTGTTCACCAAGTGTGGCGCTTTAAATGTTGACGTCAAAATCGACAACGTCGATTTTTGGCGTCACAGTTATACCTTGTCTACACAGAGTGTTTAATTTGCGTTTCCAGTACAAAGTTGAGTTTTGCCCTTGAACTCAATAAAAACGCAGGCGTTTCCAGTACAATTTTGCAGGAGAAAACGCAACTAAACTCAACTTCCTTTCTACGTTTACCAAAACTCAATTTGATACATGCCTAAAAGTATGCTAGTGATAAAAACATTCGTTCAGTTAGATTTTAGCTATGTTCGATTCGATTGAACGATAAAAAATGCCAACAACAGCTGATTCTCAATTGTGCAAGTTTCTATTTGTATTTTATTATTAACAAAAATAACCCAAAAAACAAAAAAAAACTCGCGTGTAGCAACGTACACGTGGCAGAAGTGAAACTTCTTTAACAGTAAGAAATAAGAGAGATTTTAGTGTGAAATAGAGAGCGAAAGTATCTGAAAAGAAATTCAATCAATACGAAATGGAATAATAATTTGTTGATTCAATATTTGCATCCAGGGACCATTCCGAATATGATTTTTGTCGAAAGTGTCACATATTAACTTTTATCTCTTAATTTTTATTTTTTCCGACAAAAATAACAGTTTTTTGTGCCTTATAGTTTTTTTGGGCAAAAATAACAGTTATTTTTTGCCGTTTATTTTTCGGTCAAAAATATCATGTAATTTATATTTGTTCAAGTCATTTTACCGATAAAAAAATTTTGATATTATTATTTTCATCTCATCGGTGAGACATTTTCACATGGTGTCAACAGTTCAATCTGTCAAGCGGCCTTTAAGAAAATACAAATTGCTTGATATTTTTGACCGAAAAAATTAAAGTCACAAAATAACTGCTATTTTTGACCGATAAAATAAAAGTCAAAAGTAACCTTTATTTTTCCTCGAAATATACTAGGCAATAAATTAACTTTTAAAGAATCAGTTTCAAATTTAAAAGCGACTTAATATTCGTGAGGCTGAGGACATTTGTAACATAATGGTATATTTGAAAAAGTCTTTCGACCATTTTTTTCATTTGAAAATTGTATAATAACAGTTATTTTCGTTCCTTGTTTTAGTTCAGTTGGTGTTTTAGTTGCTTTCGAATGTCTTCTCAACACTGTTACTTTCTGATTGCTAGATTGCATTTGCATAGTACTCTTTGAAGGAGCCTCCGAAAGCAGAGGCAAATCTTGTTCATTATTACCTCCTGCTTCCTGATCATAATAATTGCTATGTTGATAGAGGGCCTCATAAAGCAGCGAACGTTGATTGTTGAGTACATCAACTTGGTTGGCTTTAAAATTTTGTTGAGATGCATCAGTGTGTTTTTTGGGGATTGGTTCTTTGTAGATTCACCAAAATGCACTGATGTTTCGTAAAAATGCATTTTGAAACTCGGCCGTTGTTGCAATCACCTTATTTTCATCATTAATTGCAGACCCAGCAGCGGCTGTATTCTTAAGAGCTCTAATTCGCTCTCTTTATTCACGAACGCGTTCTGCTCCAGTTTTAGCTATTTTTCTATTTTTTTTCCGTGCATACTTGTAGGATGAAAATTAATGTTACGGTTATGTTAATAATGTAATGTTAATGTTAATCTAAAGTTAATGTTATTTTCATTATGTTACGTGTTCACTTTTAATTACATTTTGTTAGACTTGTTTCATGTGCCTACGTGGCGTAAGGAAGTAGATTCCATCTTAGAAGCAACGATGTTCGGGGTTCAATTCTTGGCAGCGGCAATAATTTTTTTTTAATTTTCATATTAATTGAAAACGTTAGCCTAGCGTCACGAAAAATGACCTTGAAATTTCACTCGCCGCCAAAGAAGTTTCACTTCAATAAATGAACTTGGGCAAGTTTAGAAGATAAGGTTTTCTCATCAGTCAGCCAGTCTGGGCCGAAAAAAGCTGAGGTTTGAGCGAAATTCCAAAAAATGGCCATAATTTCAATCCACCATGGTGGATTATGGCCGCAATATGTTTGCAACAAAAACAGTAATTTTTTTATCATGATCATATCATATTTGTCAGAAACATACAACATGATCGTATACAATATTATATGTTCATGCAATATTCGTGTTCGGTCTGCTTGTTTTGTTTGAATTTTTTCGCTCACACGCCATCAGGTGATTGGCATAATGGTTAGTGTGTTGGACTATGATGAGAGACGGTCCGCGTTCAAATCCCGGTGATGGAAAATTGGTCAATTGTAATGAAATGCAATTTTTCCTTTAATTATTTACTTGTATAAATTTTAATAAAAATAATTTAATTTTATAGAGCTCGGTTTGGCTTGAGAATTGAACCTGGGATATCAAAATTAAAATCAAATTAACAAGCGCTTAACCAACTGAACCACGAAATAAAAATTTTTCACCGTAAACATAATATATTTATTGTATCACATTAGCATAGTTGCTAGTGAACATAATATATAAATTATAACAAAGTAACTTGCTTACACAAACTATTAATGGTAACAGTAAAGTAGAAACATGTTTCTAGTAAAAATAAACTTGTTTGCTCTCAATAAGTTTTCAAACATAATAGTTTTCTCTCCCATTACGTTTGTGGTAAATATATTTTTTTTCTGCGTACATAAACTCAACTCTGCCGACGCATCTCTTTATAAGCTCTTTATAATATCTTGAAGTCCCTGCCAAAATGAGCGATTGCACTCCATTTTTGGCCTGATATACAGTGCTGCCAGGTGGCAGCAAAAATAAATCCCCATTTTTGCATACACAAAAAAAATTTTCCCCGTTTTTTACTTTGGGTTTCCCCGTTTTTTTCCCCGTTTTTAAATTTAGAAAAAAGTATGATTTTAATGTAATAAAATTTCATTTCATTTCATTACAACAAAAATAAATACATAGATCAAATACGTACGTATCCATAAAAACATACAATAATTATAAGCGATATATTATCGATATTCGGGATAGAACCTTAAGGGTCTGAGATCAACCTAACAATCATTGCAAAAATTGTGTAAATTTATTTTAAATATATACATTGTTATTATGAAGACTTAAACATTCAGTATTTATTTTAATTTCAAAACATTTTTTTAAATTTCATCAAAGATTTAGTGTGGACAGTTCCGGGTAGAGAGCTATTATCAAGAGTTCTTTATTTTTGTTTTATTTAAACCCTGCAAAAAATGGAGCAGATTTAGAATAGTTCTGAACAAGTTCCAAAAGGGATAGTACTGGTCCCACTGCAATACCGTTTTGCATTGAACAAACTGATGATTTTTACGGGTTGATGTCATAGGAAAAGATAATTGTCCCTATAAACATTCCTTTTTCCCTATATCTGTGCTAGTTCCATTGTCAATGGTTTTAAACTAGTCCGTTTTAATACAATCCAGAAGTGGTCATTTGTAAGCTCTATTATAAGCCTTATTTGGAACACGGGTTCATACAGTATAACTTATTTAATTATTATTGTATAGTTTTAACTGTATATTTACCATTTACCACATTACTTTTTTCATCGAATATGTTTGCGAAAGTTAAAAGAAGTACGGAATCTAAATAAAAAAAAAACGGGCCACAACACGTTTTGAGCGTGTTTGGTTTTTAATTTTTAAGCTAGTGCCTGCTGACAAGAAAAACTAAGAATATAAAAATAAATTCAAACTGTTCTATGCTGAGCGTCTTTTACACTAGTTCTAACTCCAATTTCACTACAAATACACTAGTTGGTTTTTCGAACTGCCTCCAAAATAACTGCTGGGAATTAACAGCGAAAAACCCCTTTCAGCACATACCGCTTTGATGAAGGCACAAACTAAACTAAACTAATTTTTTTTTAAAGATGGAAACGTGTGGAAAATAAGAGGACATGAGACCGATGATGAAAATGATTTTTTTTACAGATTGGGTAAATAAAAGCAAATAGCTTTATTCGTAAAGTCAAACTTTTTAAAAATTTCTTCGCAAGTGGCAATAAGGAGTTGTCTACAAGATGGCAAAAGAAATTACATATTTTTCTTCGACAAGGCAGCTCTAAAATATAAAGCAAGGTACTTTACGTTTTATTTTTATTATCCCCGTTTTTATCAATGTTTTCCCCGCCATCCCCATTTGAACGAAAAATCCCGAAAAACGGGGAAAATCCCGCCACCTGGCAGCTCTGCTGATATATGAGATAGCATTAGCGCAACCAAAGGGGGTTTCAGGGTTTAACCCCCCCCCCCCCCCAAAAATGATTGTAGAAGTGAGTCTAATGAAAAGTTATCACACGTCACATCAAAGGAGTGATATTTCAAATCGATTCTATTTGATGCATAGTTTCTGGTTGAAATTTAATTTTTATTAAGTTTTAATTCTGACCACTTGAAGAGTTGTTGACAATACTTCGATTTGAGTTGTGTTTTAAACTTGTAGCATGGAACCCAGTTAAAATAATTTTCTATAAAACTTTGTATTTTTGTCCTTTTTTTCTCGTAATTTTTTTAAACACAAACAAACCCAAACCCTGCAGGAATTAAGTTTGTAGTGAAGTCATGCGTTTCAATAAAAAATAATACCAATTGACTTCCGAAAGTGGAGAAAAAAAATTCGCAAATTAATATTTTTTCATCGTATTTTCCAGAATCTGTTTCATAAAAATTTCTCTAATTTGTCAAATTATTCAATTTTATGAAATAAGGGGTTATTAGAAAAAAAGAAACAGTTTCGATAGTATCGTAAGTGTAGACGTAGAATTCCGTTTAAAGGCTCAACCAAGTTATGCGTAAGCAAACAAAAGCTAGAGAGCAAAAGAACGTACTTGCTCAGCAATATATTGAGTTGCCCAAGTTCTGCGTAAGCAAATTTCGTTCAGTTTCTCAATTTTCGTTTACTTTTCAAAACTTGAGAGTGAGCGTCCGACACCGTATAATATACAAGGGAAGATAATACAAATTTTCGGTTTGGTACTTTGCGGATTTCAAAAAGTACTAAAAGTACTGAATTAAGAATTCAAATCAAAATTTGCAAATCAATTTAAGTCGACTTACGAATATTTATATATAAAATAAACATCAGTTAACTTTTTAATTATAAATATATTGCATTTCGTGCAAAGATCTTTGAATTAGTAACATAATTGGTTGATAAAAAAACAAAATTTAAGTAGGCATTTAATGGATAAAATTAAAGTCAAAGTAGCAAAAGCTAGTAAAAGTAAAAATCTTAGAAGGGTGCGTACTTGAAGCATATTTCGACATTTTGGTTTTGATTAAATATTGAAAATAAAAAATACGTTCAACGTAAACAAACGAATAATGTACGGAAAGTACTTCATAATTCGATAATTTTTTATAAATAAGCAAACGTAAGTTTATTACTTTGATTTTTATTCAACCAACTTTAGTCTTAAAAAAAAACTATTAAAATTTTGTAAAGTTCAAAATCATCAACTGTTATAAATTCGGTATTGATAATTTCTTTGCTTGGCCAGCAACTACACTTTCCGGTGTAAGTTAATGGATTTCAATGCTTCTTTTTCAATATAGACAAAATATTTGTAAGAATTTAGAACATGAGTCATGCAATAGTTGCTCAGGAAATGTGAACTTATTCACAAAAAATATAGCTTACGAAATATGTAGTTCTTAGAATTCAAGAGCAAAGAAGTATTAACATATGAATTTTTTAATGTGGTGTTTGCGACATGCATAACTTTATGTGCCAGGCTATTCACTAATGATGCATAACAATGCCATCACACGTGAGTTAAAGCCAAAATTTAAGTATTAACTTGTATAAATTGTAAAACTGAAGTGCCATCTTTATTTATGGGTCGACTATGAATGAATCACACGATGAATGAATCAAACGCAAGTTATTTTCTCCGTGAAGTGAAAAATATTTTAAACAATATTTGTAAAAAGTACTGAAACTATCGTGGGGGGTACTGCGGTACTTTTGAAAAGTGAAGAGTACTGAATTCAGTACTTTAGTATATGATATGATAGTTAATATATGTTTTAGACAGGATTAATTTATTAAGCGAGGTTTGTATTGAAATTGACCGCTATTTTCAATCATAAAGCATGAACGAATTTACCAACTAAAGAAAATATTTTTTGTAATTTGAGTTGGCAGTCTTTTTTGACAAAAACAAATTATTTTTTATTTGTCATTTCATTCGAATCGATTTATATTGAAATTTTTTTTCATGCTTATTTTGTTTTTAGTTAAGTATGGAAAAGTGTGTTTTTGAACTATAAGTATATAATATTCGTTGACTTTTCTCTGAAATTTTTATAGTCTTACGCATAACTTGTTTGTTCCTTAAGTTGTAACTCTTCTACTTTGTATATTTGGTCCGCTTGTTTTGTCAGTTTTGCACGTATTTTTTATTGATCTTCCGAAAATTAACAAAAAAATTAATAAATCTCAATCATGGACTTCTTATCGAGATCAAAACAAAGAAAACGTTAAAAGTAAGCATGATAAAAGAGCAAGCAAAAAAAAACAAGCAAAATTTCCGTGGTGATCGTGTTGAAAAAGTGGTGACCATGGCATGCAGGTTAAGTGTGTGGCTTAGCATGCTCGGCGCCCGAGTTCGATTCCCAGTCGCGGCGAAAAGATTTTTCAATAAAAATTTTTTCTGATCGGTCACCTCCCCTCTGCAGACAATGGCAAACCTCAGAGAGTAAATAATGCCATGTAAAGCTTCTTGAGAATATGAACTTTAGCCGTACGGAGTCGGCATAAAACATGTAGGTCCAGTTCTCGGTCAATTGTGTGCAAACATTTGATAACACACACAACACAAGTGATCATAAGAAGCTCGGTCAAAGTCCTTTCAAGGACTGAAATGGCCAATTTGTTGTTTTTTTTTTTTTTTTCAATTTTACAATAACAAATATTTTCACAATCATAAAATTTTAGTTCTGAAAAATTTAAAAATGTTTACACAATAATATGCACATTTCAACTTCAAAATGACGCAAAAATATTTAAAATTTATAAATCAAAACAGTTTGTTTTTTTATAACATATAATCCTGTGCTGAGGAATCGCGTTCACAGCAAGAACCAATTTTTTCGTTACTAGAATAAATTCGTTACTGCTTTATATTTTTGTAGCAACAATTTTTAAATATTCTTCAACTATTTATTATAATATACTAATTTTCAAAATAAATCTATAATAACAATATGTTATACAAAAATTCTTGAAAATTGGCGGCTTTTTTGACCAAACAAACTTTACCAACCCTAAACTTGGGTCAAGTCGAATTTAGTTTTCTGCTAGTTTTTTATACTCTCTCGGTTTACTCTCTTCAAAGAAAAGAAAATTTTTAAAAGAAATTTTAAATTTCTGACCAAAATGATCAATACCAGATAAAGGCATGATAAATTCCAATATTTAAGTTAGCATATTTAGGAATTTTTAAACTTTTTAAATTATCTCTATTTTTCGGTTTCTTGTGAACGTTTAGTTCTGAAGACATAAAATTTTACACAATACTTTTCTTTGAGATTTTTTTTTATGAATTTGCAAAAAGCAGTTTTCTCTCAATATAAATAGAAGCCAAAGTAAAGCACTTTAAAACCTTTAACATAAATTTGTGTGAGTCTTAACTATATTTTACTTTTTTCTGTTTCAACGAAACAAACGGACATTTGCATGTTCAGTCAATTTAATTGTCACCTCGTCAAGTGAAGAGCAGCAAAATAAAGGTAAACGCACACAAGGTCCACTGAATAGATGTTATTTCTACTGGGTCATGAATTTTAATGAGCGCAATATTTTTTTTTGTTCGCTTGCTTTGTTGTTGTCATAACGATTTTCTTTTTGTGGTCCATTTGAATTTCTGTTGTTGTTAGCATTGTTATTGCATATTTTAGTTGAACAAGCTGGCACCTTGCTGTTTTTGTTTTCAAATGAATAATAATAACAACAACAAACACAGGCCTGAGCTCATAAAAAAATAAAAATATATGTATGTTAAATTATGTTTGACAAAAGATTATAACTTTGATATAATTTGAAGATTTTAGCCAGCAAGCAATCAAAAAGCTTCTTAAAATAATCCTGTTTATTGACTGAAGCACTTAACATGATTTAATGCATAAATTGAGAGTTTGATAGCTAATAATAGAAGACAAAAGATTCAAAAGATATTTTGTTATTTTCTATCGTTAGAGATGCAAAGCTTAGGCAGCCACAAAACCCACACAATTTCAAAATATATGAAAAGCTTTATGTACACCTACTAACATGTGTGTGTGTGTGTGTATGTGTGTTTGTGTAGTTGTTTGCATATATAACGTACAGTTGACAATATTTTGATGATGTTGTCACACAGCAAACCAAATCAAAAAACAAAAAAAAAAAAGCAACAAAAATATTGACAATCACAATATTTACACTCCGATGATAGAAATTGTATACTTTTTAAAACGCATCATGTTGTGGTTTTAAACAGCCACCAACCACTGTGGTGTGAATCTATTGAAAATTCAGTCAGCCCTGAGCCCTGGCAATATTCAATGTTTACGCACAAGCAATTTTTTGGCGCCAATTCTGTGTATCATATGTGTTGGTTTTACTTATGCGGTTTTGTGGTTCTTTTAGATTGAAATTTTGCAAAGGATTATAAAATTTTCTACTTAGCGGTGAGAGATTAAGTATATAATTAAATTTTGAAGCACGGTTTTTAAGTCAGCCAGTGTAGAAAAGTTAATATAGGGATAACCATAAAATTAATTCTGTCAGCTTTGTGTGTGTGTGCATAATTTTTTGAACATTAATTAAGCTTTTTAAAGGTTTTAAGCATGCTTGATGCATAAATATATTGTTAAGTGGATTTTTGATAAGTATTTAAATACCAAGTTCGTATGAATTATATGAGATGAAAATTAAAATTGTTGTTAAAATTGCACAAAAGTCAGTTTTTCAGATATAGGTTAAACAAGGGAAACAAATGGAAAATATATTTAATAACACTGTGCAGCTGGTGACCGTGGTATGCTGGTTAATTGTGTTGCTAAGTATGCTCGGAGCCCGGGTTCGACCCCAGCCGCGGCGAAAAGTTTTTCAATAAAACATTTTTCTGATCGGTCACTACCTCTCTGCAGACAATGGCAAACCTCAGAGAGTAAATAATGTCATGCAAAGCTTCTTGAGAACATGAATTTTAGCCGTTCGGAGTCGGCATAAAACATATAGGTTCAGTTCTCGGTCAATTTTGTGCAAACATTTAATTACACACACAACACAATTACACACACAACACAATATTTACACACACAAACAATAAGAGTGGTGTTTTAGTTTAGTTGTAAGTTAAGGTTGTACATAAATTCCATAAACTGGGAGCTAAATTTGAATTTGAGTACGTTAGAGTTAAAATTTAATACAAAATAACTAAAAGGTAAGAAAAGCTGTATTTTGTTTATATTTTGTTCATGCAAGCAAGTGATTAGCCCGATGTTAGACTTCGAGATTCTAATGCTGATTGCCGCAGTCCAGGGTTCGATCCAAGGATGTGATAAAAAATAAAAAATAAAATTGTTACACAGTGCAATTTTTACAAAAAATAACTAACTATATAAAAATAACAAAAAACAAACTAAAAAAAAGTCTGGCTGAGAATCGAACCAGGGCCACTCGACTCATCAAATCAAATCGACAACCACTTTACCAAATGTGCCACGGCATATAATTTTTTACGCGTGCTTAAATGTTAAATCCAAGTGAGACTTAAATTTAGTTTTATTATTAGACGTTTAAATTTTAAACACTAAGCAGTGGCGTAGCGAGCACAACTGGTGCTCGGGGCAAAACAATTTTTTGGCGCCCCCAATGAAATAATGAAAAAAATTATAATATATTATATATTTTTTTTTTAATATTTAGTACAAATTATTAAATTACATTAATTCAAATAACACTATGCGACAAAATAAGAAAAAGGTTCTGTACACGACAGTTCATTATATTTTGTTATAGATTTAGGGTCTCTTAACACGAAAATCGCAAAAAAAGTTTTTATAGTTGAGCCTAGTAGGGTAAACTGGGGTACCCTTTACTTTGGTGCACATTTGACTAGACGTTTTCGGTATAAACGAACCGTTATTTTACAATAATTTGTTTTATAAATTACGCATCATTGTATTTCAGCAATCGTCACGACGTTTGACGATTCTTGCATTACATGAAGAAAAGTAACAGAAAAATTCTTGTGTTTTTGCGCGTAACTGTTATTTTCCGGCACTGATACGTAACGACTTCCTGACCGAGTTATAAAAGTTAATCAAAGTACCTTTTACAAATGGTAAAAACTATTTATGTTTTTGAAAATATAAGTGAATTTCAATAAAACTAAATATATACTAAAAAAATTTAAAAAAAGAAGCCGAGAGCATTTGGGTACATTTGACATTTTTGATTGGGGTACTTTTGACAAATGATAGTTGTACGAGTACAGAGATCGAGTAACATCGAGATGTTACCATTTCATTTAAAAGTTTTTTAATATATTTCTAAATTGGTTTAAATAAAAAAGGTGGTTTCAAACATCAGAATAGGAATAGCATTAGCCGAAGAAATAAAAGGACATAAGAGAACAGAACGTTGGTTAACGAATGAAGAATGAAAGTATAAAGTTCGTTAAAGATAACTGTTGCTTGCTTAACTACTCGCTAACTGAAATAATAAAGTTTATATTTTTTTATTTCAATTAAGTAAATTTTACTTTATTTAATTTTGACATCAATTGTATCAAACTGATCATGTTACATTTGATATTTTAACTCTATTCTACTCTTACAAACACGAACTAAAGATATATTGATTTTTGTATGAATAAGGCTGGTCTATTTTGAGAAGTAAAGCATGACTTTCTCAAATTTTTCAATTTCTTCACAACAAAATATTTGTCAGAATTTTCACGCAACAAAAAAATGAATGTTGCGAGTGAAATTTTAAGCAAATGGACAGAGTACTAGGATTTAAGTGTTTTTTAAAGATTTTATAAGATTTTTAAAGTTTTTCTCACTTTTTTCAAATATTGTCGCATATGTTGAAATATATCTTGTATACTTCTTGTTCAATATTAATAATCACGCTAAGCCGAATAAAATTTCTAATTTTCTTCATGTTTGTTCAACAAATTTTTACATTTGGATGAGTAGTTTTTGCGCTATCATAATTCATAAAAAATCGAAATCTATTTTCATTTTTAGTGGAGAATATAAGCTACCGCCGAAAGAAATGCGTGCAAAAATATGGTCAGGAGATGCATTTGAGTGAAGACGTTAAAATTTGACATTGTACTGTATTTTACATATTTTATTCAATTTTACACTGATTGATACATTGATACTGAAATAGTAATAAGTATTTGAAGTGCTACTCTCAGGTTTGGAAAAACATGTTTTTCTTTAAATGAAAGTTCTGTTCCATTTAAATCTGTATTGTATTGTTGTACGGATTATCCTTACTTAATAAATTTTCAACGTCCAGTAAATACCAAAATTTGGAATTAAGGTCCCTTGTCGTGTAAATTAAGAAATTATTTCCTGATGCAGACGAACAAGAACGCTTTTCATAAGGCCAGATTTTTTGCTTTTTGCGGAAAGGCCATATCTCGAGTCAATTCTCCTCGCATTTGTCGGCGACATTTTATACGGATTGTTGTATCGATTCCCCATTTCTTACAAAGATTTTAGCCTTTTCGATAACTTTTTCACATATCTCGCTATGAATTTCTGCAAGTTCAGCTGCCAATAATTTGAGATCATGGAACGCTTCTTTAAACTTAATTTTAGGACCTTGTAATCTGAGCTGCACACGGTCAATTCTTGTAGAGTTCATGCCAGAAAGAACGGGAAAGTTAGAATATTTAAATTCGGTTTAAGATAAAGATTGCAGCATTTCTGGTGTACCACTTTTAGCAGTATTTTCTTCTGCTAATTTTTCCTGTAGTTCTACGTATTCTTCCAGTCCCTCGACAATAACGCTAACTGCTTGCGCTCTGGCGCTCCATCGTGTTACAGATTCTTTAATAGATTTTTTAAAGCATTTTTATCAATTTCCATCGTAATGTTGAACGTGAGAAAAAGAGACGTACATATGTTATCAATTATTCCAAAACATGTTACAAAGATTGAATCTTGGTTAGCTGAAGTAACTCCTACTAAATTTAATGTGTGGTTATCACAATTTACAAAAGTTTCCTTAATATTTTTTTCTATTATTCTTTGTTGAACGCCAGATATGTATGTAAGTGCTGATATTAAATAAGGGCAGCATTATCATAGCATTGTATCCTACAGTTGGCAAACTTAATTATTGAATTAATTAATTAAAACAAATTTTTTGCAAAATTTTGTTTGTCTTGAGAATGATTTGGCGCCCCTCTGCGAGTGGCGCCCGGGGCATGTTGACACCCCCTTCCCCCCCTCGCTACGCCACTGACACTAAGTCTCTTACCAAACCTAAGTCTCATAACGATGACCTCAAAAAAGTTTCACAGTGTAATATAACTTGCGGTCATTCTGTTCAAGGGATATAATTTTGGCGTGAAATCGTTTCATCACAAGTTTTTCTAAAAATTTTTAAAGAAAAATTACCCGAAGTTTTATGGATTTTTGTATAACTCGTTCAATATACAAAGGTTGATGCAGTAAGAAATTATCTTCGGCTTTATATGATTTTTTTAAGTTTTATATCAATTTGATGCCGTCACTTTGTGTGGGGGAAAGACGTAGCTTTCAAACTCAGAGTACGTTTTATATATCAGGAATTATGTTTGAAATATCGAGTCAATACATTTATTTATGTGGAATTTATGAAGATTTTTATATTTTGATGACGTCACTTTCTATGGCAGGTAGAGGAAGTATCACTTGATTTTGCTGAATTTTAAACTCAGCGTATATGTTACAAATTTTAGCATATATAACTAATTTCATGTCATTTGATTGATCTCTGATGGAATTTTAAGAAATTTTCATTTTTTATGACGTCACTTTGTATAGGAGGTAGCGGTGGTTTTCATTCGGTTTGTATAATTTTCAAACTCAATGTGCATATTTAAAACTAAGCTTCTGTGCAATACTTTAAATAATTTTTTGTGAAATTTAAAGCTATTTTACCTTTCTGGTGAAGTCACTTTGCATGGAAGGTAGGTGTGACTGGTGGAGCGTCGTATACAGTTAGACAGAAAAAATTATTTTATGATTTTAAATGACAGGGCACGCAAAAACAACCAAAAACTAATAAAGTATATATTCGACTTGGCCGAAGTTAAAATTACCCCACGGACGATTCGTAATGGTACCAAATCTTAAATTGTAGCAGTCTTATTCATAAAAAAATCTTAAAATAGCTTTAATATGCTCAATAGTTAAAAAGCCTTTTAGAGATAAATTGCTATTTAAAATTTTGTTATTCATAAAAATGTTGTCTCATCTTTTTTTTGTTAAATAAAATAGGAACACTTTCAATTTGAAGTGAGAACAGTGTCAATATTGTTTTGTGAATTTGATAAAATCAATAATTTTTTGTTTATTTGTCACAATTTTATTAAAATTTCGACATTCAAGCAGGCAAACAATTTTTTTATTTATGTTTTGCTCTGAAAAAATTAAAAACATAAATAAAAAAATTTTTTGCCTGCTTGAATGTCAAAATTTTAATAAAATTGTGACATATAAACAAAAAATTATTGATTAAATAAATAAATAAATAAATAAATAAATAAATTTGGTGCCATGCTTTTATGTTTTTTTAAATAATTTGAAGTATTTTTGTCAATATTTGTGCTCAGATGAGAGTAAAACTTTTAAAAATGCTTTATCCAAAGCACAATAAACAAGGTAGCTGCAGGGCTATCAATCCTCTCTCTCTCCGAGTCAGAATTGTCAAAATTAATAAAAATTATTTGATGTCTCGTTTTGTCACTGTTTTTCGTTCGCTGTTTTTTGACAATTCTGACTTTCGGCTCTCAGCATTGCAGCTACCTTCTTTATTGTACTATGGCTTTATCAAGACCCTGCAGAAAAATGGACCAGATTTAGAATAGTTCTGTACTAGTTCCAAAAAGGGCTAGTACTGGTCCCACTACAATACCCTTTTGCATTGAACGAACTGACGATTTTTACGGGTTGATGTCATAGGAAAAGACAATTGTCCCCATAAACATTTGTTTTCCCTATATCTGAACTAGTTCCATTATGACTAGTTCTAAACTGGTCTATTTTGATACAGTCTAAAAATGGTCAGTTGTTAGCCCTATTATTCGCCTTATTGGGAACACGGGTACGTACATTATAACTAATTAAATTCTTATATATTGTCTTACCTGTATATTTACCATTTACCACTTCAGCACTTTCATCGAAAATATATGCGAAAGTGTAAAGAAGTTCCGAATCTAAATGAAAAAAAACGAGCCACAACACGTTTTGAGCGTATCTGTTTTCTGATTTCTTGTGTGTCTGCTGACAAGAAAAACTAAGAATATAAAAATAAATTCAAACTGTTCTATGCTGGGCGTCTTTTACACTAGTTCGCAACTAACTCCCATTTCACTAGAAATAAACTAGTTAGTTTTTCCAATTGTCTCCAAAATAACTGCTGGGGAGTTTATTGTAGGTTTCTCATTTATGAAGCCTTTATAAGAGGTTTTTGTCATTATTGGACGTTTCATATAATAATTTTTTGTTTATGTGTCACAATTTTATCAATATTTTGACATTTTTGACATTTTTTGTGCTCAGATGAGAGTAAATATTTTAAAATTGCTTTATGAAGGGTTTATCATGATAGAATTACTCCAAGGTAGTATTGACATTTCTGTTGGAAACGGACTTTTGTCAAAAAATATAACAAGAAATAGAGCGCTCACAATCCGTCATAGCATATAGTTAATTTTCACTGGTCACATTCAGCGTACCCAACAGTTGACAACTGCTAAGTCAAAACTTGATGCACATAAATATGAAGTTGCGCATTAAAATGCATTTAAAAATAGAAAATTTTTTATTTGTCGGTAAAATTTCCTTCGGTATCTGATACAAAGCTTGATATTTCATAAACTTGACAACTTTTCTTAAACTTCAATACCAACAACAGCGCTCCCCGATGTGTTGCTGTCACAACAGTTGACACAGCTGAATGTGGCCAACGAATATAACAACGAACAGCTGTTTTTGACAAGAGTTCGTTTACTTGTAGCTGAGAGAATCAACATTTGTCAACACTAGCTACCTGGTAAAATTATTCTATCATGGGGGTTTATTGAAGGTTTCTCATTTATGAAGCCTTTATAAGAGGCTCATAAGTTTTTATGAATACAGCCGTAGCTCTTTTTGTATGAGATTTAAAAAAATTTTACTATTTTGATGACTTATAAAATATATTCTTATTAAATTGTTTTCCTGCAAAGTAAAGACAAGCCTCTTTATAAAGTTTTCAATTTGGGGTTGTATGGAGGTGGGCGTGTACTTGAGTGGTTGACGCCAATTTTTCTAACACGCCAATTTCAATTCAAAAGAGGTGAGTGTGTTCTTAGGCGGATGACGCCCACTTTTCTGCCACAATTTATTTTTGATATAAAATACAAACATATCAAAGTGTTTTTTTCTATAGCTTAAAGAGAAGCATTTTTATAGACTTTTAAATTTTGGCGTTGTATGGGAGGTGGGCGTACTCATGGGTGAATGACGCTAATTTTTCTAACACGACTTAAGTTTTATATAAAATGAATAAATATATAATTTTACTTTTGTAGCTTCGACAGAAGCCTATTTATATAGTTTTCAATTTTGGGATTGTATGGGAGGTGGTCGTGTTCGTTGGTTGATAATGCCCATTTTTTGAACACGCCTTAGTTTTAACATAAAATTATTAAATACTTAATTTTATTTATGTTGCTTCGACACAAGCCTCTGTATATAGTTTTAAATTTTAGGGTTGTATGGGTGGTGGGCGTGTTAGTGGGTGGATGATGCCAATTTTTCTAACACACCTCAGTTTTGACATATTTTACACAAATACCGAATTTAAGTTCTGTAACTTAAATATTTGCTTCTTTATGGAGTTTTCATTATTGGGGGTTAATGGGAGGTAGGGATGAGCCATAAGGGGTATTCTCGCAGTATAGCAACGATGCAAAATTTGTAAAAATGCAACCTTGCAATACTGAAATATGCAACACTGCGGGAGCGCACAAAATCACAAAAACAAAATCGCGAAAACAAAAAATTTCAATACTTACTCTAACGTACTCATACTAAAATAAACAAATTTGTCTCAATCAGAGAGCACGGTTGCACGTCCACTCAAAACATGGGTATCACTGTTGCACAAATTACACGAATTGCAAAATTTTAATCGCTTGTATTTTATTTTATTTGTTGTGTCGTTGCACGAGTTGCAATATTCTGCAACTTATACCTTGGAAGGGTTTTGCAAGACATCGAGAATACCCCTATAATGTTTGCTGGAAAGCTTTGTGCAAATACGTTTTAGAAAGCTAACTGTATGGCTTTTCTTTCCCAAACAATTTTTGTAACTTGAATACCATATGGTCTTTCTGTATGAAATTTACATGAAAGGAAGATATACCACTCAATAGCCTAAATCCCAAGACATTCTGTGCACTCAAACCCGAGTTAGAGATTTAAAAATTACAGCTGTAATCGTGTCGATAGCTGGAACGACAGACTGACGGAAAAGGCTTAATCGGCTTGTGTGGTGATGATGACCAAGAATATATATTTTTTTTCTATACCTACCATGGGCGTTACAAACGTTCGTGTGGGGCGTACAAAAAAGATTTTTAGTATCTATCAATCGTGAAAGATACAAATATTTTATGAAAATGTTCCGGGTACAATTTTATTCTAAGTTACTTTGGATGAGATTTATCTACAGTTTTGTTTTATAGAGAAAAGGAGGACTTGCTGCATACATGAAGAATAGAGTTCCTTCCCAATAGTCAATTAAACCAGCGCTCTTCATACGAAGGCCTGCATTGAGTGCTATTTTTGAAGACTAAACACATCCTTTCCTCGCTGCTCTTATGAGCACTTCTTGAAGGCCTTCTGTTGCTGCACAAACGGCAGCACAACAAACCTTTTTTCCCTTCAAAGACTGACTTTTCATATACTTCAGGGCAACTTTTTCGTTAAAAGTTAGAATATATATCAGTTTAAAAATATGACGCAATAATGGCCCTTCTTACTGCTATATCAAAGATTCTAGATTGAAATTAATCTAACTTAAAAAAACATTGGAGAGAAGATAAAAGTATAGAATATATAAATAAATAGAAACAGTTGTAAAAGAAAAAAATATTTTTTCAACACTTTTTGTTTACCCCTACTATTAGCCATTCTAAAGAAGTGCTTCTATCAGGCCTCTTTTGAGCTATCGGAGCAAAAGGCCTGCGAAATTTTCCCACTTCATATAAAAAAGAATTGTATATGAGTGTGGCAGTACTACAAAATCCACAGGAAGGCCTGCTAGTAGTGATGTCATTGTCTACTGGGTTAGCTCTAGAGCCACAACCTTAGCTCACACCACCACGGCCGTGAATTTCTATAGGTGAGTACAAAATTAGTTTGTCTTCCTTTTTTTTGTAGCAATTTTTTTTTTTAAAAAACCATTTTGAATACTAAACAGATGTCAAATTTTACATGTGTTTAAAAAAGTCGGTATTTTTTTTTTAGATTTAGATAGTCTAAAATCAACTTTTACTATAAACAGTCACATTCTTACGTGGTGACCGTGGTATGTGGGTTAAGTGTATGGCTTAGCGTGCTCAGAGCCCGAGATCGATCCCCAGTCTTGGCAAAAGTTTTTTTCAATTAAGAATTTTTCTGATCGGTCACCTCCTCTCTGCAGACAATGGCAAACCTCAGAGAGTAAATAATGCAATGTTAAGCTTCTTGAGAACATGAACTTTAGCCGTTCGGAGTTGGCGTCAAACGTGTAGGTCCAGTTCACGTTCAATTGTGTGCAAACATTTAATAATACACAGCCTCGGTCAAAGTCCTTTCAAGGGCTGAAATGGCCAATTTGTTTGTTTTTTTTTGTTTACTTACGTAAGTGTTATTCAGTGTCTGATAAAATTCAGTGCAAACTTCATAAAGCCGGCTTCTAACAACACATGAACTCAAGCATATCTTTGAGCTTAATATGTATACCACATTGCAAAAAAAAAATCCCAAGTCATTTGCTATTCACCATAAAACTCTAAATTCAAAACTCGCTTCGATGACAGACACATATTTGCTGCCATTAAGCAGGAACATGCCTAACCTTCTTGAGGCTCCTGCAAGTCTTACACGCAGCAAGAAAGAATTCGTTGGCGAAAATTTATGCGCACTCATTTGTTTAGTTGCTGCTCCTGCTGCTGTTCCTGCTCCTGCTGTTGTCGCATTGGCTTCGAAGAGTCGTGGAATGAATACCTTACTTGCTGAATGTAATTCAATGCAATCTCGAAAAGCAGATGAATTATCATAAATTACCTGCGGCAACAACAAATCTTGTCACACTCACGCACACGCAAACAAAGTCACACAAATACTTGCTCACTCTACTCACATTTTTAGCTGCATACTAACACGTGCTCGTATGCACTGCGAACGAATTGCTGTCTCTTGCATGTTATACCATTTCATTCTAGTTCATGTCTTATCATTTGGTTTTGTCCTTAGAGGATGTTTCAGCAGCAGCATGACGAGTCCTTGCATTGCTTCTATGTCTGGGATGCAGACGGTGAAGCTGTATCATTTGCATTAGACGTCGAAGCACCATTACCGTTAGCTGCCACCGTGGCTACAGAGGATGAGGACGAAGATGAAGAACGAGATGCGGACGAGGAGGATGAAGAGGCACGAGATGCACACGTAGTTGAGGATGAAGTTGATGAGGAAGATACATGACCCCCCGTTGAGGAATGCATAGCTGGCAGAGGAACGCAAGTTGGCATGGCATCCACCATGGATGATGCTGATGATGATGATGCTTCAGTGCCTGTTGTTGTGGGTGGCATTAGCGCTGCGTCAGCGTTAGCGTCTGTGTTGCGTGTCAGGAACCAACAATCCATTGGTGTCGGTTTGCCCTTCATTATAACCGGGCCTCGGTATTCTAGCTCAAATGAATCATCCTGGTTGATGTCCTGACAGAGTAATCTGTAAATGGAATAAAAGAGAGGCGTTGATGTGATTAGATTAGTTATTGTTGTTGTTATTGTTGTTGGTGTTGGTGTGTTGATGATGATCGGAGATGTTAAATACTTGGATAGATAGATAGTCAAAATAGCAAATGTGTGCAAGCATGTGCGTGCGTCTGTGCGTCTGTGTGTGTGTGTGTGAATATGCAAGTGTATGTGGGTTGAAGTGAACAGCAAAAAGTGTTCATGTGTGAGTAGATTGCTGAAAATCCTTTTAATGCAATTTATTTCTAACACTAAAACGACTGCACGATAAAAGCTTCGGCTTAGCTTTAGTACGAGTTGGCAGGATGCAACATTTACAATGTGCTTAAGTGACATGCAGGCAAACCGGGCTGCTATTGCAAAGTAATGCACAAGACACTCAAAGTACAGTAGCGTTACTTTTTATGGCAAATATTTTTAAGCGGTTTTTAATGAACGTTAAAAGAGTTACTATTGGTGACTCTATTGAATTAAATCGAGCAGAGCAGAGCAGAGTAGAGTAGAGAGATGAGTGAATAACATTTCAAATAGATTGAAGAAAAAACAAAAAAAATAAACTTCCGCCACTGGTGGAAAAAAAAAGTTGCATTTTTGCTGATGGCGTCTAACGATGCATTCTGCCAGCAGCATAAAGCTTCTCTACAGTCTGCCAGTCATTGCTGCCTATTAGCTATCTCTGTCACTCACTTGGCTTTGGCTTTTGCCTCCGGCTCTGTCTAATGGATGAAGTATGTTGTCTGCTGATAAGAAGATTTATTTAAAGCTGTACCATAAAATCCACTCACGCTGCATTTTATTGAATGTTATTTAATTTAGCAACCGTTAGATTTGCAGAACTTTTTTTTCTCTGCTTCAAATTGAATTAATTTGAATGAAAGCAAAAGTGAAAGAACATTTTTTGTTCTTATTTAATTGAGTGTTAAGCAACGTTTATTCTTTTTTTATGCGTATATTTTTTAAGCTAATTAATTGGGGCATTAATTTTAATTTACTTTTCAATTTAATTGCTTTTCAGTGTGGTTTTTTAAGTGTTTGTTTTAAATGTCAGCATGCGTTACATACACCGTTACACTCACACTAAAACATATTAACAATACAGCCAGCCGTCTGTCTGGCTTGCATCTCATTAAAGCGTCTTTTTTTGCAGCAATTGAGATACAAACAATCAACTCACTTATTTAAGGCTCACTCGTTTAAATGGCTTGTGTTGGCTGTTCATAAATATTGGCTATTTATTTTGTTTGGTCATGTGTAATGCGGCAACTATGAGGGCTATAATAAATATACGTTACGAGGGGGAAGGGGGGTGGGTCGGTTGCTATGAAACTGCTGTCTTTGTTTAAAGTCTGCTTAACGTTTTGTATGGTTTTGCCTGTTTTAATATTTTTTTTTTTAATTTTAATTAAAATTATTTCATTGCAAATTGTATGTTGTTGTAATGGGCTTCTGGGTAAATTAAATATTTTTCGCATTTGTGTTTATTTAATTCCTTGTAGTGCCTCAATATATGTTTGCTTAAAAATGACGACGCCTGTGGAAGTTTAATGTAATGAAGCTATATAAGTGGGCTTATCATATTAATTGTATTATTTTTTTTAGACATACGCTATCCAAAAAAATGTGAGTTGTGATCAACGCACAAAATCTGGGTTCTGAATTTTTTGAAAATTGATTTAGTTGTTTTGATGATCGCCATAAAAGGCGAGGGTATTTTAGTGCAAAAATACAAAAATATGGAATGGCTTTCTAATAATAAAGTTTTGTTATTTTTTAATCTTACTGTTGTTATTGCTCAGCCTTAATCGATGGCGGATTATGTTAGGTTATTATTAAATTTATATTTGCTTATAAATATTTGGTGTCTGCTGTTAAGGTTGAGACTAAAAACGATTACCAAAGTTTAAAAAGCTAAAAAATCTTAACGATGGTCTTAAAAAAAGTTATTTTAGAAAATGTGAAGCTTTTCAGAACTGTTTTCATGTAAAGAGTGAGCCACTGTTGTAATTAATACTTATCCCTCTTTTTGTACATGTTTTTACTTAAATAATCCAGAGCTTTAAAGTATATTTACACCGAACCTCCAAAACATGTTTAACGCATATAACGCAAAAACGTCAATCTAAAACCTGATAAAGGCGATGTAAACAGTCATGTTTTGTGATAAAACACAATCGCTCTAAAATGTGTTTAAGCTTCGGTGTAAAGATACTATTATGCTTTAAAAATGCTTTAAGTGAATATGACAACTTTAAGAATTTTTATCATTTCACAATTTTTTGAAGTGAAACTTCTTTGGCGGTAAGTGAAATTTCAAGGTCCTTTTTCGTGACGCTAGGCTAACGTTTTCAATTCATATGAAAATTAAAAAAAATTACTGCCGCTGCCGAGAATTGAACCCCGAACATCGTTGTTTAAGAGTCGAAATTTAAACCATTACGCCATGTAGACACATGAAAATGATCAAACAAAATGTAATTAAAACTGAACGCGTAGCATACAGAAAATAACATAATTAACATTAACATTACATTAACATAACATTACATTATTTACATAACCATAACATTAATTTTCATCCCACAAGTATGCATGAAAAATAATAGAAAAATAGCTAAAACAGGAGCAGAAGCAGAACAGGAGCTCATAAGAATGCAGCCGCAGCTGGGTCTGCAACTTATGATGAAGGCAAGGTGATTGCAACATCGGCTGAGTTCCAAAATGCATTTTTACGAAACATCAGTGTATTTTGGTGAATCTACAAAGAACCAATCCCCAAAAAACATACTGATGGATCTCAATAAAATTTTAAAGCCAACCAAGTTGATGCACTCAACAATCAACGTTCGCTGCTTTATGAGGCCCTCTATCAACATAGCAATTATTATGATCAGGAAGCAGGAGGTAATAATGAACAAGATTTGCCTCTGCTTTCGGAGGCTCTTTCAAAGAGTACTATGCAAGTCCAATCCAGCATTCAAAAAGTAACAATGTTGAGGAAGACATTCGAAAGCAACTAAAACACCAACTGAACAAACACAAGGACCATAAATAACTGTTATTTTACAATTTTCGAATGAAAAAAATTGTCGAAAGACTTTTTCAAATATACCATTATGTTACAAATGTCCTCAGCCTCACGAATATTAAGTCGCTTTTAAATTTGAAACTGATTCTTTAAAAGTTAATTTATTGCCTAGTATATTTCGAGGAAAAATAAAGGTTACTTTTGACTTTTATTTTATCGGTCAAAAATAGCAGTTATTTTGTGACTTTAATTTTTTCGGTCAAAAATATCAAGCAATTTGTATTTTCTTAAAGGCCGCTTGACAGATTGAACTGTTGACACCATGTGAAAATGTCTCACCGATGAGATGAAAATAATAATATCAAAATTTTTTTATCGGTAAAATGACTTGAACAAATATAAATTACCTGATATTTTTGACCGAAAAATAAACGGCAAAAAATAACTGTTATTTTTGCCCAAAAAAACTATAAGGCACAAAAAACTGTTATTTTTGTCGGAAAAAATAAAAATTAAGAGATAAAAGTTAATATGTGACACTTTCGACAAAAATCATATTCGGAATGGTCCCTGGATGCAAATATTGAATCAACAAATTATTATTCTATTTCATATTGATTGAATTTCTTTTCAGATACTTTCTCTCTCTATTTCACACTAAAATCTCTCTTATTTCTTACTGTTAAAGAAGTTTCACTTCTGCCACGTGTACGTTGCTACACGCGAGTTTTTTACTTTGTTTGTACTGAAGCGTTTTCCTGTGAAAAAAAAATAAAAAAAGAATTATATCGGCCGACCAAATAAATGCAAAAAATTGCAAAATCCTGGGAAAGATCGTCTTTTTCAGGTTTAAATGTCAGATAAAGTGTCAGTGTTAATTCAGAAATATAATTAATGTGTTTAAACTTTTATTAAAAAAAAAGTATAGAATCAGCTATTTACACTTCTGTGTCAATAAGTAATAACCGCTAAAGTCGAGTTAGGAAAAAATGAAATTATTACTTTCTTTCATTGCTTTTTTTCGCAACGAAATACACTAGTTAGCAAATTTTTATGGATGTACCTTGAAAATAAAATGTTTGAGGCCATCAAATCTTAACAACAAAAGTCAGGGTACCATTTTATTAGGTAGTAATTTTCATCTGAAAAATGGTCTTCTGAAATTTTGATAATGAGTTTAGTTGTTATTCCGTGTCGACACAGACTTATATATTGAAATTTTATTTAAATGCTCGCATAAAATTCTTATTTTTACTTTTAATAATCTTACTCACAAAATACTACTTAAAAAAAGTATTTTTATTCATTTCATTATTCTGAGCAAAAAGTAATATTAAAAATAATTTTTTTATGAGTGAAACAAACTTTGAAAATAATAGGTGTGTTTCCTCTCTACACTGTGTAAGTTTTGTGTCAAGTTCGGGCTGCGAGAGTAAAATAAAATTTGAGAATAGTGGCAAAAGTACGGAAACAGCCCAGCAGATATTTTGGAGACAATTGGAAAAACCAACTAGTTTATTTCTAGTGAAATTGGAGTAAGTTGCGAACTAGTACAAAAGACACTCAGCATAGAACAGTTTGAATTTATTTTTAAATTCTTTGTTTTTCTTGTCAGTAGGCACAAACAAAATAAAAAACATACACTCAGAAAAAAAAGTACATTAAACAACCGTAAAATTGACATTTTTAGTTGACAAAAGTCGTCCGACATTAAAAAATGTTAAAATTGATATTATCGTAATGTACTTTTTACATTACGAAACCTACATTTAAAAATGTATAACTGTCACATAATAATGTTATTTTAACATTTAAAATATCAAATAGTATCAGTAAATTAAGTCAGATAAAAAAAAATGTATTGAAAAATAATTTGCCACTAGTGGGAATCGAACCTGGGCTCCGGGCATCCTAAGCCACACTCTTAACCTGTGTGCCACGGTCACCTGTATGTCTCAACGGCTCAGCTCTTAAATAAACATTATATCTGCTTGTTGTTGACATCTACATTTATAATGTTAAATGGATATGAAATACTATCAATTGTACAGTAAAAAATGATGAACTAAAAACATTTTAAATGTTATTTTAACATTAATAATTGATATTGCAACGTAAAACATTACATTATCAATTTGATATTTTTCTTATCAATTCAACACAATACATGTTAACTTAACATTTTCTTACGTAAAATCCACATTTTCTGATTTACATTGGAAATAACATTAAAAAATGTTAATTTTACATGGCAGCTTTTTTCTGAGTGTACACGTTCAAAACGTGTTGTGGCTCGTTTTTTCATTTAGATCCCACACTTCTTTTTAATTTTGCAAACATTTTCGATGAAAATTGAAATTGTACGAACCCGTATTCGAAATAAGAATAGTAATAGGGCTTACAACTGACCACTTCTGGACTGAATCAAAACGGACTAGTTTAGAACTATTCATTATGGAACTAACACAGATATAGGGAAAAAGGGATGTTTATAGGGACAATTGTCTTTTCCTATGACATCAACCTGTAAAAAGCGTCAGTTTGTTCAATGTAAAAGGGTATTGAAGTGAGACCAGTACTGGCCCCTTTTGGAACTAGTTTAGAACTATTCTAAATCTAGTCCATTTATCTGCAGGGAGGTTCTAGTAAGTTTCGAGCACAAAACAGCTGATTCTGGCAGCAGACGTGTCAAACGTAAATAGCGCCAATTGAAATTATCGCCAATTTGTTTGTGAAGTAATGAATGAAAATTTGAAATGAAAAAAAAAATTAATAATGAATTTCTTTGAAAATCAACTTGTCGTCGAACAATTTTTGAATTTAGCAATCGCAAAACATAAACAAACGTCAATTTGACATATGCTTGTTCTTCTTGATGCTTCTTCTTAATTTACTCGTAGTCTTGAGTTCAAGCACACTCTGGTAAACTTCTGTGCTCGAGAGAGCGATTTATGCTTGTTCTACTTCTCACATTTTAAGCACAGAAAGTACGGAAACAAAAAAAAAATAACACACAAGTTACACAGTGTGAGTATGGAAACATACCTAATATAAATTTTTACTCTAAAAAAAGCGTTATTGTTAGACTACAATATAAAATGTTTTTCATATAAAAAAAGAAAAAACCTCAAAAAACTCAAAATTACAGTCATTTATATAAAATTTCTAGTACTAAATAAAAACAAAAAATATTCAATTTTTAGCTCATAGTTCTAAACAAACATATGTTTTGAGAATTATGCTTTAGACTTTTACGTTTAAAATAGTTTATGAAGCAACAGGTTGCTTTGAGCTCTTGCAGCTCTTTGAGCAGCAAAAAACTTGATTGTTGTAGCAACCTGTTTCTTCACGATTTATTTGGCATTAAGCTGTTATATATAAATTAATAAAAATATATTTTTAAAAAATTTTTAAGAAAATAAAATATACATTTTTAAGAATTATTAACAAAAAATTAAAAATTTAAATGCCAAACTTTTGTAAATTTAGAACTATTTAACTTAAGAGGGGATTCTTAATTTTCACCTTCTTCCAGTTTTTCTGAAAGTATAATAAAATCTTATTCTATTAAACGAGCAATATTTGTATATATATTTGTAATTGCGTTCTCGAAAACGACACTAACGATTTCGATGAAATTTACAATATAGATGAAGAGGGGGGCTGAAAAATCGATCCAGCTAGGTCTCACTGGGAAAAGCTGTTTTTCCGAGGTTTCACGCATTTAATAAATATGTTAATTTTTCTGCCGAATATGTTATCTTAAAATTGTTTATGTTGTTATAGCGGTGACAGCTCAGAGAATAGAGCTTATTTCCAATAATATCAAGGTTGGGTCAGTTCGCCGAGATTGATCACAAAATAGCAAATTCGGTCGCTCGACTATTTTAAAAAAATTTTATTTTTTTACCATAAAACGAACCCAATTGAAGATGAACCGAATACTAACGAACAAAACCGAAGTTGAACGAAGTCATTTCGAAAGGATACGAAGCCCAACGAAGATAAACCGAAGGCTAAAGTCCAAAAGCGAAGACGAGCTTCACTAAAATTTTGATTCGCTGTAACTTTTTTTCCTACGAATGAAATAAAATAGTTCCTTAACTTAAGTTTAATGATTTTGTATGAACTTTTGTTATATAAAACAAAAATTTAAAGTTTTGGGGGTGCTGAGGAAATACGACGAAAAATTTAAATATTTGAACAAAGATGGATTCCAAGAAAAAAATGTTATAAAAACGGGCTATTGTACTAATTGAGACCTATCCAATGATATACCTCTTTTCACGATCGTGCTTAAACTGGTGAAGTTATACAAAAAAGACCATTTGGAGCAGATTTTGGGTTCAGAAAAAAAAATTTGTTATTGTTCTGAAATTCACTCAACATTAGCTTTCATATAAGGGGCCGGATATGTAAACTATTCTTCCCCATATGGATTGACCCACCTTAATACTCATACCTCATGTAATAAAATGCATGAATTTAAAAATGCTATATCTTTTTAATGAACCATAAAAACCACTTTTATTCTTTTATCATCAGAATTTTTTTAGTACGTAGTTTATTTAGAATTAATTTTAAATTTTTTCACCCGTGCCCATTGGAGATAATTGGCCCCAAAGTTGGGGCAAATTTGAGATTTCTTATTTTTCAAAGCGATATAACTCAAAAAGTTTATGATCTAGTCCATTGACGGGCAGCTTTGCACACTTGTCATTGTATAAGTGCATGAAAATATGTATTCATCTCACGTACAGAACGATCAAAGCTTCAGTATCCAAGCAAACGTCAAGCAGACAAGACCTGCGCTTGAGTGTTCCTTGAATGCATGAAAAAAAATTGCGAGATATTACACTGAATAAATTTTATGTTTAGCAAAATTTTTTATTTTTAGAAAATAACGGCATGGCGCATTGCATGGTATGTCATAAGGAAGTAAAATTTGCTAATCAAACAATTTTGATTAGTAAAAAGCTGTTTTAATTTTATTTAATATTAATGTTACTAAATGTTAACATATTAGTAGAAATGCCAATTTTAGTTCCAGATTAAAATATATTGGTACTTTCGTTTGGTAAAAAGAAATAATTAAGAGTTGTAAAAATTCTACGAATTAAAAATAAAAATTAAAAATATTTGTAAAACTTCACTTTCTGTGTTTAATAATACATATTATCCATCTGTCGGTCTGTATGCATTTCATAGTCCGTCCATTACAAGTTCATTTTAATTCGTTATATAAATCGAAGCACAAAAAAAAGTCACCCAATGATACTACAAAAAGAGCTTTAGCACTGCTTTGTTTTCAGTGTAAGCTTTAAAGAGCTCCTTAAAACATACTCAAGATAAGAAAGTATAGGTGTGCAAAGTTGCCCGTCAATGATCTAGTCACTTTAAAAAATTTATATTTTAAGTTCATACTAAGACGTATCTAATACCAAAAACATAGGTCTGCCACTAGCTTTTTTCTATTAAAATTTTTTTTTCAAAGTTACCAAAAATTACGTTTTTTTTTGGTAACTTTAACGTTTTTTTTTAAAATTAAGTAACATCCAAATTAATTTTTCTGATATGCAAGATAATAGCCTAAGATATAATTAATATTTAGTTTTTTCATTTATTACTGTATGTTTAATAAGGAGCTGAGATATGATCATTATCGCAAACTCTATAAGATACGAAAATCGCTCGTAGTTGCATAACAAACATGGCCGCCATTTTGTAAATATAACAAAAAAAATTTTTTTAAAGCAGTTGAATTAAAGTAAAGCATGTGCTGAAACATAACGACATTTATGGTAAAAAAATAAAATTTTTTTAAATTAGTTGAGCGGCCACTATGTGATCAATCTCTGCGGACTGACCCGGTTGTGAGTTCGAATCCCGCCGCCGTGCTCAATGAGTTTTTTTTTTTATTTTTTAAGCTTCACCAAACAGTGATTTGGTGAATTTGTTATATTTTTCATTTATTTTTTTTTTATAGAAACGTTTTTAATACAGTTTGGATGTACCAATTTTTGATATAAAATGAAATCTTACAAATAGAGTAATTTACAATAAAACCTATGCTAGAGTTTCCTACGTTTTGAAAAAAAATATCGAATTTGCTCACATCTCAAAAAGTGCACTTTTTTTTTGTAATTTTAAGAAACAAATTAAGTTTCCACCAAAAAAAAATATAATGGCCAAATGTTATGCTATTCGTAATTTCATTTTTTTTTTAATATACATTTCACTTAATCATTCATAACTTCTATACCGTTTGAGATATTGTTATAAAATCTGGAGCAAAAATGTTTTTCTTATTAGGTCAAATAATTATTTTGTATATAATAAAAGAATCTTGGACCATAAAACTGTTAAAAGCTTGAACAAAATTTTTAGTTCCTTCTTTTTTATTTGCAGTAAGTTTACAAAATTTTAAATGCCTTATAAAAATTCGAAATAAATTAAGATCAAATTTACTCTAAGAATTTTTCAATCGGTCTTAAAACAAAACAGTTTTAAGGTGTTTCAATCGGCCGTCTGGGGAGGATGAAGTGACAAATTCACATTTTGTAAATATCTTAAGGTGTGAACAGACCACATAGTACAACAACTTTACGGTTAAATATCTTAGAGTAATTTTTAAACAATACATTGAACTAATACATATGTTAATCCTTTTTTTTAGAATTGATACGATTAAAAATTCTAGACATATTTTAAGTCAAAGCTGTACGTAAATTTAATTAATTGGGAATACAATTTGAATTATGGTAACTTGGGTTAAAAATTGAATACAAAATAATTAACAGACTAATAAAAGCTGTATTTTGCTTACATTTTGTTCATGCTATCGCAAGCAACAGGATGTGACAAAAAATGAAAATAGTGCACTATGCAATTGTTGCATTAAATTATTAATAAAATAAGTTTATAATAATAAAAAATTAAAAAAAAATATACTTATCAACCAGGCTGAGGATCGAACAAAGCTTATTTGATTCTAAACGTTATCACGACAACAGCTTATCCGACTGAGTCACGACTCTGCTGATTTCTGCCCAACCCAATAACAAGCAGTTGCTGTTTTAGATGCAAAGATCATATTAAGTGAATAGAAAACGACATCTATTGGGTAGTAGCATACAACGAAAAATAATGCCAATTGTTTTTTTTCATAAGTGTTAAATCTAATCGGAACACCCTCTTAACGTGGAGCAGAGCACCAATGCTGCGAATCAGTTCGTTCAAAACAAAACCAACACAAGCAAAAACAAAAACAAAGAAAGCAGCAGACACAACATGCAAGCAGCTAATGATTGATTTTTTTATATAAAAATCTAGATTATTCTTCTAAGCTTTTGCTATTTTGTGACTTTAATATAATAGTAACAAAATCCAAAATTAGATATTCGTTTAGCGCAGGATATATCTGATACTTTAGTATAAATATTATGTTTGAACGATGAATATTATGGGCTGTAGGTATGACCTTAAAAAATTTGTTAAAACGACTGCATACAAACCGCGCTGTAAGACGTAATTCTACGTAAAAAAAAATGCATTTTTTGAGATATGAACAGTTTACTTTTTTTTTGAAAAAGTAGGCAACTCTAGCAAAAAAATTCCAAAAGTATTTAATTTTTTATTAATAACCGCTTTTCAATTGCTTTCTAACGATACTTCATTTACAAAAATAGGGGTAAAAAATGACAGAGGTATGATTTATTGAAAATGACTCCATTGTCAAGATTTTCACTTTGATGAAAAATTGCTATCTCCATTGCTATCTCCACTTTAGAAAAAATTGCGACATAAAAAAACAACTTCTATTCTTGTAAGTGGAAAAGGAGCATGAGGTTATTTTTGGGAAAAAAAAATTTACTTAGGCTTGGAATGGCCGGCATAAGTTCAGCCAAATATAAAACCAATACAAATTTCGTTTAGTTGAAAAACGAAGTTATCATAAAATAAAAATGCACTTAAAGTTAATTGAAAAATATGATCTTATATGTTGTTTCTAAGATGAAGTTGGCATTTCCGATGCATTAAAAACCGTAAAACATTTGAATATACGGCAGGAATCTGAGCGGAGCTCGGTCGCCCAGGTACTACTTCCTAAAAATTACACGCGATAAAAGGAAAACTCGCAAAATTAAAGAGTCAAATCTCATAACATCCTCGATGTCAGTTCGAAGCCTAAAATTTTGAATATGTTTCCTCCAAATCTGTCTTTGTTTTTCTGTGTGTTTATGTTAACTTTATGAACTCAGAAAAAACACCTATCTTTCTGCGATGATAGGTGTTCTCTTTTTCTCTTTTTTAGGTGAAAAATGTTCTCTTTTTCAAATAGTTAGTTCTTCAGTAAGAATAAATTTTCACATTTTCGAAGAAATATTTCTTCTCTTGTGGAAAATGAAAATATTTCAAGTCTCTAATTTTGTATTGTATGATAAGTATTTACTACGGTTGGTTGATTCTGGCCAGACCTTTTTCGATTTTAATTATATTTGAAATATATTTCCAACTAATCTATCGACTTGAAATTTCTTGACATTGACTTTGATTTCTAATCACGTTTAAATTTGACACCAATAACGCTATTTTTCCCATATCACGGAGGGTTAAAGACGGAGGGTTAAAGAGAAAAAAAAAAATTTATTGAAACTGAAAAATTTGTTCTAAATTTTGATTAAAAAAATTCACTATGCGTAGTATTTTCATCAATAATAACAAAACTTTTCTGAAAAATAAAAAATTCTTCTTCTCTACAACGATCTACCCAGCAGTTATTTTGGAGACAAATGGAAAAACCAACTAGTTTATTTCTAGTGAAATTGGAGTTAGTTTCGAACTAGTAAAAAAGACCCTCAGAATAGAACAGTTTGAATTTATTTTTATTTTCTTTGTTTTTCATGTCAGCAGGCACAAACAAAATAAAAAAAATATACACTTTCAAAACGTGTTGTGTCTCATTTCTTCATTTAGATTCCACACTCCTTTGAACTTTTGCTAACATTTTCGATGAAAATGATTATGTGGTAAATATAAAGGTAAAACTATAGAACAAAAATTAATAAGTTCTATTGTACGAACCCGTATTCGAAATAAGGCTAATAAAAGGGCTTACAACTGACGACCACCTTTTGACTATATCAAAACGGATCAGTTTAGAACTATTCATAATGGAACTAGGACAGATATAAGGAAAAAGGGACGTTTATGGGGATAATTGTCTTTTCCTATGACATCAATCCGTAAAAGGGTATTGAAGTTGGACCAGTACTGTCCCCTTTTGGAACTAGTTTAGAACTATTCTAAATCTGGTCCATTTATCTGCAGGGTACTTTTATATATTTCTCTTTTTCATGAAAGCTTTTAATAATTTTTGGGCTTTAAGAATCACATTTAGAGCATTCCCTGGAGGAAAGTCCATTACATTTTTCTCTTAACACGTTGACGGACAGTAGAAACAAGTGAAATTCGAAAATTGACACTATATGTTTTTGTAATTTTTAGAATATAAGAAGTATAGTTTTACTCTTTCTGCTTAAATACACTTAATTTTGATTAATTCAGCACCTTTAATTAGGTTGCGGCTACAACCGTCATGGCGCCAGCGGACTCTAGACACTATGTAATGGGACGATGGCGGCTATAACAGCAAAAATTTAAAAACGTAAATGACAGGTTTAATGACTGAAATAAGCAATTTTTTGTGAGCAACAAAGTATTTTTGGGAGTTTTACACGAAATGTTAGTTCATGATCAAACAAAAATAAATAAATGACAAATAAATTTATTATCTACTTGTACGCTGGTAAATGCACATTTGTGCTGCTACAGCCGCAGTGTCTAAAAACGACCGTTTCGTATTGGACGGCTATTGCCGTCATGTCACATAGTGAACTTGAACTTGACGGCTATAGACGCAACTGTCCGTCAACGTGTTAATATGATGCCTTTTTTATCATATATCGAGAAGCTGCTTTCTAAGTGTGCCAATATTTCTGAAATTTTGATCAAAAGTTATTCTTAAACGTAATCTTATCAAGTTTTGTATTTCATATGAACTTGTGATGAGGAAAAAGCGTCTCCAAAATGTTGCTGCCGCCAGTGGTCCACTTCTGAATATTTTGCGTTGACGTTTCAACAAAAAAAAAATTTTTTTAAAATAGACTTTCTTATTGATAAGAATCATGTTCTTATTGCAGTATGAATAATTAAACGTTAATATTTGAAATAAAAATACGTTGGTGGACTTTCTGTCTACTTTTTGAAGCCTATCGATTAAGTTTGGAAGCATTTTTTTGACAGCAAAAAAGCAAAATTGCAAATTAAAAAATTTTTCGTTCATAAGAAAAGAAAACCACTAAAAACTATAAGATACCTATTAAGGATATGTTATGAACGAAAAAAAGGTGAAAAAATAACTATTTTTGTTTAAAAATAAAAATAAACCTTGAACGCTTTTATCTCAAAATAATTATATGGATAACAAAAAGTTAGCCCATTTATTTAATGACGAATTTCAAAAGAAAAACTTTAAGTACATATATGCCCAAGTTTAAGTTATTATAGTTAAGTAATTTATAATAATAAGTAAGACCGTGGCATGCAGGTTAAGTGTGTGGCTTAGCATGCTCGGAGCCCGCGTTCGATCCCCATCCGCGGCGAAAAATTTTTTTCAATAAAACATTTTTCTGATCGGTCACCACCTCTCTGCAGACAATGGCAAACCTCAGAGAGTAAATAATGCCATGTAAAGCTTCTTGAGAACATGAACTTTAGCCGTTGGGAGTCGGCACAAAGCATGTAGGTCCAGTTCTCGGTCAATTGTGTGCAAACATTTAATAACACACACAACACAATTGATCATAAGAAGCTCGGTCAAAGTCCTTTCAAGGGCTGAAATGGCCAATTTGTTGTTGTTGTTGTTGTTGTTGTTGTTGTTAATTTATAAAACCTTAGCATGTTAATAACCTCAAAGTAAAAACCAATTTTTTCTTATAAAATAATTTAATTGCAATCAAATATAATGAATGCATTCTAAGAGAGGGTCGAACAAAATTTAAAAACAGTCCGCTATTTTAAAGACGACCTGGAGAGGATTTCAAAAACAAAAAGATTTTATTTTGGACCACTGGAAAAACTGCCGAAATTAACTTTCTTACAAAACTTAAATATGACCGATCTTAAAAAATTTTAACTCATTGAAATGGGCTTTATAAATACTAAAATTTTTTAATAAAGCATATGTTATTTCGCGTTCATATTCGACTGGTCAGCCTCGTCAATTCAATTTATCCCCCTGAATTGGAAACGTGTTTTGTTTTGCTTAAAATAATAAAGTTCCTTACACGGTTAAAAATCTTGGACTTAATTTTAAACTTTTTTGGATTACATATAGGACACGACCAAAAAAAGATTATTTTTTAATCCAATGAAAAGTTTTAAATTTTTCAATCCAAAAAGGATTTATTTTTAATCCGCAAAAAGTTTAAAATTTCTTAATCCAAAAAGGAATAATTGTTAATCCACAGAAAGTTTAAAATATTATAATACAAAAAGGATTAGATTTTAGTCAAAAAAAGTTTAAAACATTGTAATCCGAAAAGGGATTACTATTTAATCCTCCAAGGTTTAAACACTGTTTACTGTAATAATGTGTAAAATAATATTTTGGTTCAGATTTTAATAAACAATTTGTTTCATTTTATAAAAAATAACTTTCGGATGCTTTAACAACATTTAGAATTATATTAAGCTTAAATTTTGTAGTAGTAGTAGTTTTCAATCTTATACCTGAATTACAATGCGGCAGTGCAGCGTCAGTGGCAGTGGCATTGATCAGCTGTTATTTTAGGAATACTGTTGTTCAAAGGGTGGTGACCGTGGCATGCAGGTTAAGTGTGTGGCTTAGCATGCTGGGAGCCCGGGTTCGATCCCCAGCCGCGGCGAAAAGTTTTTTTCAATAAAAAATTTTTCTGATCGGTCACCACCTCTCTGCAGACAATGGCAAACCTCAGAGAGTAAATAATGCCATGTAAAGCTTCTTGAGAACATGAACTTTAGCCGTTCGGAGTCGGCATAAAACATGTAGGTCCAGTTCTCGGTCAATTGTGTGCAAACATTTAATAACACACACAACACAATTGATCATAAGAAGCTCGGTCAAAGTCCTTTCAAGGGCTGAAATGGCCAATTTGTTTGTTTTGTTTTTTGATGTTCAATGGTAAAACTTACATAGCAGCTGTGGCAGTAAGCAGTACTGCCGAGGTCAGCCCTATTTCTAAATTCACTGCCAACATGCAAATAATTACACTACTTAGAAAACTTCAACGTTCACTGATTTTGATGCTGACGCTGCCACTGCTAGATTGTAATTGGCAGGCAGTAAAATACGAAACAGCTAATCACTGCCGCTGCCACTGACACAGCTGCTGTCAGTGCCAATGCTACATTGTAATTCAGCTATTAAATAACATAAATACTTTTTCCTGAAATTACTACCTTAATACAAATTTGTAGTCTAAAAATAGTCTTAAACTTAAACTTTTTCGGATTAAAAAAAATTAAACTAAAATATGGAATAAAAAGTAGTACTTTTAGGATTAAAAATTGCTTTAAACCAAAGTTCGGATTAAAAACTAGTCCAAAATTTTTAACCGTGTAAAATTTGTCTTAATGTGTCTAAAAATGATTTATTAATTATAAATTAAAGTATGGCGGAAATATTTGGTAAAATAATACTGTATGAATATTAAATTTGAAGAATTCAGAAATTGTTGCATTGTTGCTTTTGTTATTTAAATTAAGGGAATAAATTGAAAAAATTTAAATATAGAAACGAAATAATTACATTTTCTATTTTGAAAAAAAAAAAATCTAAACTAAAGCGTATTTTGTCACATTCTAAATTGTAATGGTTAATAGTAGTGTCCAACCGATTATTCGGCTTCGGCTTTGGTAATCGGCATAATCGGCCAATATTTTGATCTTGGGTTCGGCTTCTGCTTCGGCCGAAATAGCCGATTATTTTTGCCGAATGCTATTGCTTTGCTAAACAATTTTTTTTTAATTTTTTTAATTATTCAGTAAACATTTGAAACATTTTTATTGTTCTTTTTGTGTTTCTCTCCTTTTCTATTCTTTCATGAGTTGGTGTTCATTCTTTGAAAATTTTATTCAAATGATAAATGCAGCAAGTCCGACTGTTACGTTTGTGCTTTTGTTATTGTACGAAATATAAAAGCCGAGTTAACGCTAGATATTTTTTGCCAGATTTCAGTTAGTATTACATTTCTGTAGCTTTTCTCAACTGGATCGAAAATATATTAAATTTTTTTCTACTTTATACTGACGTCAATAATTTGATTACAGAAAAATCCGAATTTTGCAGAAACACTCTTGCGTTTAACTCGAATTTAATGATTTCAGTAAGTTTTTTTGTACTGAAATTAATACAAAAAGGGTGGTTAAATTTTAAGACCCGATGTTGATTTTGAATGAAACACAAATTATTCAGAAAATTACTGTAATTTTTTTATTATGATAATATTGGCATGGCTCAATTATGTATGAAACAAAATATGTTTCCAAATGGCTGCTGCGACCTCGGCGGCCCACCTCCGATGGTTCAAATTTTCGATGACGCTGAGGCATAATTGAGGTTCTATGCCGTTAATGTGCCGAGTTTTCTCATCCATTAGATCTTGAATTGTTGCTGGCTTATCGACGTACACCTTTTCTTTCAAATAATCTCAAAGA
Source organism: Tetanocera ferruginea (assembly GCA_958299015.1). Classification (NCBI taxonomy): domain Eukaryota; kingdom Metazoa; phylum Arthropoda; class Insecta; order Diptera; family Sciomyzidae; genus Tetanocera; species Tetanocera ferruginea. The sequence continues at coordinate 154,743,622 of OY282642.1, read as the reverse complement.
AAGAAGTCCAACGGTGTCAAAGCACATGATCTTGGCGGCCAATTGACATCGCCAACACTTGAGATAACACGGCCATTGAATTTGTCGCGCAAAAGAGTCATTGTTTCGTTAGCTGTGTGGCAAGTGTTACCTGGTACCGTCCTATTGAAAACACATATTGTCCACATTTATATCTATTAATTCGGGCCTTAAAAAGTTCGTTATCATCTCACGATAGCGAACAACATTCACAGTAACAGCCTGACCGGCCTCATTTTGGAATAAACCGCACCAAACAGTCACTCTTTGTGGGTGCATTGGTTTTTCGCCAATCACTCTTGGATTATCATTCGCCCAAATGCGGCAATTCTGCTTATTGACGAATCCACTGAGGTGTAAATGTGCCTCATCACTGCAGATGATTTTCTTCAAAAATTGATCATCCATTTCTTGAATAACTTTAGGGCGTGGCTGGATTATGTATCCTTCCATGGGTCAAATTGAGTTAGTCTGAAATTGAGAAATGCCAAATGAAATGCAGAAAAAACTTGACGTTTAGGTGGGGTTTACATTCATCATTGGCCCTTAACAAAAGCAAAGAATAAATTTTAAAATTTTTTTACTTGAAAAAATTTGTTTCTTATTCGGCTTCGGCCTTAGGCCGACTATTTCCATATTGCCGAAGAATCGGCTTCGGCTTCGGCAAAAATTCACGTTCGGTAGGACACTAGTTAATAGTTAATTTTAGTGTCCGACCGATTATTCGGCTTCGGCTTCGGTAATCGGCATAATCGGCCGATGTTTGGACCTTCGGCATCGGCTTCGGCTTTTGCCGATTATTTTTGCCGAATGTTTTTGCTTTGCTAAACAGTTTTTTTTATAAGTTTTTAGAATTTTTTTGAATTATTCAGTGAACTCCGTTCATAATTCCACATTTGGAACATTTTCCATTGTTTGTTTTGTTTTTATCTCCTTTTCTGTTCTTTCATGAGTTGGTGTTCACTCGTTGAAAATTTTATTCAAATGATAAATCATTTCTTATGAATTGGTTCGTTTATCATACCAAATTTCTTTACATTCGGTCCAGTCGTTGAGGCGTTATTGAGCCATATATATTTTTTTATATATATATTTATTAGTATTGAAAATATTTTGTTCGCTTGTGTGTGAGGTTGTGTGCCTTTTCCATTAGTCGCTGCTTTCCTCGTTAGATTATTTTTTTTATGTAATAATTTGGCTAAACGGTCGACTGGCGATTTTGATAAAATTGTACGAAGATTCTTCTGACTTAGTAATACAAGATAGACTTTTAGAAGTTATAAAAACTTTCGATAGAGAGCGCTTAAAGTAATAAAATATGTATGGCTCAATAACGCCAGAACGACTGGCCCGAATGTAAAGAAATTTCGTATTCAAAACGAACCCAAACGAAAATGAACCGAAGGCCAAAAGCGAAAACGAACTTCACTAAAATTTTGATTCGCTGTTACTTTTTTCCTACGAATTTGTTGAACTTTGTAATATTATATATGTTGAACTGTGTTATATTAAAAAAAATTTAAAGTTTTGGGGGTGCTTGTGTACTAATTGAAACCTATCCAAAGATATACTTCTTATTACGATCGGGTTAAAACTGGTGAAGTAATACAAAAACACCATTTGGGGCAGATTTCGAGTTGACAAAAAAAATTTGTATTGTTCTGAAATCCTCTCAACATGAGCTTTCATATAAGGGGCGGTAAATACAAACTTTTTCCCCCATATGGGGTGACCCACCTTAATACTTATACCTCATGTAATTAACACGAATATACACGAATTACACGAATTTTAAAATGCACGAATTTTAAAATGCTATATCTTTTAAATGAACCATAAACGAACGAATGAACTTTTATTACGTAGTCTATTTAACATTAATTTCAAATTTTTTCACCCGTGCCCATTGGAGATATTTGACCCCAAAGTTGGGGCAAATTTGAGATTTCTTATTTTCCAAAGCGATGTAACCTAATAAGTTTATGATCTAGTCACTTTTAAAAATTTATATTTTAAGTTCTTACTATGACGTATCTAATACAAAAAAAAATGACTTGCCACTAACTTCTTTATATTAAATTTTTTTCAAAGTTACCAAAAATTACGATTATTTTCGAAAACTTTAACGTTTTTTTTTAAATTATGTAACATCCCAATTAATTTTTCTGATATGCAAGATAATATCCTAAGGTTTAATTAATATTATGTTTATTCATTTATTACTGTATGTTTAACAGGAGCTGAGATATGATCATTACCGCAAACTCTATAAAATACGAAAATCGCTCGTGGTTGCATGAAAAACATGGTCGCCATTTTGTAAATACAACACAAATTTTTTTTGAAGCAGTTCTAAGGTGCCGAAACATTACGAGATTAATCGTAAAAAAAAAAATTTTAAAATGGTTGACCGACCGAATTTGCTATTTTGTGAACAGTTAGTATCAGTTAGTAGCTTTTCTCGACTGGATCGAAAATTGATAACATTTTTTATCTACGTTATCCTGACGTCAATAAATCAATTACAGAAACATCCGAATTTCGTAGAAAAATTCTTACATTTACATTTAAATGAATATATAACAAAAGCAAAGAATACATTTTTATAATTTTTTTGACTTTAAAACATTTGTTTGTTATTCAGCTTCGGCTTCGGCCGATTATTTACATTTTGCCGAAGAATCGGCTTCGGCTTCGTCTTCGGCAAAAATTCACGTTCGGCAGGACACTAGTTAATAGTTAATTTAAAGCAATATTTTTTAATTTAATTTCATTTCCATAAATTTGAGAAATATTTCGATTAATTTAGATTTGTTCAATACTAAAATCCATTTCAGAATCATAAATCATAATTTTTAATACGGTTGAATCAGGTTGAAAAATTTGTAACGGAATTTCAGAGTGTTATGTTTCGCTTTTTAAAATTTTTTTATCTAGTTCAATTGTCATTTCATTACATTATATCATCAAAATGCTGAATTATTTTGTATAGACAAAATATAAAACGCCAGCTAAACAAAAAGTATCTAAGCTGTGTATCTATATTAGCGAACGCACCCGCCAGAGCAGAGCATGCGCTCTCTACACTCAGATGACATGCTGTGGGCTGATTTTGACAGTAGTTTCGCAGTTAGCATGTGTCAGAATATGTTTCGGTTCATTTTGTAGCTAAGAAATAGTTTAAAATAAGTTAAATTGTAAATAAATTTAAAATTTATGAAAACACTTTGTAAATAAATGTAAAATAAACAAGTATAGAAAAATATACAAAGTTTGTTTGATACATTGAGTGTAAAAAACCGCTTCAATACAAAAACTACACAAAGAAGCTGACAAAGTGCGCGATTACTTGTTTAGTTAATTCAATTATTATGAATGAGTTGTTTTAGTTATGCAAATGTTAACTACACATTTAGGAGAAATAGTAAATTTGTTACTTATTAAATTACGAATATTAAAAATGTTTTGAGGTTTCTGCGTGTTTTTATTAAATTCAAGTAAAACTTGTGCTGTAAAATAATGTTTTGTTTACATTTGGTTTGTGTGGAGTTTATTTTTAAACCTGTTTGTCGTGTTTTGTTCTCTCAAAGAAATGAGCTCAGTTGGTGTGCTCCACTTATTTTGGCATTTGTGTGAAATTTATTAAAGTTGATATCTACTAAAGCGTTAAACTGTGCAAAATTCCACCCCGTAAAAATATATTTAATCTTTTCTACGGCTTCACAGTGCAAAGCACTGTCAGTTAAAATAACAAATGTATGCTTTCAACCAACTGAGCTAGCTAGTGTTATTATTATTGAGGGAGCGTAGATAATAGAGAGACAGGCATAGAGAGAGTATTTTTACTTGGTGAGTTCTCAATTAATCAATACAAGTTTTTTATTTTTTACTCATTTAGTTGAAAGCTTTCTAGTCACCCTGTTTTTATACATAATTTTTGCGCTCTCTTTTGTTCAGGTCTCTCTGGCGCTCTTTTGTTATGCATGGCTCTAAAAAATTTCCCCAAAGAGCAACGATTGAGTCTTTATGAATGAGTCAGTTTTAGTTACGTTTCAATTTTCTTACTGTTAAAACGAATTTTTGAAGGGCGCGCTTGTTTTTTCGCAAGTTAGCCAGGATATATAAAAATTTCCTGAGTGGCAAAAAAGAGGAAAATATTTTTTTTTTATGCTTAAAGTGATGCGAAATTAAAGCCTGTAACGAAATAAATATCAATCTATTTCATTAGTGTTTGTTCATATGTCTTATGAAAAAATTAACTGTATATCGTAAAAAAGCGAAGTGTTTTTCATAACTTGTGTGGCTTCCTAAGAAAATTAAAAGGAAAAAAACTTTCAAAATGCTATGAAATTTAAAATAAAGTGCTGTGCTCACTTCACTGCCTTCCAGTGTGCTGTTTAGTTGTTTTTTTATACAGAGTATTATCCTCAACATTACCATCATCAACATCGTCATCATCATCCACACAATCGCCCTTCAAAACATACCTAGAAGGTAGTCGTTTTTAAATGGAGTTTATTTTTGAGTGCTTTTTTGAGGATACTTTTGAGAAAATCACTCGAAATGGACTTCAAGATCGCTCATCACGACGCAATGTTTTGGATCATTTGAATGCTGTCATTGGTGGCTGCAGTGATGGTGGGTGCATATTTTATTTTTTTTTTTTATTTATATATTTTATTTTTGTGACCTTTTTTAAACGATGTATGTTATTTCTTTGATAGTACTTATAACTCTAAAGTTGAAATTAACTCTTCTATTTTATTTGAAACCTCATTAGGCCAAAACATGCACACCGAGGAAGTGGCACGCATGGCAGTGCTTGCCGCTGTGCGTTACCATCGCGAGAAAAAGGATGCTAATGGCGATGTAAGTATTTTTTTTTTCTAATAGAACATAATTTTTACTCTTCCAGGAATGTAAGACAAGTACATTTTTTTTTAAATTTCTATGGTTTCTATGGCAGCTATATTAATAGAATTAAACTTTTGGCAGCAGTTTTGAAGCTTTTTTTAAAAATAAACATATTTAAGGCAGTTCAATGTGTTCTGTTGTACTTGAATGGAAAAACCCATGAGTGTAGGGAATACTTGCAAAATTTATATTCCAACTCTGCTAATATATCAATTTTAAAATGAATACGTGCAAAAATACACACGTGCACGTGTGGCTTAACTGTCTTTTAATTCTGCGGAAACTCAATCCTCTTATCCTTTTCTTTTCAGGTTTGCTTGATGGGCAAATTTCACAATATTTTATATATTGCTCTGCGCACTTGCTGGGATTGGGGTGTGCGTGATTCTGCTGTTGTGGTCGTGCTGTTAGGTAAGCTTTAATTAGCTGACATATTTTAAGGCGTCTAATTATGATAAATTTTAATTTAAATCTTAATATTTGTGGCATGTATGTGAGTGTGGTGAGTGGCATGCTGCTGTGGCATTAGTGTAGAAAAAAAAACCTTATGAAAATTCCAGGAATTTATTTATTGCTGCAGGTACGGTATAAAATTTCAGGAATTTTTAAATTTAGATTGAGTCACATTTTGAATTATTTTTAGTTGCGCTTAAGAAATTGCGTCCTTTTCCATATTATTTTATTTAATTAATTTTAAATGATGTCTGTTTATTATATATATAAAGCTTATTGTACTGTACTAAAACCGTGATTACGGTATATAAAAGTTTTACAAAAATTAACAAACAAAATCAGCTCATTCGTTCCTTATAAAACGCAACCAAAAAATGTAAACTACTTATTGACCAACTCCGATTTTGTTTAAACTTTCAGAATTGAATTTTCTAATGAACACTGATTTGAGCAGTAACAATTCGAAGATTTTTTCAGTTTTTACGAAATATTTTAATTTGGCAAAAATGGAGGAAAAAGTGAAAATGTTTAAATTTTGAAACGTTCTACATTCAACTAGCCGAACCTAATTTTCACGAATGACATAGTTTTGGAAGAGCAATAAAAGTTATTGGAAAAAGAGATAATAAACATTTGTAATTTTTTAATTTAATTTTAGTTTTGTTTTAAGAAGGATTTCATCGTTTTGACAAAGTAATTTTGTATGGGAGCTAGACATGGTTTTCAATTTGGCTCATTTTCAAACTTGATCTGAATGTTTACAATAAAACTTAAGGCCCAGTTTGAATTTTTTTTTAAAGTATTTTCGAATTTTTTATTTATTGTTTTGGAAAAAATCTTAAACAATAAAAAGAAATGTGTTAAAAAAGAAAATTTTGGAAAAAAAGTCAAACCCAAGAGATATTTGAGAGAATTTTTATGAGCAGTAAAGAATAAGTCGATGGGAAAGATTCTGTTTAAACACGTTTTTGTCGAATGGAAATATTTTGAAACATTGTATACTTGCACTCTTATACGAAAAGTTTTTTTCGATTTACGTAAATCGTGTTTTATTTTTTTGAAATAATTAAATAAGCTTGACGTTAACCAATGAAATAAAATATAAAAAATTTTTTTGCTATTTGTTTTAATTTCAAGGTCAAATTTCGTGCTCGAAAAAGTGGATTTTTTCCATTTATGCGGCATTTTGTTTATTTTTTAATTTTAAACTTTTTGTTGGTTCACGCGGAAAGCAGAACTATTCTTTTTTTTTAAAATTTTTGCTTCAGGCTACTTGGTATCTCCTTTATCTTAACTAAGAATATAAAAAACAAAATATTTTGATATATAGTAAAATAACAAAGAAAAACAGTCATTCAAAGCAACCCTTTTTTTGTTTTTTTACTCAAAAATTGAAACTGGGCCTAAAATATCGTGTCGTCAAACGGATAGAAATTTTTAAATTGAGTCAGTAGATCGTTTTCTATACCTGCCTCGTTTCATTTTTCATATTATCTACGAAGTGACAAAATTAATATTCTCCTACCTACCTAGTATTCGTGGATTTAAAAGATGGAAATACCGGTACGCCTGAATTTCGAACTTCCAGTTACGAAAATTCCAACCATTTGTTGATGTGAATCCCGTGAATAATTAACATTTTTTTTTCGCATAAAGCGACATGGAGCATAGCCTCAGGTTTTTTGGAGCTGTGAGCTTTTTGTATTGTCTATATATGAAGAATTTGAATTTTGTAAAAAAATTAAAAAAAAAAAATAAAAAAATTAATTGTACATTTAAGTGTTAAATTTCACAAAAATATTTTTTAACCTATTTTTTTGAAAATTCAAAAAATTGAATGTAACATTTACGAATTAAATTTTATTTTTATTACCTTATCAAGTTTTCTTCAAAATAAATTCGTTAGTAATTGTATTCTGTAACCTGGTTCGATTTGCTAAATGAAATTTTTTATTTAAAAAAGCAAAATTGCAGGGAAGAAAAAGACCAGTTTTTGCTATCTTTAGTCAAGATAAATGAAATAAGAAAATTTTTTTCAAAAATAAAAACTTTCTAAAAATTTTTTTTTTGCGAAAATCACTTTTTCAATGGCTTCCAAAATTTTACCTACAAATGCAGAAAGTTAATAAACATAAAAAATTTATTGGTATTCTATTTTAAATTATGTTAATTGTCCTTTTGGAAATTTTTTTTTTTATTTAATCTATGATTTTATTTTTTTTAGCTTCTTAAACGAGAATTTTTAAATAAAATAAAAGTTTCTTATGTCAAAAATTTTATTAAGTTAAAAAAAAATATATTAAAAGTACAAAAACGGAGGGATGGTGAAAATGATACCATAGTGTCGAATAAGACTTCAAGCAATTTCGCGTTTTCTCCTTCCTACTGACCAAATTGAATATTTCTTAGAAACTAAGAGAAAAATCTGGATTTTTTTTTTACTGAAATAAGAGTTTTTATTTAATAAAAAGATGCAGTTCTTACAGTTTAAGCAAAATTGCAGTTGGTGAACTCAATGACTGATACGTGTCAAATGAAATGACTGATATGCTGGAACTAACATCTTTATAGCGATAAAAATATCTTAACTTTAATAAAATTCATGTCAAAAAATATACTGCAAACAAAAAAAAACCGAAAAAGTTAAGTTTTTACAATAAGCAACTCGTGTAGCGCACAGTTTTTTGCACACTAATTAAAAAAGCAATTTTTGCTAAACACATGTACACACACACACACACACACTGTCTCCAACATCAACAGTCACTCAAACATACAGGCAATTATAAAAAAAATAAGCACCACAACAGTAGCTAGTGTGCATAAATTTTAATTTACACCACATGCAAAACTGACAGCCAGCCACTATTATATGCTGCAGGTTCGGCAAAACATACACAGAGGCACACACAACGCACACATATGCTGCATGGATTTATGGCTATAAATTTGTAGTTGCGATTTTGTTGTGTGTGTGTGCGTGTGTTTGTTTTTATTGAACGCTTTTGCGCCTCGGATATTTTTTTAAATAAGATGTCTGCTTCTTGAATTGAACTCTTAACTTTTACTGTCATCAGTCTAGAATAACTGTTATTTGCTATGCTTGTTGAGCCTTTGAGTGTGTGAGTATATTTGTGTCTGTGTGTATGTGCGTAATTGTGTCATTAGTGTGAAATAAGTTTTTATATCTACCGTTTAGAAATTGTTTAAAATTTTTATATTAAAAATATATGTTTTTGCGGCATATTTTTTGAAGTACAAATTATACAAAATAGATAAAAATATTAAAACAAAAATCAAATAAGAAAAGCCAAAAATGGTATTGTTTAGCTTAAATGCGTGATATATAAATTTTACTTGTTTAAAAATGAATTAATTTCAAATTATATTAATTTTTACATAGCAACGTATGCGTAATTTTAATTCGATTTGATTGATTTTTGTTAAAATCAAAAAAATTCAAATAAGAATAGTCAAAAATAGTATTGTTTGGTTTAAATGCTTGGAATATTTGAAAAAAATATTAAACTTCTTTCAAAATTAATTAGCTTAAAATTATTTGTTCATCGCAATCGTATGCGTAATTTTAATTCGATTTGATTAATTTGAATTGATTAATTTTTGTTTGAATCAACAAAATTCAAATAAGAATAGTAAAAAATAGTATTGTTTGGCTTAAAGGCTTGGAATATTTGAAAAAATATTAAATTTCTTTCAAAATAAATTAATTTAAAATTATTTGTTCATCGCGACGTATGCGTAATTTTAATTCTACTTGATCTTAATTGAATAATTTGTAATTAAATAAACAAAATTCCAATAAAAATAGTCAAAAATAGTACTGTTTGACTTAAATGCTTGAAATAACTATTTAACTTTTGTAAAAATGAATTAATTTCAGATTATTTGTTCATCACGACGCATGCGTAATTTTAATTAGATATGATTGATCTTAATTGATTATTTTTTGCTTAAATCAATAAAATTCAAATAAGAATAGTCAAAAATAGTATTGTTTGGCTTAAATGCTTGGAATATTTGAAAAAATATTAAACTTCTTTCAAAATTAATTAGCTTAAAATTATTTGTTCATCGCGACGTATGCTTAATTTTAATTCTGCTTGATTGATCCTAATTGATTATTTTTTGTTTGAATCAACAAAATTCAAATAAGAATAGTCAAAAATAGTATTGTTTGGCTTAAATGCTTGTTGAATATTGAAAAAATATTAAACTTTTTTGAAAATGAATTAATTTAAAAGTATATGTTCATCGGGACGTATGCGTAATTTTAATTCGACTTGATTGAAAAAAAATTCAAAATTCAAATAAGAATAGTATTGTTTGGCTTAAATGCTTGTAACAAAAACTTCAGCTTATTTAAAAATTAATTAATTTCAAATTATTTTATTTGTTCATCACGACGTATGCGTAATTTTAATTCTACTTCATTGATTTTAATTGATTAATTTTTTTGATTAAATGTATTTGATTCTAAATTTTTTTTTTCATTTTTTTTCAGAGGAAATTTATTCATGCGAGAAAACATTTGAACGCATTTTCTTAGGCGCTTTGTTTGGACCAAATGCTCCACATTTTATTGCTGGTTGGCGTAGCGATTTCCGCGATCAAGTTAAGCCGCTTTAAAGTTCAACAGAACAAACAGAGTTTTTTTCAAAATCAATAAATTTTTTTTTCTCTCTTCTATCTGCGCTTTCGAACTTTATTTTGTGAAGGATGAAAACACACGAGCCATGGTTTATTTTCTACACCATGCAACCAGTTTGGGCATGGAGTTGCCAGTATTTATAGCGCGCTTTGAACAGGAACGCATGATTAGGTAAGTTCAAAGCACAAAGCAACAAAAAAATAATAACGAAACAACTAAGTAAAGAAGAAAAAAAAAAAAAGAAAATAAGCTACTTATTAAAATGTAAAAATAACGTTAATGACTTTAAATAACATTTTGCCATTAATTAATCTAAGAAAAAATAAACTTTTTCTGCACTTTTATATTGAAATAATCTTATTATGTCTTCTAAGTAGTCTTGCAATACTCTGTGTTTTATCGTTAGCTATTTTTGTTTTTGTTTTTACATTTAAGTTGACGCTCATTACAAGCAGCTTAATGGTGTTGTTGTCATGGCAAAAGTTGTCGTAACTGTGACTTTTAATGCGGCATTTAAATAAATTTTATTTTTAATAAAATTAGTATTTTTTAGTGTCATGTTTAACAAAATAAAAGCACAACAGCCTCTTATAACATGTGTGTGTTTGTTTGTAAGACATGCCTTAAAGTATGCCAATATATAATAGCTATGACTACGTGACATATGCGTAACCTTAATTATTTACTTATTATTTCTAATTCATGTGCTCTATGTATGTATGTTTGTTTGTATGTGTGTGTGAAAATGTCTATAAACAAAGCTTTACATGCGTTTGTATGTCTTTAAGCTGATTAAAGCTGAAATACATGCATGCGATATATATATATTTCGTTTCTAAACCACTGCTAAAAGAAAACGAATAAAACCACTTAAGAATAAGACAAGTCAAGACGAGCCAAATTTTACGTTTAGCTTTCAAAGCTTCAGCTTAACTCATTGCAAACCAAACTTATTTTCTATGCAAAAAAAAGTTGCACACACAAACACACACACTCACAGCAAGCAACAGAAAACAAAAAAAAATTCATTTGCGTTTTATTGATAACGATAAAAACGTGTCGCACTGCCATGTTTTTTTATATGTTCTCTACTGCCATGAGAGTGCAAAAAATATTGTGCGAAAATATTTTCAATTCTTTATCAGTCTTAGACAGTTTTTTATGCCTACTTAAAAGGCTGCGTGCGAGTTAAAAAGCACAAAACAACAAAAAAAAAAAAGCAACAAAAACCGAAATTTATTTATTTTGTCAGCGTCATTGTTTTGGTAATTCTTGTCGTTGTACAGCTTCTTGTTCTTTTTCTTATTTACGCTCTTGTTCTACGTATTATCTGACATTAATGCTGTTGCTGTACTTATTCTTGTTGTTATTGTATGTAACACGCCTTTTTAACTTAATCTCGCGGGAGTTACCAACATATATATTCGCCAGCTAAAAGCATCCCTTCACCATCATAAAAAGATAAAACTAAACAAAGAATTAAATAAAACAAAAAAAAAAAACAAAATATATGCTATGCGTTTAAATATGAAAGTATGTTTATGTTTATGTTTATGTGTTTTGTTGTGTTGTGTTGTATTGTGTTGCTCACCGAGTGTGGGAGAAGTCAGTGTTAAGTAATGAAATGTTTGTGTGTACATTTATTTTTCATTATGGTATTCATTATGGAATTTGTTATGACTTTAAAAGGTTTTCAGACATGCTAATGCGAGGCAATTCAAATATTTTTTAAATACTATTTATAAAACAATTTAAGGAAAAGCTACAAAAGTGTCAAAAAAAAAGAAGTTAAGCTTTTTGAAACGTTCAACGAAGTTTTGCTGTTCGTTTTGCTTTTATTGTTTTTTTTTTATTTTTTTTATGATCATTCAGATAGACAACATTAAGTTTTCTTCGTCAAAATTTTCCAAACGTCAAACAACTGTTGTCTAAAAATAAAAAAATTTAAAACAAATAAAAAAGTTACTTATAAGTTTTTGCCAAACAGCCGATTTGGTTCAAAAGTTTATGGTTTTATATGAGTATGAAACTGAAATATAATAAAAAAATGTGACAAAATTACATCACCATCATTGAGTGAAATGGAATAAATCAAATAGTTGCATATTCAACACTTTGTATTGGCAGTTCTAAAGCCAAGTTAACAACTCAGTTAACCCTTTCGGTTATTCTAAGCCATGTGGCATTGTCGCTTTACAGTGCCTGTTTTAAGTCAGAAGACTTAAAAATACTATTTTTTTTAAATTTTTATATTTTGTTTTAAGTTTTTTGTTAAAATAAACTTACAAAAAATTTTGAGTAGTGGACTCAGTAAAGCGTTCAAATGCAGAAAGCGAGAGTGCCTATCAAGTTTCTTATTTTACGATAAAACATCACTTCGATCTTATATATATATTATAACAAAAATTACTTAATTCAAAAACTTTAAATATGTAATTTAGTAGCTAATTATTACTTTAGTCAATGTGAAAATATTATATACCAAAATAAGTTCAATAGGATTCAATGATTTACATTTAAGAACATTCTATGCCACATGGCATGATGCCCAAAAACCACTTTTGCAAAAATATTTAAAAAAATTACTTTTTATCATTCACTCTTAAAAAGCAATTAAATGGAAAAGAATGATTTTTAAAATTAAAAAACCTTAAAGAAGTACCGGAAGGATTAACATAAAAAACTCTTAATATCATTAGAACTAAAGCATTAGATAACATTAGAATAAAAAATATCTTTACAACTCGTAACAAAAATTAAAAATGTAAAAATAAACAATGTAAAAATATTTTTCGAAATTTTATCGAATTGTTAATCTTATCTTAAATCAACGCAAAAAAGTTTTTAACCCTTATTCGACACACAGGCCTCATTTGCACCACACTTTTTCTGTGTTTCGATATAAAATATAAATTTTTATGATTTTATAGTATCTTTTTTAAATAACTTTATAAGTGGTTTCGCACATGAAACTTGCATTTTATTAAAAAATACACTTTAAAGAAGCTACTCAAAAAAATAAAAACAAAAATATTGTATAGTTTATAGCATATGAACCCGTTATACCGCGCACGTTATACCAGAGAAATGCGCCAAGGGTTAAATTCTTAACTGGTCTTAAGGTATTATTATAGTTGTCACTAAAAAAATGTTCGATTTTTTTTTCAACTTATTATACCTTAAAAAATCACCTTTTTCACCCAGTTTTTAAAGAATAACAAGAACAATATTAAAAAATGATGTAAAGCGTGCGTTTAGTTTAAATGCGTTTTTCTTGAAACAACATTTTTGTAACTGGCGGACAGTAAATCTCAGGATTGGCTATTCCTATTTTGAAAAACTTTATTTTATTTTCTTTATTAACATATTTTCTAAGGCAATCTACCAAAAATCTTAAAGAATTTAAAAAAAAATTAATAAGCATAGGTAAAAACTCCAAAAGTATGTTAGATTTTTGTTTTTTTTTTTAAATTGCCCAAATTTTGCTTTTTTTAAAATTTTTTAAATATAATGAAAGAATTCCGGGCGAAAGGCATCCCTCTTCAATAATCTTGTTTTTTTGTTTCACACATTCTATTCCAGAGATTTACTGTTCGCCATATAAACACCGGTTTTTTGAGCACTTTACTTTGGCGCCATCTTTAACTCATACAAATTATGAAAAGAGTTTCTTTGTTTTTTTTTTCATTCTACAATGTGCAAATTATATAAAAAAATAATGTATGTCTTAATCTTAATATATAAAAGAAAAGCGTCCTGCTCCGTGCTCTATATCGCTCAAACTGTTATAGTAGTTATTGCTATGTTTAGGCTGCACTTGTTAGCCTGGACCAGAACCTGTTTCGCTATAACAGTACTTTTTATATGAACAAATTGCCAGCCTAAAAGTATGTACAATAAATTTATTTGATATTTATAGGACATATTGACGACAACTGGAACAAAAGAACATTTGAGATGATTGAAAAATATCATATCGCCAGCTACTTAATTATTTTTAATACAAACCGTCGTATGACGGGCTTCTTTACTAGTGTCTAATAAAGAGCCCAAGTTTTTAACTAAAGAATATTCCTTACTTTTTCCCTTTCCGAAACTGTATGATCCCTACGGGCAAAGCAGGGTCAATTGCTCTAAAGTAACCGGTCCTGTGACAGTTCTTATTTAACCTATCACAGGACAGGTTCGATATTACTCAGAACGGGACCAATAGTTCTTAAATGAGTTTTGCTCTATTAATTTTATCGTTACCAATAGCTCAGTGGAAGTGCGCTAGACTGTCACGCGGTGGACGTGGGTTCGAATCCTGGCTGTGTTTAATGATAAAACTTAATAATTTAATTTCTAATTCTATTTCATTAACTGCTTAATCAAAAATAACCTTCAAAATAAATTTGCTTAACATCTTGAAAATTTTATTTTTTTATTTAAAAACCAAAAAAAAAAAATTAAAAAAAAATTATGTGATTTTGCCGGGGATTGAACCCAGGTCAGTCGAGTACTAAGCAGGAACGCTAACAAGCTCGACTTAACATGAATTTCCAAAACGTTGTTTCAATTTCATTATCAACTTGTGTATAAGTGTACCGTGTTCTATAAATAAACCGGCTACTGATTAGGTCCGAAGGTATCTACATATGAGGTGTCAATTGACACCTGCCGATATATTTTTGAACCGGTTCTAGGATTGGTCCAAAGGTATCTAGCCGGTGTAAATTTACCCCTGTCAATGACAACGCCATGTAAAAGGGACCGGTTGGTTACATATGTTGGTGGTAGAATTGGGACCGGTCACTATCACTTTGGAACCTATCACGTGATAGGTTCTGAACCGGTTCTTTTGTCCGTAGGGATACATTAAAGTAACATAATTTTTTCCAAAAATACCCTCTTTTTGAGCTGTGTGTGGCAGAACCAATGTTTTCCCCAGCCGCGGCGAAAAGTTTTTTTCAATAAAAAAATTTTTCTAATCGGTCACCACCTCTCTGCAGACAATGGCAAACCTCAGAGAGTAAATAATGCCATGTACAGATTCTTGAGAACATGAACTTTAGCCGTTCGGAGTCGGCAAAAAAATGTAGGTCCAGTTCTCGGTCAATTGTGTGCAAACATTTAATAACACACACAACACAATTGATCATAATAAGCTTGTTCAAAGTCCTTTCAAGGGCTGAAATGGCCAATTTGTTTTGTTTTTTTGTGGCAGAACCAATAGAACGATTTTTGCGAATTTGTGTGCTTCAAACCTTTAAGGTCAGGGCATTAACTGTGTGCAAATGTTTGTAACACCTAGAAATAAGTGAGTCCGGTATAGAAAAGAATCTATATAATTAATAGGCTAAGGTTTTTTTGTGACTTCAACCCCTCCCAGACCAATGGACCGATTCTATCGATTTAGATGTCATTAAATCAGGTTTAGGCTGTATATGTGCAAACCACTTTTAAAATTGTGATTTCACTTCAGGGGATTCCCAACCTTTTAAAACAGAAATAAAATTTTTGTACAAAAATCCGTTATTTTATCGATTTGAAATTTAGTTTGAGAAGAGCTTATGAATTGATCGAATTTGAGTTTTTTTCAAAACTAAAAATTTTTAACCAAAATTATCTTTTATGCATTCCTCAAATGTCAATTGTCCGAAAAATGCAGTTCCAAAATCAAAAATTCCACTTTCCGAGCAAACAACTCAGTCAAATTTTAACGGTTTTCAAAAAAAATATTTTTTTGTGTTTTTTGGTGTTTTTTCATCTAAATGTGTCATAAATCGATGTTGTAGGTGTTCTGTAAGTACCTTTTATTAATTTCTGAAATATATAGTATTATTTCTTAAATCTATTTTTTAATGCGTTTTTTTTTTACATTAGTTATTTTTTATAGCTGGAAGAGTTAAGCTGCGATGTTTTCGAATAGTAATAATGTTTTTCTCAGATGTTATATTAGTGTAAGTCCATCTTCGTATTTTGAGTTACATTAAAAATTTTGTGTCAGATCAAACGTTTCAAGTCAAATCATTCAGATAATGATCTTTTATATCATTATTGAGACCATAAAAATTAATTGTTAGAAACATTATAGACGTTTAATATATGATATTCTATTCAAAAGTTATAACGAATAACTATAGAAAAAATTCACAAAATTGAGGGCGCGATGGGGTAAAGTGTACCTTCAGCCCTCGTTTTTTTTTTTTTGTTTAATAACTTTTCATGCCCGAACCGAAAATCACCCAGGCAACATCAGATTGTTTTCATTACATCAGGAAGGCGTCGTCCGTCTCCCAGAAATACACCTAACTTCAATAGAACCACAACTCCGATAGAACCACCACAATTGAAATCACTTGAAAAAGCTTGTATTTATACTATGTAAGTAAAAATTGGTACATTCAAATGTTTTATCAGCACTGAGTTGTGAATAAATTTTGAGCTACATCCTCACACGGAAATGCCTCATACAACCTGCAAATGTCAGAGCTCCTTACAAAAAAAGATTGAAAAGTTTAACCCTTATTTTAAAAAAAGACCTCGAGACAACTAAAAAAAAATTTTGTTTTGAATATGGGCATTTCCAAACTGACGTTATGTATGTTTTGTACGAAAAAATTACAAAAAAAAGAATGAAGAAGTCTACGTTTTAAAAACTTTTTTTTATATTTCTGTTGTAATTAAGTTGCTCTATATTAAGTAAAAAAATTATAACAATCGACTGTAAGAATTAAAAGATATAAGCAAAATTATGCACTGGCGTGACGTTACAAAAAACAGAAGTGGTTTTCGACTTAGATTAGAAAATTTGCAAAACTCTGCGAATTGGGCAAGACTTTTTATACAAAACTTTATTTGGAAGAATTTAAAATAAAATGAGTTTATTTTGCTGGTTATCAAATTAAAAAACCTTTTTTTCGGTTTTTTTTTTATTAGGCTAAGTCATTTGGCGTGACGTTACTGGCGTTACGTTACTTAAATTTACATGCGAACTTTTTAAGTTAAAATGTGTTTAAAAAAATATTTAACGTACATAAAACATAAAGTTTAGCTATTATCTTATATAAAAAATCAAATGTTTGTCTGTTTGTCTGTCTGTCTGTCTGTCTGTCTGACTGCTCCATCATAGGCTCGCGCACCGTATATCCGATGGTGCTGAAATTTGGATACCACGTACGTTTCAAAGAGATGAAGCTCATAGGGGGTGTAAAAAAGTGGGCGGAAATATGTAGGCGTGGCACTCTATAATAACTCCTAAATACCTGGATCTATTTCAATGAAATTTGATATGAAGGTTCAACTGCGCCCAAGATATAACATAGGCTATAAAAATTCCAAAGATTTCTGAATTTTTAAGACTCAATAACTCTCAAATTACTTGACCGATTTTACTTTAATTTGGTACGTGAAATAACTTGACCCTGCAACGGAATTGAGGCTTCTTAAATTTCAAAAACTTCCGTAGGAAGTAGCTCATTCAATCAACTAATCAACTAATCAACTAATGTCTGGCTCATTCACGTCAAAACGGACGAACCGATTTTGATGAAACTTGGTAAACATTTGTATCTTTTACTGAAATAGATCCTATGATTCTAAAAGTTTTTCGACAAAAATCAAGGAATCAAGGCAAACGAAGTCAAGAACCAAAGACTAATGAATAAACTAATGACTAAAGTTTAACGAAAACGAGCAGAAACTTTATAAATATGAACAAAAATCAACCGAACAGTATCGACCAAAACCGAAGTTGAACAAAGACAATCCAAAAATCGAATCGATTCCAAAAGAATTTTTTAAAATTAGAATTTTGTTTTTGAGATAAAAATCTGCATTAGCATAACTGCATGCTAAGAAAAACTTCTCGCATTGTTCTCGAAATTACTTCTTCAAACTGCGTGACCATTGTCCTCAGAACCCAGATGTCAGATCTAGACGTTGAAGATGTTATTTTTTTTTTTTTTTTTAATATGACCGGCAGGTACTGTTTTACGGAAATTGGACTACACAATTTTGACGGAGGCAAGGGGAAAAACCCCAAAAAGGGATAATTTTAAAAAATTTAATTGATAATTTAAAAAATGTTAAAATGAGAGCAGTGTGCTCTAGGCACAACCCTGAGTAACACCGGGTAACAGCCGCTAGTATCTTATATTTTTTTAACCCCTACCACGTCGACCATGAGAAATTGGAACAAAATTCCAGTAAAATACCTGCAACCAAATTCAGTAACAAAATCAGGCAAACTTCGAACAATGTAGCGTGACGTTACTCTCTTTTCAAATTTAATATAAAATTAATGGTTTTTCTTATTTAAGATTTTTTTTATAAAATTTGCTTAACTTTATTTAAAATGCAAAATTTCACGCACTTTTGAACGTCAGTGTAGAAGAAATATCACTAAATACTTTTTTGTCTGACGTGACGTTACCTCAGTATATCATTAAAAGCAAATCAAAATTTTACCGTTAATTGATATTTGTTTGCTTTTTGCATTTATTTTGCGGTTTGTTGTTGTTGTAGCAAAAGTTTTGCATAAGAGCTCAATTGCACAATTACTCTTAAAAATGAAAATTGTAAAGCGAAAATGCTCATAGAAATAAACAAAACTGACCAAAACGTTAACCTTTACATGGTAGCCCGATATCTTGTCAACGCAACATGGGAAAAATGTTAACTCTTTAATTAAATTAATTTTGAATATTTCTATTTAATAATACAAGTAAAAAAAAATGTTGGTTGACTTTTAATTTTTTGGTCACGGTAGACTTTTCTGCGTAAATGCCCATATCCGAAAAAATCGTCAAAATGGTTGCTTTTCTAAAACTTGCATCTTATGTTCGATCTGAGGAAATAATTTATAGTTAAAATGGGCTGATTTATAATCATTATTTCTTCTCATAGCCTTTGTACTGACGAAGGTGTGAACAAATTTTTGAGAAGTTTAATTTTATAAGAAGAGAACTTGAGTTCAGATTTCAAAGTGGTTCAAACAAATGTTTTTTTGTTTTTGCAGCTATCATCGAGTTTTGTTAGTATTAGTAAAAGAGGGTGAACACTTGAAAAGCATGGACTAAATGGTTATGATCTCTGCCGAAATCTGGCAACACTGGTTAAATCAATACCTCCCATGCGATTTTTACTCAACTGAACCTATCCTTTCAAGTCCAGAAACCCGGAATACTAAAAATATGCGATATCTTTTTTATGTAATCGTTATAGGCCAAACCGGTTTTGAAATATATTCTAATCATCATAAGTTATCGAAAAATGGAAAAAAAATATATAAAGTTTTTTGATCGAGTTTCATGAGCATCTGCCCTTAATAAAAAAAAAAACCACGACAAAATTTATTTATAAAAAAAAAACAATCCAGTCATTAATTAAACCTATGTATTTGTTACAACCTTAAAAATAATCGAAAAATAAATAAAGAAGTCATATGAGTCTGTAAAAGGACAGAAAATAAGCCACTTCTTCAGGCTTTAAAATGTTTGAGTAGAATTTTAAGAACATTATTTAGTTACAAAATACTTCGAGGAAAAAAAAAATATTAAAAAAAGGCATGACCTTTGGTTTTTGCTCAGCTAAATATCACATTTGTAATAAGTTGCAGGCAGATTTAAATAATTCATAGCAATTTATATTTAAATATCATCGACTACAGAGTTGATGATTGAATGTGATGCAAAAGGAAATAATTGTATAGTATTTCCTTAAAAAGTTTTGAATGAAGAAAACTTCATTCGTATTATTTAAAAACTATGCGCGATACTATCATGAATTTATTCATATTTCTCCAATTTTGTCAATTTTTCTCTTACTTTTCGTCACATCACTTCGCTGTTTCTCGCAACCATGCTTTTCGTGGATCATATTTCAAAAACAATAAAACAAATTATATTCAAAATATAACTGCATTTCTATTCAAATTTCTTGTCAATACATGAAAGACTCAGTTTTCATTGTTTCGATTATGTTTTGAGCTGAAAAACGATAAGTATTCTTCAGCAGAAATTTAAAATCAGGCATGTTAAGACTTTTTCATGCCCAAAGTTTTTGGCATATATTTAAAAATATTCTTGAATAAAAAAAGAAATGCTTTTTTTTGTGCATTACTGTACTTTTTACAAAATAAATCTCTTTTCATAATTCCTCATGAATAACATCAAATTCCCAAAAAGAAAAAAATAAAAAACAAAAAAGAAAAACTTCTGAATTAATCACTTAAGATTTGCCGTTCTTGTTGTTTTCGTTGTTGTTGTTGTTGTTGTTTTTGTTTTTGTTAAGAGAAACAGTGATAAACTGACAAGTATTTACACATAAATTCACACAAGTCCTGAGTATCCTGAGTTTTTCCAAAATATATATATATATATACATACATATATAAATAACACCTGCAAACTTTTTCTTTCTGACTTATGTTTCAACTTATTTTCACCGAAGCACGAAAGAAAAAAGTTGGCTAAATATAACACCTGCCAATTTTGGGTCAGATAAACAAAACACAAAAACAGCATAAAAAAAAAACAGCTACAAAAGATTTTCTTACTTTTTCATTAAAAGGTAAAACTTTATGTTTGTCACAAACACGCACACACTTGAGTGATTTTTTTGTTTTGTTACTTTTATTAATTGAAACAAGTATCTTCAGCTGCAGAAAATGAATGCTTTTCTAAAGAAGTGTTTTTTTTTATTTTTTTTTTTTGTTTTCTTAACAATTATGTGTTTACTTTGCCCTCAATAGAAGAGTCCAGTTATTAAATTGTTGTAGGTGTAAAGCGACAAACACAGACAGCTGTCAATGTTTGTGCTCAAATAAAGCTTTTAGCATAACTTTTGGTTTTATATGATATGCTTTTTCGCTTGTGCCATTAATTTTTGTCTAATTAAGGTTTCAAATTAAATGACTGAATCATGCAATTTTTTTTATTTTTATACTAATTTATTAAAAGTAAATTTTGGTTGAAGTTTTTGATGTTGCTGTCACAAACTGAAATTAATTTAATGCGTTAAATTAGGGCGTTTTTTTTTAATCCATTTCACAAGCATGCAAGCAATAGACAACAACAACAACAACATGCTGTTGTTGTTTCCTCAACTTGAAGTTGAAGCTTACGTGCCTGTCTCTGTTATGCCTGGCTGTTTGCTTTTGCAGCATTCAGATCACGCCTTGGCACTGACTTTTATAATATCTTAAACAGAAAACTTTTTCAAAGCTGTTGTAATTAAATTTTGTACATAAAAAATTTACAAATTTGGTTTATTTTGTTTTTTGCTTTATAGCGTCAAAACCTTTCTTTTATAACTGCGTTTCTGTTTTTTCTTATCTTTCTTTTTTCAAACATAGATTCATTGATATTCCCATCGAGTCCTGCGGCAAATCATCACCGTTACGCGTAGCCTTACAAGCAAGTGCGCCGGATCTGCTGTTAATATTATTAAGGTAGGCAAAACGTCTAAAATGTTCTGTGCTATAGTTGATTTAAGATTTAGATTTAAGAAAACGGAAACAAAACAAGCCAGCAGGACACTGACAGCCAGAACAAGCAATTAAAATAAAAGCAAGACATCAATTTAATAAAATATAAATTGCAAAGAAATTGCTGTGTACAAAGTAGAACCCAAACAAATATTTATATTGACACAAAATGTGCTATGAACTGTGTCCTTGATTTCAGTTGGTCATATTTTTCTAAGAATTTCAATTTTTTTAAATAACAAATAATGCCAAACTGTCACCGAGCAGAGCAGAATATGTCTCCAAATTGTCTGAGGAAATTGAAATAAGCTGCAATGCATATTATTTTGGCTAGAAATCAAAATAGCATAAAAAAAGGAAAGTGTTTAAAATGGGTGAGTTGGGTGTGCCTACAGAGCTGAACCAGTCAGTTATTTGCATTGCTTCTTTGAACTAAATTGTAGCAAAATAAGTTAAAACCTAAACAAATAGTTTTTCTAAAATTTCTGCTGGTATTTGTTGTGGTAGACCACAAAATATGTACTGGGAGGGTTAACATGCAGTATTGTGCACACTAGAAATGGTTTTGAAAAATATTAAAAATTGCCAAGATATCATTTGGCATTCCATTGAAAAACAAGTTCAGCAGACTTTCGCATTTATGCCAAACACCCACACACACACACACACGCACAGCATTTAACACCCTTAAAAAAAAAACACAGACACTAAAACATGCCACAATTATTAGATTTCATTGTGGTATGGCGTGTTCAAGCTTTATTTGGGCATGAATAAGTAAAAAATAGAATAAAAATAAAAAAAAATTACAGCAGCGAATGCTTGGTAAACAGCCAAGAAATATGCTATGCAAATTTAACACAAAAAGCAATAAAGTGTGGCTTAACAAAAGGCGTACAAGACAGACAGACAGACACATACATCATACAAACACACAATTGCATCTATAAATATATAAAAAACAAAAAAAAAAAAATTGCGCGGCAGAAATGAGTGGATAAGGAAGGAAGTGAACAGCATCATAATCGTGCTGATGTTGCACATTGGGGCAATTTTGTAGTTCGATATAAATTAATTTTGAGTATAAAAAAAAAAAAAATATATCAAAAGTTTTGTTCTACATTTTTTTTGGGCAATGTACAACAATAATCAGATTTACCTTTGAATCCACAGGTTTAACATAATGGAACAGATGATACCAGGAATTTTTTTTCCTTATACGCTAGAAGCAAACTATTTAATTTTCTTTGAAAATTTCAAATAATAAACAGCTGATGCCACACTAATGAGCAGCACTAATGATGCATTCTTAAATTCATGTACACTTGATCCTTTTTTTACGCAATGAACTGTGACCAAGTAAATACCATGTGAAAAAACTGTATAAAAAAATAAAATTTTCATATAAAACTGGTTATACGAACGCTTTCTGAAAAATACCACGCGAAATCAATAACTTCTGCGCTAAAAAAACAGAAATTTCATAGCAACTGTCTAACTCATACCAACTCAAATTAAAAACATATTTCGTTATATATCAAATGTACAGACTTATTATGAAAAATTATTAGACCATAAAAAACATTAACATACTAAAAGGCAACAAACATTCATTCAAATAAAAGCTAAAAGATCAATGTAATTGTAAAATTAAGTTACAACAAAAATTCAAAACCAACATCAAATAAAGAAGGATAAAGAAAAACACCATAACATTACCAGAAGCATAAAGGTGGAACCATATCGAGCCATAACCGCGAAAAAGATGTAACCATCAAAACTAAAATTTCAATGGAGCAGATTTCTTTTAATTATTTTCGACTTAAGATATTTAGTAACGACAATTTTTTTACACAATCTTGACAAATAAATAATTAAGTTATTATAATAACTATTATTTTATAGTAATAAATTGTTGATAATGAAATTAGTTATAAATTTTGATAAGAAAACAAATTTTTGTAAATTGCTGGTTACATCTTTTTCGCGGTTGTGGCTCGATATGTTAATACCATCGCACAGTTATTTTGAGTTTCAATACTTTTTCATGTTTTTTGATAAACTTATAAATAAAATATTCCAGTTGAAAAATTTTTTGAATATTTTGTTAAGATTTAATATATTGAAAAGTTATCTCTTGACAAGATTTATGAAAATTAGGCTAGCAAGGGGAAAAAAGGATAAGAATGGTGAAAGCAGAGCTTTTACAAGTAATTGAATACTTCGTTATAAAATAAAATCAGTAAAACTTAGTATTTTTTCTTCATAACGTCCGTAGCAAAAAATACTTAAGTATTTCTAAGGATTCACATGAGCTAGTGATTAAAAGGAAACTTTCCCTAAGTAAGAATATGCATATTTTATATAAATTAGTAAACATTTTTATTAAATTATTCGAACACAAATTTTATCTAATGATAAGTATCTAAAGAAACTGATACTTTTATCTAATGAAACTGTTTTCTAATATCTTATATATTAATACATGAACATTAAAGTGAATATCATGTGAAAGTTGATGTTGCCCAGATGTGCAGAATGTATATATAAATGATATATCTGATAGAGGGTGTTCCCAACCTTCCAAGAGAGAAATTAAATTTTTGAGAAAAATTTGCTCTTTGATTAAAATGAAATTTGGGTGAAGGAGAGTTCTTGAGTTGATTGAATTTGAATTTTTTTTAAAAGTAACAATTTCTTAAAAAAACTAAGTTTTATGCATTCGTCAATTGCAAAATTTGTACAAAACTGTGTTTTGAATTCAAAAATTTAACTTTCCATGTCAATAACTTGGTCGAATTTTAACGATTTTTCAATTTTTCTAATTTTTTCTGAAAGTTTGTTAAATTTTCTTTCAAATGTAATAAAAATTACAACAAAGTTGTAACAAAAAGTATTTTGAATGAATTTTCTTAATATTGTCGTTAGTTATTTAGCGTGTGCTTCAACCAAATGCCAAGAGAGAGAAAAACTGTCTCAAATTGAATGTTCTAAATTGGGAAGCCAATATCTGCGACATCTGTGAATAGATTTCATTTATTTCTTTTTTGTATTTAAGTCTTATCAATTAACTTACCAAAACTTTTGAAAATAATACCGGTTTTGGTTTGTTTATATTTAAATTATTCCTTTTAAAAAAAGACTACAAAATTTGATTTATTCTTAAAATATGGAGTAAAAATGATTTTTGTTGTAAAGAAACAAAAACTCAAAATTGCATTTTTTATATTCTTTCAAAGTCTATACAAGATTCTAGCTGAATTTATATTGTCTTGACACTAAATTAATAAACTGTTCGTGCCATCAAAAAAAATCAAGGCTACCCTGAATAAATACTTTGCTTTAAATTACTTCGCCAATAAATATGCATCGAAATAATTTTTTTCTTTAACCATTGAATCAAAAAATCAATAGAAAAAAATAATCTTAATTCGAGCTCTGTTATTTATGACCAACTTTTGACCCACAAGCCATGGTAAAGGTGCCATGTTCAACCTTGCAGAGGTTGGCAAGTATTATCTACACAATTTTGCAAAATTTGGTCAGGTTTTAATAAGCAGAGTTCAGCATTTTTTTGGATACTTGAAAAAAATGTAAAAATCCATGCGATATTTTCATATTGTTATCGAAGAAAACGTACTGTTGAATAATTTGCTGATGTTAAAATATATGAAAAACTGCAAATCTACAATAAAGCCAGTATTCAGGAGCATAAATTACATCAGTTTAAATAATGTTAATCACATCAGCGTATGCCAGTTTAAAATCTCTAGCTTTATTCTTTGAGTTTAATATTAATTCGGAAGATACAAATACCAGGGATCGTAGTTTTTATCAAAAAAGTCAAATATTAACTGTTATTATTTAACTTTTATGTTTTCCGACAAAAATAAAAGTTATTTTGTGCCTTATATTTTTCGGGCAAACATAACAGTTACTTTTGACTTTAATTTTATCGGTCAAAAATAACAGTTATTTTCTGCCTTTTATTTTATCGGCAGAAAAATATCAGGCAATTTGTGTTTTTTAAAAGCCCATTTTACTGACTATAAAACTATCGATACCATTATTTTGGTCTCATTGGTGATCACGTTTTACATATGGTAACTATACTATTGCTATTACATTCTTACTCGTCACACCCGGCACAATCTTAGGTCCCACCTGCTCCATTTTAAATTATTATAAACAATCAATGGTAATTGACAAGTTTTCAAAAATATTTCGCAGTAGTATTCAACAAAAATACATGAAGTTTTATTATATTTAAATAAGTCCAGAATGGTCCCAGAATGACAGATAAACTGACTCTGAATAATACAAGATTAAGTTGTTAAATTTGTGCCCGTCATGCGTGATCTTAATATATAAAATGCAAGTATCCCGTTCCGCACCTAGTATCGCTCAAACTGTTAATTTTTGCTATTACAGTGCTTTTATTATACGAAAAACGTTCAGCCTAAAAGTATGCACACAACATTTATTTGATATTTATTTGCAATGACACATTAACGACAACTGCAACATAACAAAATTCAAGGTGAAATTCAAGCTTATCGTTGTTTCGGAATGGGATTTGCAAATAAATTTTTTGCAACAAATATTCCTAAAATATTCAATGTTTAACACATTCTGGGCAATTTTGGGCCATGAATACGGGATAAGGGTTAGATGGGTTAGCAAGGGTTAGCAAGAATAGGATGTTTGGATGTTTAGTGACGAAAAGCTGTTTAATTATAAGAATTTGAATTTGAGGCATGTGTAATGCCTAAACCTTAATCAATTCAAGTATGGCTAATACAGAAATTCTATCCAAAAACTTCTCTAGCATTTATAGCTATTAAGTAGCTTCAATTGAGGAAATGACATTAAAATTGAGGTAATAACAGAAGAGGTTAAAAGTGTAAAATCACGGCCAAACTAGGATTTGAACCCGACAAAATTTTGCAGCAGGCAAGCGCACAAACACCACTGAGGTTGCAATATAATTTGAAATTTGGTCAAAACTTTCTTTATATATACCCCAATAGCTGGAACTCTTATTATGTTCATATTTTAATTTTTACTATTTTTAAAATTTTTGAAAAAAGTGGCAAAACATCACTTTTTTCAAATATCCGCCATTTTGTAAAACATTGCTGTTTTTTAATTTCCGTAGTTACGACCATAGCGGCATTCTTACTTCTTAAGAATCTATTTTTCACCAGAAGTTTTGGAAACATTCAATAAAGAATCACTCATATTTTTCTGCCCCTCACTTTTCCAGCCTGTAATATTTTCAATGGTTAACATTTATTTTTGAAGTGAAACTTCTTTGGCGGCGAGTGAAATTTCAAGGTCTCTTATTCGTGACACTAGGCTAACGTTTTCAATTCATATGAAAATTTACAAAAATTATTGCCGCTGCCTAGAATTGAACCCCGAACATCTTTGCCCAAGAGTCGGAATCTATACCATTACGCCATGTAGGCACATTAACATGATCAAACAAAATGTAATTAAAACTGAACGCGTAACATACTGAAAATAACATAATTAACATTAACATTACATTAACATTACATTAACATTAACATTACATTAATAACATAACCGTAACATTAATTTTCATCCTACAAGTATGCACGGAAAAAAAAATAGAAAAATAGTTAAAACAGGAGCAGAACGCGTTCGTGAATATAGAGAGCGAATTAGAGCTCTTAAGAATGCAGCCGCAGCTGGGTCTGTAACTAATGATGAAAGTAAGGTTTGCATTTTAGGAGGTAACAATCAACAAGATTTTCCTCTGCTTTCGGAGGCTCCTTCAATGAGTACTAAGCAAATGCAATCTAGCATTCAAAAAGTGACAATGTTGAGAAGACATTCGAAAGCAACTAAAACACCAACTGAACTAAAACAAAGACCGAAAATAACTGTTATTTTACAATTTTCAAATGAAAAAAATTGTTGAAAGACTTCTTCAAATATACCATTATGTTACAAATGTCCTCAGCCTCATGAATATTAAGTTCCTTTAAAATTTAAGTTTAATTCTTTAAAAGTTAAAATTTAACTGTTATTTTTTGCCTTGTATTTTTCGAGGAAAAATAAAGGTTCTTTTGACTTTTATTTTATCTCTAGTTTTTTCGATCAAAATTATCAAGCAATCTGTGTTTGTTTTAAAGGTCGCTTGACAGATTGAACGGTTGACACCATGTGTAAAATGTCTCACCGATGAGATGAAAATAATGGTATCAACATTTTTTTAGTCGGTAAAATGAAAAAATAAACGGCAGAAAATAACTGTTATTTTTTGCCGATAAAATAAAAGTCAAAAGTAACTGTTATTTTTGCCCAAAAAACTATAAGGCACAAAATAACTTTTATTTTTGTGGGAAAAAAACAAAGAAATAAAAGTTAATATGTGACACTTTCGATAAAAACCATAGCCGATATGGCCCCTGGATGCAAATATTGAATCAATAGATTATTATTCCATTTCGTATTGATTGGATTTCTTTTCATATACTTTCTCTCTCTATTTCACACTTAAATCTCTCTTATTTCTTACTGTTAAAGAAGTTTCACTTCTGCCACGTGTACGTTGCTACACGCGAGTTTTTTTTTTAAAATATGTTTTGTATTAAATTAAATTTGCTAAATTATCAACAGATATTCTGTAAAAAACTGGCTGGTAAAACTATTCATAATTTCTTTTTTATCGAATTTTTCAGAACACCAAAATTTGTACCTCTAGACTAGAATACTGCAGTCAGAAAAAAAATTTCTCGGAATAATATAAAAAAACATCATATTTAGAAAAAAATGGCATAGACTTTGCTCCAGAGAAAATTTGCCGATCCTAAAATTCTCTAAAAATAATATAAAGCTTCTATAAGAAAGATAAATACATAAAAATATATCGTTTTTAGAGAAAAATAAATTTTTTTTTCTGATAAAACATTTGTATTTATTGAAGAAAATACTTCTCATAACGAAATTTTTATCGAAATATAGGAAAAAATTTTTCATTTTCAATTTATTTTTATCTATAAATGGGAATTTTTTTGTGCGAGAAAAATATTTAACGAAAAATATTTAAAATATTTATATAGTTTATTATAGAGACATTGAAATATTTCCATTTCATAGAAGTGAAGAAATATTTCTTCGAAAATGTGAAAATTTATTCTATTTGAAGAAAATTTTATTTGTAAAAGAGAAAATTACTGTTATCGAAAGTAGAGAATTTTTTTTACCGCAGAAAGATGTGTGCTTTTTTCTGAGTATGCCTTGAAAAGATTAAAATTGATTCTGAATTTTAAAATTTTTACTGCTATAAGCAATAATTATGCAAATTCAGCTTAAATAGACTTATTTATTTAAATTTTCACAATATTTGCACCTGCAACTCCATTTTTAAATTCAAACTTACGATCTCAACTTAGAAATCATCACTATAACAAAC
This sequence comes from Tetanocera ferruginea, assembly GCA_958299015.1. Taxonomy (NCBI): domain Eukaryota; kingdom Metazoa; phylum Arthropoda; class Insecta; order Diptera; family Sciomyzidae; genus Tetanocera; species Tetanocera ferruginea. The sequence goes on along the minus strand of OY282642.1, from coordinate 154,714,651 downwards.
GTTTATATTTTGCCAGTTGAAATAGCATATTTTTCAAAATAAAGTGTATTTTATCTTATTTCTTATAATGCAATTTTATCATCTGCAAATTAAGGTAGGTATGCATCTTTCATATCACAACTCTACGAACAGCCACACAGTCGCTTAAATTTTGCAACACTTTTCTTCAATCATGCCCCAGTGTGCGGCATTGCTGCGCCAAAATGCTGTTAAGCATAAGAGCAGCTACAAAAAATATCAACCCCTCCTCCCCGCAAGAGTGAGAAAGTAAAAGTTTTATGCAAATAAGTACAACGAAACGAGTGTATTTTGCCAGATATATTATTTCAATTTGTTCGATTTACTGTGCGCAGCAGAAAAAGCTTTTATAAGTTGCAATATTTGCATTTGTTACACTAACGCTATCTCACTCTAGCAATTGTCTCAAGGGCTGCTGCAAGTAAGAGTGGCAAATAATTTTCAATAACAGTTAGAGTGCAAATGCACACAGTTACCGATACAGTTACAGTCAATGCGATATACACTGAAAATAAACCGCTATAGTTATTGGTAAAGCAGCTGATACTGTTGGCATGCATAAATTTTAGCTGCTAATTTTGCTCAACCCAGCTATTTTTATGTCTTCGAACAGTGTCTTGGTAACATGAAGCAACAGTGAATGCTTTTTCTGTTTGTCACCAACTGTTTCTTAACGATCGCCAATAATTTTAACTGCTAATCAGCTCTGACAGCAGCTACCTTGGCAGCCCATTTTATGTTACGCATCGTATCGAAAAGCCATAAAGTTTATGTCTAAATTTATGTTTGTATTAGTTTTCTGTTTTCCCATTAAACCATCCCTTTCTTCTGATATTAGCACCTACTTCTTGCATTGCTGCTAACAAGCTGACTTTAATTTTATTGTTGGCTTTATTTTGACTGTCTGCTGGTTTTTGTTATTTTTTTTCTTTGTTTTGTTGAAGGCACGAGTTGAAAATGTGTTGTGTTGATAGGGTTGTTTGCTGTATGTGTGAGCTTGAGCTTTATTGGCAAATACTTGTACTGTTGTTTGTTTTTCTTTTTTTTTTTTTTTTTTTTTTTTTTTTGTACTTTTCGATTTTTATTGGTTTTTGCGGTATTTTAGGTGCACATAAATTTGACACCATTTTGCCGGAAATTATTTGAAAAGCAGTAAATATTTTTAATATGATTGCAGTTGTTAAGCATTTGCTATTCCATTTAGTACAGATTTATGGTTATAGGTCCCAAAAGACGTCACATGCTTAACAGAAAAGCTAACCGTTAGTAGATGGTGGCATATTTTGTGTGCTGCTTGTTAGCGCATTCAAATATTTTCTGTTTTATGTCGCATCATAATTTTATTAAAAAAAATAAAATCAAATTCGTTACGAGCACACGTTCTGTGAAACAATTCCAATTTAGAAAATTTGACGTCAAGCTAACTCAATTTTAAAGACTTTGTGGTGGAAAGAAATTGTGAAGATTTGAAATTGTTTTTGTGTTTTAGAAAAGGTTAAGAAAGTGGTAACGAGTTTTTGTGGTTTAGATAGGGAGGGAGTCGGTCTGCAATGCAGCACTTTGATTTTAATCTTTTTTTTTTAGCTTATTACAAAGGCTTATAAAAAGTTGTTCAAAAGCTTATTGCTGGAAAGTTTCTTAAAGACTTTAAGAGTGGTTCTGATTCGCTTAAGATTTTTAAATATGCACTTTTTTTCAACACGGTGTACGTAAATATAATGAGGTTGAGAGAAATTAATAGCTCAACTGAGGGTATTTTTTTTTTTGAGCATTTCATCTCTATACAGTAAACTATATCTACATATATATAAACAGATGTTGGTTCTTATAACAGAGCAAGATTTTATTGAGTTTCTTTTTTTGTAAACTATTATATCTTAAATTTTGTTTTTAAAACTATACGGAAAGTGCATATCTTAATATATACGCTCAAAACAAAAAAAAATGCTAGCATATCAAACAAATCATGGCTTAAAATAACAGATTTCACTGTTAAATACCATCCAAAAAATTAAACTTTAAAATCAACAGTCGGTTGACTGTTAGTCTATAGAACACGAAACCCATAAAAATTTACGTTTCGATTTTTGTTTACTTTTTTGAAAGTTACTGTTTAGCCGAGTGTGCTGACGTGTGCGTCTTGTTCTCAACTGACCTTAATTCAAATACCGGCAAGACCAACAAAAAATTTTTTTGTTAAATATTTTTTTTTGTTTTAAATTAAATGTACAGTTTTTTGAAGAGTGTAGCAAACTTATTTTGAAGCTTATTTTTGGCCAAGCAATTAATAAAGCAGAATTAGAATTTCAATAATTAAATTACAATTTTTGATACTCACACAGTTAGGTTTCGAACCCATGTCCTCCGCATGACAGTCTATCACACTTCCACTGAGCTATTGGCAATGATAACATAAATATGGCAAAACACAATTAAAAACTATTGCTTTAAGACGACCGCTTAAAGAAGACCGAAACTATTGCTTATTGTGGTGACCATGGCATGCAGGTTTAGCCTGGGTCAAAGCCCGGGTTCGATCCCCAGCCGCGGCGAAAAGTTTTTTAAATAAAAAATTTTTCTGATCGGTCAAACCTCAGAGAGTAAACAATGCCATGTAAAACTTCTAGAGAACATGAACTTTTAGCCGTTCGGAGTCGGCATAAAACATGTAGGTCCAGTTCTCGGTTAATTGTGTGCAAACATTTTATAACACACACAACACAATTGATCATAAGAAGCTCGGTCAAAGTCCTTTCAAGGGCTGAAATGACCAATTTGTTTTTTGTTTTTTTTTTTTTTTTTGCTTAAAAAGACAGACATTTCAACAGAAACACAAAAATATTTCAACCGATGATTTTAACAGCACAAAAATTCTTTGAAACATTCATTCAACACAGAAAACTGTTAACTTAAACAAAAATCATTACAATACAATTTAACAGTGTTCTGAAACAGTGGCCGACTGTTAATATTACAGTTGATATTTTTATCAGTGTAAAAGACAACCGTCTTGCTACGTGCTCTAATCGCTCAAACTGTTATAGTTGTAATTGCTATGCTTTTTTAAACATGTGCAGCCAGAACCAGAACCTGTTTCGCTATTGCAGTGCTTTTTATATGAAAAAATTGTTAGCCTAAAATTATGCACTCAAAATTTATTTGATATTTATAAGTGAAGCCACATTGACGACGATTACTTAATTATTTTGAATTCGTACCGTCATATGATGGACTTCTATACTAGTAAGTAATAAAGTGCCTAAATATTTATTGTTGATGATATGATCTTTCTATTAAAAACTTCGTATTTTGCTTGTTTTCTTTTTCTGTGAGAACAAAACTGATTATTTTCTGTAAGAATGATATTTTTAATATTGTTTGTTTCCAGTTTCTTTTACATTCTTAGAGATTATAATTATACTTAAACAAATCAATATGTACGATTTTTACTACAGTTTTTATACCCTAAACCTGAAAGGTCAGGGTATACATATTAACTTTGTGCAAACGTTTGTAACGTATAGAAATAAGCGAGTCAGATATAGAAAAGTATATATATTCTTGATCAGCGTCACCTCGTGAAGCTACTGGAATAAAACTTGGTATGTGTAAATTTTTCGTCAACATCTAAATGCATATAAAATATGGGCTTCATACGCCCACGGACGCGCCCATTTTAAATAATATTATTGTATTTCGGAAAACAAGGTTTAGGGTATTTTATAGTCGGCCCAGACCGAGTTAAGACTTTCTTTGCTTGTTTTTTTCTTGAATGTCAGAATTTTTTTAAAGGACCTTGAATTTTCACCACTTTTTCAAAAGCATTTTTATGCAATCGGCGAAATGGGATAAAATCATGCATAACTATTTTTAAATTTTATTAAATCTATTTAGTTTATGTGTGGATTAATGCTTATTAATGTTGTTTTAGTTTTATATTTATAAATATGCTTTAAGACTTCTTTCGATTATTCTTGAAAATTCTTGTTGATTGCTGAAGATTGAGAACTGTTACGTATACTTAGAGCTGCTTGGTATAGTACTTAAATTGAGCTGAAAGATATCTTATTGGTTCGGTTAAAATTTAATTTAAAACTGTTCGCAGCAAAACGAAAATATTTTAAGGATTGTTTTTCAGACTCGAAACAAAAAATAACAATGAAAATGTTTTTGGTTCATAAAGTTTTTGAAGTGAAACTTCTTTAGTCACGTATACAACATACGGCGAACTAAACGGGGAGTAAGACCGATGAAACACTAATGAAACGCAGCGAATAGATGTAATTAGATAACTCACCATAAGTCATGGTGAATTGATTAGTTCAAACAAATTAAACTAAACAAATTAAATAACTCACCATAAGCCCTGTTGGAATGGTTTGAGTCCCAACTAACGAAACTAACCAAACGGACCTAACGAAGAAAAGCACCTAATCATCAAAGTTTGAGTACGTAATGTTTTGAATGGAAACTACATTAGCAGCTTACAGAGCAATATGGCGAAATGAAACGGGTAGTAAAACCGAACTAAAAGGTTTAAAACCTCGCAGTTTGTGCTTCTATTGCCAAGTATAAAGCATTTTAGAATGGTGATTGCATTACAATACAGCTAATTGCATTGAATCTGCTTTAAATCAGGCCCTAAATTGTTTCATCTTAATGAAATCAATTTTACATCGTTTCAAAACAAGGAAGATAAACTTGCCGAAATTAATGTCTTCAACTTTTTTCCTTTTTATCACCACCAATTGTCCTTTTTCTACATAAAATTTGTGGATAAAGGTTCTTACAATAAATTAAAACTAGTGGCATGGTATGATGGATGTAGTATGATATAAAACTGATTGAATCTACTCTTTAACTTTAATTTTTTTATTTATACTACATTTAAGGGTTAATCACTACTTTTGGGTGACATTTTCACTTATACCGTGCGTGGCGTCCACACACATATTTTTTCAATTTTCATTTGTTTCATTTCATTTCATTTAATTTCATCATTCAGTTGTTGAAATTGAAAATGTCTGGTGTCGAAATTCGAACATGTCTTCAACAGGATATTTTGTTATAAATAAATTTAATAGAAATCTTTGAGCAAATTAAGAACAAATGTTCGGAGAAACATATTTAGCCGTTATTTTTAATATAAGCAAGATAAGACTAAGCATAATGCTATGTCTACACAGAGAGTTAAGTTTGAGTTACCAGTACAAAGCTGAGCTTGCGTTACCAGTACAAAAATGTGTGATTTAACTCAGCTTTACTCATAATATATTCTGAGTTTTTTATGACTCAACGCAAAAAGTGCCCAAAAGTATGCAGAAAATCATATACAAGTGTATATTTTGTGGTATTTTTTGTTGAAAGAAACTTTTTTTATAAGAACTGTCAAAATATAACAGCTGATTCGCAAATTATACGAGCAAGTAATTTATGTTTTTAACTTTATGTTGTTATTTTCTTTAAAAATGAGCAGAATAACTTCGAAAAGGAATTGGGCAAGAGTAGAAAATGAAGTTTTCATACAAACAGGGGGATGAAAAAAGCAGAGCTTTCGCATAGCAAGAAAAAAACGCATATGTACGCAGAGATACCAGCAGCATTGTCGGCAAATTAAACTCAATTCTGCTGCGGTATTTCTGTGTGAACAACTTCGGTTAAATGTTAGTTACAATTAACTTCACTCTCTGTGTAGACATAGCAAGAATACTAAAATCCTAGTTTAGACATAAAATATAGGCTTTTGATGGTTTTTTTTTAGAACCGAATTTATAAAGATGATGTAGAAAATGTGTAGCGCAATAGTGGAGTTTTGAAATTTGTCGTTTTTCTTTCCACAAGAAACAAAATGTTAATCAAAACAAGTGTTTTTTGTAAACTTCTGATCAGAAGCACGTTTTGAATATCGTTTTGAATAACTTTTAATACAAAATTTATATATAGTTTTGTGAGAAAAAAATAATAAATATTTAACTTATCAAAACTAAAAAAAAACACAAAAACTTTTAAAAAATATGTCTTCAGCAACAATATGTTTGTAAAATTGGCATCCAAACCACAAGCAGATAAAAACTAAATAAGTTATTTTCATAAATCTGGCAAGTGTTGACTTAGAAATAATGTGCGTCAAACAAGTGAAACACACATACACACACACACTTTACAGCGCTATTTAAATGCGAATATAGCAATTTATATTTACATCTTGTGCACGCATGGGAACGCCCAAAACAAGCATATGTATGTTACATGCCAGCATTATTAGCTTATAAATAAATACATATAGAAAAACAAATACAAATACAGAAACAAACACAAAAATACAAATAAACCCACTCAATATGCTCATTATATGCTCCATTTGATTTGCAACTCTTTGACACTGTTAACATTTATAAAATAAAATAATTTAAAAGCAATTTTCTAGCACAGCAATTTGTGCCAAAAATTCAGCTTCAAACACAGGCAAAATATTTTTTAAAACAAACACACGAACGAGTACATCCCAGTAGACAATGACAGCGCTGCTAGCAGGCCTTCCTGTGGATTTTGTAGTACTGCCGCGCTCATATACAATTACACTTTCTTTTTTATATGAAGTGGGAAAATTTTTCAGGCCTTCTGCTCCGATAGCTCAAAAGAGGCCTGATAGAAGCATTTCTTAAGAATGGCTAAAAGAAGGGGTAAATCAAAAGTATTGAAAAAATATTTTTTTCTTTTAAACCCTTTTCTGTTTATTATATATTCTATGATCTTATCTTCTCTCCTATGTGTTTTTTTTAAGTCAGATTAATTTCAATCTATAATCTTTGATATAGCAGTAAGAAGGGCCATTATTATGTCATATTTTTAAACTGATATATATTCTTACTTTAAACGAAAAAGTTGCCCTGAAGTATATGAAAAGTCAATCTTTGAAAGGAAAAAAGGTTTGTTGTGCTGCCGTTTGTGCAGCAAAAGAAGGCCTTCAAGAAGTGCTCATAAGAGCAGCGAGGAAAGGATGTGTTTAGTCTTCAAAAGTAGCACTCAATGCAGACCTTCGTCTGAAGAGCGCTAGTTTAATTGCCTATTGGGATAGTGCCACCTCACACACACAAACACACACACACAGTACGCCACACATTCGTTCCTGCTGCTTATTCATGCAAATTTTCATTCACTTTCAACAACATTTAAACCCTTCAAAAATATTTCCTTCTTTATGTTTGTGCGCCAGACTCTACTTTTATATCATTAAAATATATAAAAGTGTTCATATTCTGATAAATTATTGAATTTTCACATATGTACAAACATATTTAATTTTCTATAATCCATTGAATTTTATCTATTTTGTTGCATGCATCTCCACCAACCACCATCTACCAACATCAACTAACAATCCTCAATGTCAACTAGATATGGCGCCGATCCAAATCCGCCCGATGGTGGAGCATCCGTTGTTTTGTCACTACTTGACAAGTTGACAGAAAATGGTCGCAATTACGTTTTCCAGAATGTGTCCTGTTTGCAAATTCTGCTTCGTAATATTCCACAGATCGAATTGCCATACAAGGTAAGTTAAAAGCATAATGTCAGAGAGGGTGATGGGGGAGAGGGGGGAGGATAACACACTCGCACACACACACACACACACAAACTATGCCCATAAAAATTGGGCGTATTGTTACTGTGACAATATCAAACAATGGTATTAAGTTCAAAATATGTAGTTATTTATTGTTGATGGGTGGAAATGAATGATTGCTAAGTGGTAGGCGAGTGTTTGTAGGCAGTGTAAAAATAGAAAATAAAAACAAAAACAAAAGCTAAAAGCACTTGACGGTTACAGAAATGGTTGTAATAAATTGTTGAATTTTTTAAGAAGTTACAAAAAAAGTTGATGGAATGGCGTGAAGTGGGCTGAATGATTGGTTTGTCAGCGCATCGATATTAAAGTTTAGACATCATAATAAATGTTTATTTCAGTGCCTTCAAAAGTGTTCAATTTGGAATAAAAATAAACAAGAAAAAACTTTTTTCACTTCCTAAGATGTGTGCGCTGCCTTTTATTTCAAACCAACTAAGCTGTTGTGGGATTTTCGATGGTTTGTCCACTTTTTATACCCTAAACCTGAAAGGTCAGGGTATATTAACTTTGTGCAAACGTTTGTAACGCATAGAACGAAGCGAGTCCGGTACAGAAAAGTATATATATTCTTCATCAGCGTCACCACGTGAGTCGAGCTATCTATGTCCGTCCGTTCGTCAGTCCGTGTATGTGTTGTCCGTATACACAGGATAAGAAGAAGGAGTTGAGATAATTGGATGAAACTTGGTACACATGGTCACATGCACCCAAGGATCTGCACTATTGAATATTTTTGGAATCCGCCCACGGACACGCCTACCTCCCATACAACGCAAAAATTTAAAACTGCATAACTCAGCTCATAATAAGTCTACAACAACAAAATTTGGTATGTGTTTCTTTTATACTAACACAAAGATGTTTTTGAAAAATGGACGTCATCCGCTCACGGACACGCCCACCTCCCATACAACCCAAAAATTGAAAACGCAATAAATAAGCCTCTGTTTAACCTACAGAGCTAAAATTTGGCACGTATGTTTTTTATAACAAAAAAAAGATGGTTTTGAAAAATGGACATCATCTGCCGACGGACACGCCTACTTCCCATACAACGCGAAAATTGAAAACTGCATAGCTCAGCTCATAATTAGCCTACAACAATAAAATTTGATATGTATGTGTTTCATACCAACACAAATATGTCTTCGGAAAATGGACGTCGTCCGATCACGGACACGCCTACCTCCCATACAACCCAAAAATTGAAAACGCAATAAATAAGCATGTGTTTAACCTACAGAGCTAAAATTTGGCACGTATGTTTTTTATGACAAGATAAAGAAGGTTTGGAAAAATGGACTTCATCCGCCCACGGACACGCCCATTTACAATTAATTTTTTTTTTTTTTTTTTTTTGAAAAGTGGGTTTAGGGTATTTCATAGTCGGTCTAGACCGACTTTAGACTTTCTTTACTTGTTTTGTTTTGTAAAAAGTTTTGAACAATAAAAAATTATTGTATGGATTGACAAAGCTTTGGTGACAATTAAAATTTGCAAATTGATTATTTTCAATCGTATCGCGGAGAGAAATTTAAGCTGAAAACATTCCCAAACAAATTAATTTTTGGAGTAAATCTGAGCTAAGCCATAATATTCTTGATATCAAAACCGAATGTGATTGTTTATAAAAAAAAATTAACACGCTCATTCATGCATAATGTATGTGATTTTTATATCATTTATCAAAAAATTAATATGCTCATTTGTGCTCAACTTATGTCATTATGGCATGGTTTAGAAATACAAAAACATGCTCATTTCTGTACAAAGCATGCCATTTATGGACTGATACTAAACAAATTAATATGACCAATCTTTAAAATTCTTTAATTGTTTATCAGAATGTATAAAATGTCAGCAATATTTCGAAATAAACAAAAAAATAATATACGCTGAAGCAAAATATGAATACGCTGAAGCAAGCTCTCATATTAAGCCATTGTACAAAATGTACAAGTGGCTCAAGCAACAAAAAACAAAAAAATGTGACTAAAATCATAAAAAAAATTATATTTTCAATGTCTAAATAAGATACTTCATACACAAAAATAAGCAAAATAAAATTTTTAAATTTATTCTTTGCACTTTTTTACACTTTTATACTAACCGGAACAAAAACCAACTGAGAATTATGTTGTTCGGTTCTTATTTTTTTTATGTGCATAAACAACAACAACAAAATTATTTTTTTACAACCCAGTCCAAGACAGGTATTGAGCACAAATTGTCGTATTTATCAAAAAAAATTTTAAGCCCAATTTCTGGCATAAACTGTGAACGTGAATAGCTTGCTTTGAGATGGTTTTGAGCTCTATTGAGCTGATTTCAGTTATGAACGCTCTGAGCTTGATTTTAGCCCATTTTTTTCTCTCCGTGTATATAGAAATTTGAATTAATGCAATAAAAAAACAGTCATAAGCATTCATATTTACTGTTTTCAAGGTAAAATTATTAAACCGAGTGAATCAATTTAAGAAAAAGTTTAGAGGAGTTTATTTTTTGTGTACTTGTAAAAAACAAAACTGACTTTGAGATTAAAAGTTTGTTTTTTTTTATAAATTGTAAAAAAATATTCTAAAATTGTTAATAAAAAAATGTTCGTTAATGTTATTGTAATGCATAAATATAAGCGGTACTTGATACGTATATGTTTTGTGTTCTTCTAGAGTTCCCAGAATATTCTTATTCACTGCTTACGAAATTGTTTGAATTTAAATTTCTCTTCATAGCGTTGGAAGTCTCAGTGCTACATTGAATTTCAGAAATAGTCGGTTTTGTCTAGTTTCCATTGACTATCGGGTGTTTTAAGATTTTTTTTAGAGTTTATCAAACGTTGCAGAAACTAAACATAAGAATTTTTAAGAGTTGTTTAGGTAGTGCAAGAATCAAATCTCTACATATTTGCTAAAAAAAAAGTAAACACTTCTTTGAGTACCGCAAATGTTCTATAGGTGAACTCATTCTTCCTTAAGCCTAGTACTCTGCTCGTGAAATTTTGCTGGCAACATTCATTTTTTTTTTTTTCATGAAAATTCTGACAAATATTCTGTTTTATTTTATATTGTAAAATTTTAGAAAGTCATGCTTTACATCTCAAAATAGAGAAAAATAAATTCATAAAAACAAAAAATGTACAATTGTCATTTTCCACTTCAAAATAATAGCCTAGACACATTGACTGCGGTTGCAACATAACAACACGAGGTGAAAACGAAAATTTTGGCATGTTGTCTACGACTTGATTATTTTGAATGCAGCACGACAAGCCGTATTTTCATATCTTTTTATTATTAAACATCGAATTATCATTAAAAAACAAACACTTAACACAAATACAAAGAGACCGAACAATAAAAACACAAAAGAAGCACGAAATCAAACAAAAACATTAAGAAATGCCGATGTTCTTACTCTTGTCGCACGTCAAAATAGAAAAAGGTTCTAAATCGACGACAGCAACATTGCTGCAATGACGCATTGTCGTTGCAACATTTTCACCACATTCACCGCCATAAGAAAAGCATGTAAAAAAAATTTGACGTTTGACGCAATGCTGCAGCCGCAGTCAATCAATGTGTCTAGGTTATAAATAGGCAGTTCAATTCAATTGTCATAAAAAAATGTTGCAAGAGAAATGTTTCACAGCGGAATAGAGTACAACTTTGACGAACATGTTGTGAAAAATTTCACACATATTTCACAACAATCGTTTTTTGTATGTAGCTTTGAGTAAAATTTCACAGGAAACTAAACAGAGTACTATGCTTTAGAATCAAACTTTGAAAGTTGCATTAAAAAAAGAATTTAATATTCGAAAAATATAGTAATGATATGCTTTCTTGTTGTCATATAATTTTATTAATATTCTCATATTTCTTTTAGCCAGTTCCTTATGGTACACGCAGAGAAATGTTCTTTGAAAAATATGGTAGCCTGCTGATGGACAAAATACTACGTAAGGAGCAGGTTTACGGAGTTATGTCATTGAGACATTTATGCCGGTAAGTATAGCTAAGACTTAAAACTAGGAAAGACACAAGCATCAGTCACTACTAGATTTTGGCCTTTAAGCACGCTATTTATTATTTTAATACAAACTATCATAACAGAAATAAAGGTTGTTTATTTTAATCATATACATAAGAAAATAAGTTGCATAAAAAGCAACTGATAGAACACGTTCTAATAAATCTGTTCATAAAGCTTTACACTCCACATTCAAGAAAGCTTTCTTTCTCTCACCGGCTTGAATTTTTTTTAAAAAATCCCCATCATTATTTAAATAGTAGTCACTAAGCACAAAATTATCTTTTTCTAACATTCTTAGGGTTACCATCTTAAGTTATGACTGTAAATAAATCTTTACCTTTTAACTTACTTTCTTCAAAAAATTGTCAGTTCTTCTCATTGTCCTTGTTCTTGTCCTTAGAAACAAAAGTCATCAATCAACTTGAGCCCAAATTTTACGTTTGTAACACGTTACTGATTAAATACTGAGTTGTGAGCTACTTATTTTAAGCTGCTTGACTTTTGGTCTTACCTTGAGTTATCATTTAATAATGTTTAACCAACAAAAAGTGTTGCTATCTCACCTTCGCACCTAAACTTTCTATCAACTTTTGTAACATTTTAATTTGCAACCCGTTTTTCTGTAGAAAAAGCTCAATTAATTATAGAATATTTTCTACATTTTGTATAAATGTAGTTAATATTAATTTTTCAAAACGGTTATTACTGGAAGACAAAGATGGGTTAATTTCCGTTTTTCTGCTAGCGATTTAATAAAATTTGGTTCTTTGCTTTGAAAATATATGGAACCTGATACGTTAAATTAATCTGGAATTTGGCTGTGCTGTAGACAATGTGAACAATGACAACAACAACAAACAATATTTTAATACAACATTGTTCTAGGCAGCTGTCAGAAATTTTGCAAGATGACGGACTCGGTGCGCTGTGGCTGTCATAAATGTTATCTAGAGAAAAAGCTTAGAAGCGAAAATCATAGAAAAACAGAACTTTATTGAGTCGTAGCCGTTAGTCGCTGTGAATATGGATGTTGTTGTTGTTGTTTTCTATTGTTCTGTCTTAAGCGATTTAGTTAACTTTTGGCGTGAAGAAAGTGTTTTTTTATTGTTCTGCCTCGTGTAACGGATACGACAAAAGTTATTCGCTTTATTATTGTTTTTCCTGTTATAAACAGTTGTTTGGCTGGTTGGTTGGGTTCAATTCATTAGGTGGGCAAACTTATTTAGCCCCCACTTAAGCAGGTCATTAAAGCCAAGTTTAAGTCTGAATGGCAGTGACACAATTGACGTCATAATGCGTGGGTGTTGAAGCAAGGTTAAAATGCGGCGAGTTTTTTCTTTTGCAATCAAATTAAAGCCTACGACCCCAGTGTTGTTGCTAGGACTGCTGTGAACGCATTTTGATTGAATTCTTTGTGTTTTTCTAGTGAAATTTTATGACTTCAGTTATTTTATGACTCAAAATTGCGTTGATTTATTGATGAATTTTATGGTATTTCTTTTATATATATTTTTGCCATTTTTTTGTAATTTATTTGCTGGCTTTTGTATGGTTTGGGATCTGCATATTTTTTAATTTAAACATGCCGTAAAATTTTATCGTCTAAACTTTGACGTTTAAATTGTGAAGCACTTTAAGGGTTGAGAAAATGCGTTTAATTTCGTAGAAAGCAGGTTATATTGGGCAGAGAAGCTGTAAAAATATTGTTATGATGATAGTAAAGCTTTTATTTTCTTCAATTTATTTTGCTTCAATAAGTTGTGTAAAGTTTCAATGAAAAAATTCTGCAGGTTTTATAAAGCTTTTGAAGCTTTATAATACAAAAGTCGGGAAAAGGTTTTAAGCTTTGAAAAACAACTTCTTAAAAACCTTACAGAATTTAAAGCTTAAGCTAAGTTCTTAAAAAAATGTTGGCAAGTTTTCAAGGTTTCTGAGACATTTGCTTCTGTCTGAAAGTTATGCCATGAAAGATAATACAAAAAAATTTAATTATCACGTGAAATAAACTTTCATATAACTTTGAAGATAAACTGGAAAAAAAAGAAACATCCGCACATTAAATGCTCACACCTTTCGCAAAGTCAGTATATTGCCATACAAATGACCTTTGGCCAATAGCAGCAACAACAAAAAATAACAACAACAACAATAAAAACTATGCTATGCACTCCAGCAACTACGACAAAATACTTATCGATGATTTATGTTTATTTGTTCACGCTAAGCGTGACAATTTGTCTTCTTCAGCAGAAAATAAAAGTAATGTATTCAGAAAATATCCAAAAGAGTGACACCCACTAAAAAAAAAAAAATTAACTGTGTCTGCATTTGACCTTCGGTTGATAAACTGTTGTGAAATTGCGAAGCGGTTCAAGACAATTTTTTAAACGATGCTTTTCAAAAAAGTCACAAGCTTTTAATATAAATGCAAAAACCAAAAAGAAAAAAAACTCAAGTGTATGAAATTATTTAAGCAGCTCTACAAAAAAAGAACAGAAACCTATAAAGAATGATTAACTATTAAGAGGCTAAGGTTCATGTCATAGTCATTAGTTGCAGACAACATTCAAATAAAATTAAATTTTCTTAAATCAATAAATCAGGGTCAACAATAGTTTCAAGCTCCATTAATTCTTTTGAAAACTTTAACAGAAGCCAGAAAAAAAAATATATTGCATTGAGTTTCATCAAAATAAAAAATATGTTTGTTTTATTTTCCATTTAATGTCAATAATTTCTGTCTGTCTGTTTTTCCATCAATGCCGAAGCTTTAAACATGTCGCTAGATAGCTAAAAACAGCTCTTATGATGTGTAAAAGCTTTTAATGAACTTTTGTTTGTTAGACTGAGTATTATAAATAAAAAAAAAACTTTCAGCTAACTTTAAAGTTTGCCAAACTTTTGCTTGTATATCAAATAAAAAGTTACAAATTTGGTTTTTTTTTTTTTTCAGCTGCCGCATACGTGCCCAGCTGCGTTTTAATGGCCAGCTACCCGAAGGCATTGATACACTGCGTCTGCCAAAGCGTTTACAGCGTTATATTGATTTAATGGAAGAGATCGAAGGTGCCGAGAGCATTAGCGAAGTTGATGAAGACGAGGACAAAGACAAGCATAAAGATGCTGAAGACAAGCCACCAAAACCGTCAAGTAGTGGCAAGCAGAAAAATGTTGCCACAAAAGAACTGTTGGAGCAGCCATTAGTAGTTTAAGCAATAAGTTAGTTTTAAGTTAAGTATTAAGTTTTAATTTTGGTGACCGTGGCATGCAGGTTAAGTGTGTGGCTTAGCATGCTCGGAGCCCGGGTTCGATCCCCAGCCGCGGCGAAAAGTTTTTTCAATAAAAAATTTTTCTGATCGGTCACCACCTCTCTGCAGACAATGGCAAACCTCAGAGAGTAAATAATGCCATGTAAAGCTTCTTGAGAACATGAGCCGTTCGGAGTCGGCATAAAAAATGTAGGTCCAGTTCTCGGTCAATTGTGTGCAAACATTTAATAACACACACAACACAATTGATCATAAGAAGCTCGGTCAAAGTCCTTTCAAGGGCTGAAATGGCCAATTTGTTTTTTTGTTGTTTTTTTATTAAGTTTTAATTAATATATATATATATTTATATTAAATGAAACAGTTTTATGTATGTATATAGCTACAATTATATTGTGACAAAGGCATCAAAAATATATTCACTTACTTGTATGTCTCTTCGCTGACGTTGATGTGTCCGGGTACACCGGTTGTTTCTGTGCGACTTGTTAGATTAACCGTATTACCAAATAGACAATATCGTGGCACTCTATTACCAATAACACCGGTTACAACTTCACCCGAGTGTATGCCAATTGTTATTTGCTGAAAGTAAAATAAATGTAAAATTTATATTTTTCCAGTGTTGAATGTGAAATATATGGCAGATTTTAAATAGACTTTAAGTATAAATAATTCGATTTAAGTTAATTAAGCGCTCTATTTTAGGTTGCTAATAACCAAAACCTGTTGCAGATATACTCTAAATTTAGTAAAATTAACCATAGCTTAAGATAAACGCTAAACAATGAATAAATCTTTGATAATTTTATTCATTTTTAAATACGTTTTTCTATACTTCAAGTGAATGAATACCATGGAGCAGTCTGTACCAACAGGTGGATGCAATTGTAATCACTTTAGTTAGCAACAACTTCTGCTTTGTCATAATTTGTTTTTTTTTTATATTTAAAGATGAAAAAACTTCATGTTATTTTTAGAAAAATAAATCTTTATCGTATGTGGGTTGATTTCTAAGAGTATCAGTTCAGATTTCTTTTACAAAAATCAAACAAAAATCTACAAGTTGGTAAATTTGTTGAGTTGAGTTTAGAACAGAAATTAATTTTTAATTAAGGGGACGTGACACCTTCAAAAAAAAGTTTCTTTTAATGTTTTTAAATGCCTATAAGTTGAATAATAAATACACACTAAAACTAGTAAGGTATATCTTCGACTGGGCCGAAGTTAAAATACCCCCACGGCCGATTCTTAAAGGTAAAATAATCTTAAATTGGAGAGCTTTTTTTATGAGATTTTTAGAGATTTTATTACTTTTATGTGTCTAAAATACATACATATCAAATTGTTTTCCTACAGCTTAAATATAAGTCATTTTATAACGTTTTCAATTTTGGGGTTGTATGGGAGGTGGGCGTGTTAGTTTGTGTATCACGCCCATTTTTAACCGACTTCAAAAAGGAGGAGGTTCTCAAGTTGGTTGGTTTCTCTGTTTTTTTTTTTTTTTTGTTTTTTTTTTTTTTTTTTGTGACATCGATTACTCCTAAAGTACTTGCCCGATTGCCGTAATTTTTTGTCAACATATAGACATTATCAACGCGGAGGTGCCCGTCTATGAAAGGGGGCGGTATTCAGAAAAGAGGCGTGTCTCTATAAGAAAAACACTGTATCTCAGTAAATATTGACACTACGGTAATAAAATTCACAGTAAAATTACAAGAGCGAGCACAAATATTAAAAATGACGATCACTTAAGTGGGCGTAATTCTAAAAAAAGGTGTGGCAATATTGTAAAAACTCTGTATCTCGAAGAAAATTGACACTAGAGTACTGAAATTAAGTACAGAGGTAGGCAAAATTATTAAAAATTACTATCAAAAAAGTGGGCGCTATTCAACAAAGGGGTGTGGCAATATAAAAGAATTACTGTGTCTTTGAAAAGTATTGATACTAGGGTACAGAAATTTATTACAACGGTAGAAAAAATTACTACAAATTTTTGTAAAAAAAAAATGGGCGTTATTCGAGAAAGGGAGTGGCAATATTAAAAAAAACACTGTATCTCGATTACTATTGTTACTACGAAACTAAGATTTAGAACAAAGGTAGGTACAAATATAACAAATAACTGCCAGTAATGTGGGCGGTATTAAATAAAGGGGCGTGTCACTATAAGAAAAACACTGTATCTCAGTGAATATTGACACTACAGTACTAGAGTCAATAAAATTCACAGCAAAAATGCAAGGGTAGGTATACTTATAAAAAATAACGGTCAATTTAGTGGGCGTTATTCGACAAGAGGTGTGGCAATATTAGAACAACTCTGTATCTCGAATAATATTGACACTAGAGTACTGATATTTAGTACAGAGGTAGGCACACTTATAACAAGTTGTTGTCAATAAAGTGGGCGTCATTCGGCAAAGGGGTGTTGCAGTGTGTAAAAAAACTGTATAATATTGACTTAAGGGTGATCAAAGATCATTGTACAGGGGTAGGCACAGATCATAACTACAGGGGTAGGCACAGTCATAAAACAATTAATTTCAATAAAGTGGGCGTTGTGTGATAAATGGGTGTGGCAATATTTAAAACACACTGTATCTCGAATAATATTGACACTAGAGTACTGATATTTAGTACAGAGGTAGGCACACTTATAACAAGTTGTTGTCAATAAAGTGGGCGTCATTCGGCAAAGGGGTGTTGCAGTGTGTAAAAAAACTGTATAATATTGACTTAAGGGTGATCAAAGATCATTGTTAGAATGGGTAGAACTATTGAAAACACTATGACAAAGAGTGTGATATTCTCGACAAAGAGGCATGTCACTATTATAAACACACTATATTTCAGTTAATATTGACATTGGGGTACTGATAAAAATACAAGAGATCAGTACCTACTCTTGTGTAAAGATACTGACAAAGAACAGAATAAGAAACGACAGAAAAGCATTTTCCATATTATGAGCATAACTAATTGGTGTTTAATTAATATTTACACTTTTTTTGAAATATATCATTTTCTCTAAAAAGAAAGAAATAAAAACTTTTTAACAAAAAAAAAAACCTACTTCAAAATCACTACAAAGTAAAAAATAATTTTAATAACTTTTACTATTTATTTCTTGGTCAAATTTGATAATTTATTTATATTCATTATTATATTGGAAATCTTATGATATCAATTATTCTGAATTTTTTTTTATTTTTATCATAAATATATTAATTTTTTATGATAATAAAAGCTTCGAAGTCGGCGCTAATGTAATCAGATTTTTTGTGCAGCTGCAACACACATATAGCATTTTAATTAAGATTTAAGAAAAATTAAGATTACAAATTAATACAGCGTCACCGAAGCAGGATATTCCCAAATAAAAAAGTCTTAAATAGAGTAGGGATGGCAAAAATATCATCATTTTATGTCAATGATTAGCGCTGACTAGAAGCTTTTATAATCATAAAAAATTAATATATTTATGATAAAATAAAAAAATTCAGAATAATTGATATCATAAGATTTCCAATATAATAATGAATATAAATAAATTATCAAATTTGACCAAGAAATAAATAGTAAAAGTTATTAAAATTATTTTTTACTTTGTAGTGATTTTGAAGTAGGTTTTTTTTTTTGTTAAAAAGTTTTTATTCTAACACACCTTAGTTTTGATATAGAATACTTAAATACCGAGTTTCCGTCTTGTAACTTTAATATTATCCTCTTTAAAGATTTTTCAATTTTGGGGTTGTATGGGAGGTGGGCGTGTTTGTGAGTGGATATTGCTCATTTTTCGTACACACCTTATTTTTGACATAGAATATACAAATACCGAATTTCAGTATTGTAGCTGTAATATTAGCCTCTTTACAGAGTTTTCAATATTGGGGTTATATGGGAGGTAGGCGTGGTTTTCATCCGATTTAGCCCATTCTCGAACTTGATCTTAGTTTTTTAAAAATAAGCTTAAATATCGAATTTCAGCCCGATACCTTCAAAATTACGGCTGTAATCGTGTCCACAGACAGACAGACGGACAGACGGACAGACCGACAGACAGACGGACATGGCTAAATCAACTCGGGTGGTGATGCTGATCAAGAATATATATACTTTTCTATACCTACCACGCCTCCTTGTGGGCGTTACACACGTCGTGACAAAATTAATATACCCCTTACGCAGTACGCGTGGGAGTATAAAAATTCCAAAATAAATTCACACCGGTGAGCGGATATATACATTTTTTACACCGAACGGTGTTAATTTACACCGCTTACCCGGTGTGAAATGACAAACTTATCCGATCGTTGTGAAATAAGAAAATCAATGAAGAAAACAACTTAGAAATCACATCGAAATCTATTTTTGAGCATGTGTGCCATTTTATTTGGCATGGCATTATTTTTTATAGCAATTATAAATATTAAAAAATTACACCGTTCGGTGTTAAAAATTATTGTTTTGAGTATTCTAAATAAACACCTAACGGGGTTCAACACAAACATCCGATCGGATATTTAC
This sequence comes from Tetanocera ferruginea, assembly GCA_958299015.1. Taxonomy (NCBI): domain Eukaryota; kingdom Metazoa; phylum Arthropoda; class Insecta; order Diptera; family Sciomyzidae; genus Tetanocera; species Tetanocera ferruginea. The sequence goes on along the minus strand of OY282642.1, from coordinate 154,695,169 downwards.
TTATTTGCACCGATCGGTGTGAAAAAAATAAACCTTGTCGGATATTATATTCTAGCACCTTGACACGGTGTTTTTTAACACCGAACGGTGTAGGACTCCCTGGAACACCGATCGGTGTAAAAATTCTATAAAAATTTTTTAGTGTGTAAGATATCGTATTGAAAAATTAAATATACTAGTATCGCCTGGGTCGAAATTCGACCAATTCATTGATTGCCTCTTTATAATTACTAGTAAACCTGTTGCCCGAATTCGAGCAATTCAATAAAAATTAAATGTTAGCAACATTATAGACGCTTAATTTATGATATTCTATTCAAGCAGCTTTTTCCTCAATAACGATATATTCAGTCTCAATAATGATATAAAAGATCATCATCTGAATGCTTACAAATTATGATCTGACACTAACATTTTAAATGTAACTGTCAAAATACGAAGACGGACTTACACTAATATAACTTACTTATTTACTTAGATGGCTCTTAAAACCGTTGGTCGGTTTTGGCCTCGTCTAAGAATTTGCGCCAGCCTCTTTTGTCGTGCGCTTGCTGGCGCCAGTTGGAAATTCCAAGCGTTGTCAGATTATCCAATGCCTGGTCTTTCCAACAGAGATGCGGTCTTCCTCGTCTGCGTTGCCCACCGCTGGGTACCGAATCCAATAATTTTTTCGCTGGAGCTTCGTCGTTCATTGTCTCGACATGACCTAGCCAGCGAAGCCGCTCTATTTTAATACGCTTGACTGCTTCTCAATTGCCTACTGAGCCCAAAGTAACACCTGTTGGCAAGAGTTATCCTTCGTTTAATCGCAATACTGATATCATTGGAGGAGTTAATACTGGATCCCAGGTAAACAAAGTCCTTCACTACCTCAAAGTAGGTGTTGTCAACAGTGACGTTGTTTCCAAGACGCTGGGAATGTTTGTTTGTTGACACGAGATACTTCGTTTTATCTGCGTTCACTGCAATACACTTTCGACTCGACTCTTTTTCTAGCCTGGAGAATGCTGCACTGACTTCGCGCGTATTTTGGACTATGATGTCAATATCATCAGTATACGCCAGCAGCATAACACTCTTATAGAAAATTGTGCCGCTGCGTCTCAGGTCAGCAGCTCGGATGATCTTCTCCATTACTATATTAAAGAAGTTGCACGATAAGGAATCAACTTGTCTGAAACCTCGCTTGGTATCGAACGGAAGGGAGAGGTCCTTCCCGATTTTCACTGCGCTGCTGGTGTTGTACAGTGTCATCCTGAAAAGACGTATTAGCTTCGCAGGAATACCAAATTCAGACATGATGGAGTATAGGTGGCTCCTTATTGGACTGTCGAAGGCGGCTTTGAAATCGACAAAGAGATGGTGCGTGTCGATTTGTTTTTCGAGGGTCTTTTCCAAGATTTGTCGGAGCGTGAAGATCTGGTCAATGGTGGACTTTCCAGGTCTGAAGCCACACTGATAAGGTCCAATCAGTTGGTTGACGATGGGCTTCAGTCTTTCACACAATACGCTCGACAGGACCTTATATGCGATATTAAGAAGGCTAATCCCACGGTAGTTGGCGCAAATGGTGGGATCGCCTTTTTTGTGGATTGGGCAGAGCACACTGAGGTTCCAATCATCTGGAATGCATTCTTCCGACCATATTCTGCATAGAAGTCTGCATAGAATGAATTTAAACAGAGCTTCGCCACCGGTCTTAAACAGCTCAGCCGGTAGGCCATCGGCTCCTGCGGCTTAATTGTTTTTAAGCCGAGCTATAGCTGTTAAGACCTCGTTATAGTCGGGCAACGGAACTTCAACGCTGTCATCCATAATTGGGGTTTCCGGGATATCATCTCCACTGGCGGGATTGTTGTCAGCGTCACCATTTAACAGTCTAGAGAAATGGTCCCTCCATAAAATCAGTGTACTCTGGATATCTGTCACTAGATTCCCATTCTCGTCCTTGCAGGAAGAGGCTCCGGTCTTAAAACCATCAGCCAGGCGTCTTATTTTTTCGAAAAATTTTCGAGTATCACTAATATAACTACCGAGATAAATAATATTACTATTCAACAACATCGCTGCTTAACTTTTAAAGCTAAAAAACATAACTAATTTAAATAAAAACTAATTACAAAATAGATTTAGAAAAAAAATAACAACTAAGATATAATTAAAAAATTAATTAAAAATACTTACAGAACACCTAAATCATCAATTTATAGCATGAAACAACGCCAAAAAATAAAAAAAAAATTTTTTTTTGAAAACCGTTAAAATTTGACTGAGTTGTTTGCGCGGAAAGTGAAACTTTTGATTTTGGAACTGCATTTTTCGGACAATTGACATTTGAGGAATGCATAAAAGATAATTTTGGTTAAAAATTTTTAGTTTTAAAAAAAAATTAAAATTCGACGAATTCATAAGCTTTTCTTAAACTAAATTTCAAATCGATAAAATAACGGATTTTTGTACAAAAATTTTATTTCTGTTTTAAAAGGTTGGGAACCCCTTGAAGTGAAACCACAATTTTTAAAAGTGGTTTGCACAATTTCAGCCAAAACCTGATTAAATGACATTTGAATCGATAAAATCGGTTTATTGGTCTGGGAGGAGTTGAAGTCGCAAAAAAGAACTGAGCCTATTAATTATATAGATATGCGAGATGGTTAAAATTAGTTCCAGGCCATAACTTTTAATTGATTGAAGGAATGAAGCTATTTTCTTCAAAAATATTATTTTTTTATTTAATTATTTTTTTCAAAAACAGAAAAACAACATTTTAAAAAAATTTAATTTTGTGAAAGAAATCATAGGGGGTAGCCTTGATTTTTTGATGGCACGGATAGTTTATTAATTTAGTGTGAAGACAAAATAAATTCACCTAAAATCCGGTTTTGACTTTGAAAGAAAATCAAAAATGCAATTTTGAGTTTTTGTTTTTTTGCAACAAAAATCATTTTTACCCCATATTTTAAGAATAAATCAAATTTTATGGTCTTTTTTAAATTTAAATACATACAAACAAAAAAAAAACGGTATTATTTTCAAAAGTTTTTTCAAGATAACTGATAAGACTTAAATTCAAAAAAGAAATAAATAAAATCTATTCACAGATGGCGGAGTATTGGCTTCAGAATTTAGAACATTCAATTTGAGACAGTTTTTTTCTCTCTCTTGGTTTTTGGTTAAAACACACGCTAAATAACTAACAACAATATTAAGAAAATTCATTCAAAATACTTTTGGTAAGAACTTTGCTGTAATTTTTATCATATTTGAAAGAAAATTTAACAAACTTTCAAAAAAAATTAGAAAAATTGAAAAACCGTTAAAATTCAACCAGATACTTAATGGCAAATCAAATTTTTTAATTCAAAACACATTTTTTTACAAATTTTACGAATAGATAAAACTACATTTTTTTAAGAAATTGTAACTTTTAAAAAAATTCAAATTTAACCACCTTCAGAACTTTTTCCCAACAAAATTTCATATTAATCAAAGAGCAGATTTTTTCTCAAAAATTTAATTTCTCTCTTAGAAGGTTGGGAACCCCCTCTATCAGATATATCATTTATATATACATTCTGCACATCTGAGCAACATAACCTCTCGAATGATATAAGTTTCATTTATTTTGAGTTTAAATTAATACCAAAAAAGCGTACGACAAACTTTAATTTTCACGTATTAATATATAAGATATTTTTTATTAAAAACCATATACAAAAAAAAATTTTTTTTGATTTTTTTACTTACTGGAATTTTTTAAAAAAAAACATCAAAAAACCATGGCGGGCGTGATTACAACTCACTGGGACATTGGAAAAAAAACAAAGAACAGGGTTTTTATCAGCATCAAAACCGCCAGGGAATGAACTAAATAGAAGAAACAATTTTGGTTGAAAAATAACAAAAATTGTGGCGTTTTTTCGAAAATTGTCAATTTTTTTTTTGACAAAATCGGCCAAAAACTCAAAAAATATAAAATCGATTTTTCTGTCCGAGGTTCATTTAATGCATTGACAAGTGTTAAATAACATACTTTTTTAAAAAAATACCTGTAGTAATTCGCGGTACCTACGTACGGCAGCTCTACCTACGTACAAACTTTGAACGCGTTTATCTCGAAACCATGTTTTTCGTACTGATTGCGGCCTAGCGGGTTCATTTTTTAACGAAATTTTTTTAAACTTGATTTGCTATCGTATGACACTTTGTTCTTAATTTTTTTTTTGATTTTTTATGAATTTTTAAAGTTTATATTTTTTCGAAAAAACACACTTTCAAATTTGGAACATCGACAAAAATTGAAAAAAAAATTTATAAAACAAGCTCCTATCATACGATAACCAATTTTTTTAAGATTTAAAAAAGTCATATTTTTTCCAGATCGGACAATTTTTGCGACTCCCAGCGCTGCAACCACGAGGCCCCGTTTTTTCTCTGCAGCCAGTTTGGACCTCTATAAAACCATGTTGGAGTGAAAAATATATTTTATTGAATTTTTTTCTTGTAATTTGTTCAATCCTCTACAATAATAATAAAAATTTTGGAAAAATGTTTGTTTTTGATTGATTGTGAGTTATGAATTTTTAAAAAAAGGTCTGTTTTCTCTAAGACAATGTCAACACGATAGGATATATTATCAGAAAATTGGAAAAAAGATAACACACCTTCTGTGGAACGAAAGATGCCAGTTATGTCAGAATTGTTGTAAATTTTTTGGACAAAGTTCCTAGTCCTTCCGATCACATTTATATTTTATAATTTTGTTAATTTCGTACTCCAAAAAAGTTGAGCATATATCGGTGATTCCGGTGTGTCAAAAGGCACTCTTTTCTGAAGTCAGAATTTTGTAAAATTTTAAAAACTTCTTTGGTGGATAGTTCTTCTGAAAAATATAATAACTGCGTATTTTGCATTTTGTTTTTCAGAGTTATACACAAGTAAAGAAAGTCTAAATTCGGTCTAGCCCGACTATGGAATACTCTAAAGTTTAGAGTCGAACCTCTTATAATATATAAAAATACAGGGTGTTCCAGACCTAGGGTAGAATAATGTGGGGCTTGATTCTCCGTCATAATGCAAACAACAAATTGTATGGGTGGGTATGGGTGGTTGCAAATGTTCCCCTAGGGAGCGTGGAAGGAAAAACAAAAACATATTTCTACAACAATTACCAAAGCTGGTAATTGTTAAAGATGATTTCTTTAATTAAATTCCTAAGATGTTATGGTCTCTGCTTAAAAAATTCCGGATATTTCCGCTTGAATAAAATATTTCCACCAAATGAAATAAAATTAACAGTCTGATAAGTATTACTGAGTTTTTACCAAAAAAATTTTCATTTCCTAGTTTTTATTTGCAAATCAATCGACGAAGCATACTTAAAAGCAATAAGATATAAAATAAAAAAAAAAAAACCAAACAATTAGTTCGTTTGTCAATGCAAAATGAGATAACGACTAAGAAGAGGATAATGTAGAAAAGCAAAGCAAAGAGTACAACATGCTGCTGCCTGCTGTTGTTGCTGCTACGTTGACTGCTCTTGCGATGTTTGTTTAACTTGGCTGTAAGTTAGCAGTTACAAGTAAGAAACATCATTTGATTACACCAATACATATAAAGCAATCAATGGTTACTCGACAGTGACCATTTGCGTGGGTGTGGCTGTGTGTGTGTGTGCTTAAGCAGCTGATACCGTTACGGATAAGTCTAATATTTGCTGAACTTTTCCAATTTGTGCAAATCAATGTTCGTGCAATTCTTGGAAGCTTACTTGAATGGCTGCGACAAGTAGTGCTAGCACTAAAGACCATGCAGGCAGAGAGTGTACACACATATACACACACACAGACGTAAGAAGTAAGGACAACACGTATTAGATTCCATGCCATACAATCTGTAAGTCATACGCAAAAGTAAGCCGGTGTGGGTAAGGTGTTAACTGGACGAAAGTGTGTGCGTGTGTGTGTGTGTGTGGTCTTGTGTATTTCTAAACACACAATCTTTGTCATCAGCACGTTCACTTTTAACACTTGACCATCACATACTTTTTGATGACTTTCGAAATGCCTGCAACTGTGAATTTAGCACTCCGCACAGTCGGCAAATTGAACGCTAACCACACTGATAACGCTCTTAAATGAATGCAAAGCCAACACTTGGTGATATCCTTCACAATAACTAAAACTTTTGCAGGTGTGTTTTGTTTGTTTTTTCTGTGTGTGTGTGTGTGTAAATAAATGTTCCCAATAGGCAATTAAGCCAGCGCTCTTCAAACGAAGGCCTGCATTGACTGCTACTTTTAATGACCAAACACATCCGTTCTTCGCTGCTCTTATGAGCCTTTCTTGAAGGCCTTCTTTTTCTGCACAAAAGGCAGCTCAACAAACTTTTTCCCTTCAAAGACTTACTTTCCATATACTTCAGGGCAACTTTCTCGTTTAAAGTCAAAACATATATCAGTTTAAAAATATGACATAATAATGGCCCTTCTTACTGCTGTATCAAAGTTTATAGATTGAAATTAATCTGACATAAAAAAACATAGGAGAGAACATAAAATAATAGAATTTATAAAAAAAAAGAAGAAGGTTTAAAAGAAAAAAAATATTTTTTCAATACTCTTTGGTGACCCCTTCTTTTAGCAACATAAAACATAGGAGAGAAGATAAACTAATAGAATTTGTAAAAAAAAAGAAAAAGGTTAAAAAAAAAAAATATGTTTTCAATACTTTTTGTTGACCCCTTCTTTTAGCCATTCTTAAGAAGTGCTTCTATCAGGCCTCTTTTGAACTATCGGAGCGGAAGGCCTGTGAAATTTTCCCACTTCATATAAAATAGAAAGTGTAATTGTATATGAGTGCGGCAGTACTACAAAATCCACAGGAAGGCCTGCTAGCAGCGCTGTCATTATCTACTGGGTTCCCAGTCGGCAATGGCAGCACTTTGAAGCGCTACTAGCAGGCCTTCATATGGTGCTTCCACACTCATATCCAAGTATACTTTCTTTTTTATATGAAATGGGAAAATTTCGCAGGCCTTCCGCTCCGATAGTTCAAAAGAGGCCTGATAGAAGCACTTCTTAAGAATGGCTAAAAGAAGGGGTCAACAAAAAGTATTGAAAACATATTTTTTTCTTTTTAACCTTTTTCTTTTTTTTACAAATTCTATTAGTTTATCTTCTCTCATATGTTTTTTTATGTCAGATTAATTTCAATCTATTCGATACAGCAGTAAGAACGGTCATTATTATGTCATATTTTTAAACTGGTATATATTTTGACTTTAAACGAAAAAGTTGCCCTGAAGTATATGAAAAGTAAGTCTTTGAAGGGAAAAATGTTTATTGTGCTGCCTTTTGTGCAGAAAAAGAAGGCTTTCAAGAAGAGCTCATAAGAGCAGCGAGGAAAGGATGTGTTTGGTCTTCAAAAGTAGCAGTCAATGCAGGCCTTCGTTTGAAGAGCGCTGGCTTAATTGCCTATTGGGTTGGCTATCTTGACCTGGCTTTTATGCGTGTCTAGAGCTTGTTACATGACTTTCTTATAAGCCATCAAGGCTTTCGGTTTTCTTTGTTTGACTTAAGCTGCCGATATATTTTACTGTATTATTCAGTGTTTTTAAAAGTTGAAAACCGGTGTTTTTTAAAATTTTAATTTTCATTAACTTGCACTGTTTTCATTGTACTGAGTTGAGTGTATTAAATTAAAATCTCAGTTTAACAATAGTCCTACGAAAATTATATTCAACCTGATGGCTTATTAAACTTTTCCATTTTTTTTTTTCTTAATTATCTCGTAAAAAACTTTGCAAGCTACTCGATTTAATGATGGCAGCACAATGTTGCCTTCAATAAATATGGCGTATCATAAAAGTTGGTTCGGTTTTATTGTATCAATAATGATGCAAAGTTTTACGTTTGCCATAGCGAAATCTACGTTTCTGTAAATTATATGAGGCATAACTTTGTTAGGTTTTTGTTCGACGTTGGTCATAAATGAAACTTTCAAGATTTGTTTTCAAAATAGTTTCTCTTGATTCAGAAATAATATGATAATCAAAAAGCGATTTAAAATAGTTAATCCAGCATGAATGATTATTTAATATCACAATTATGGCTAGAATCGTGTAAAGTTGTTTTAGTATCTAGACACCATAAGGACATAATGACAAAACGTGCTCGATTATTTTCCATTAAAAAAAAAATTTGTTGTAGTGTCTGTCAAGTTGTCATTTGAAGCATGAAAGTCAGTTTTGAGTATGCACAGTATAGCTTGGTCATAAAAACTTAATTTATGTGACGATATTCCTCTCATTGCGGAAAGTTTTTCGTCAATAAGACTGATAAAAGTCTATAATATTTAAATAAGAAAAAAAAAAAAAAAAAATTCAGGAAACATGAAACTGAAACTGAAAATGTTTGAAAAAAAGTTAGCATACCATATAAAAAATGTGAGCAATTTTATTACCGAGAGAAAATTCTACATCGAGAAAATCCGACGGAATTATGCGTTTTTCTCGATACATGAATTAAAAAAAATGTTCAATCAAACACATGTTGGGTTTTAATCTGACATATAAATAACTATTTAAAATTGTTTTTTTTTCATATTCAAATAAAAAATTAAATTTTTCTGTTAAAAACGTGATATTTTGTTATTTAAATAATTTTTTTTTAACGAAAGCATTTGTTTGTTGACATCAATTTTTTTTGCTCGAGTACATCTTGACATAAGTAGTTTATACATAAATTTTGTTGTCTATCTAAATTATATAGTTTTTCTTTCACAACCTCTTAAGAATTTGAATTTTGAAAATAATGCTTACTTTAGGGTCAAATCTTATGGTGGGCACAATTAAAAAATTTTAAATTATTTATTAATAAAGTATATTGTTAAAATTATAATTTTCATATTTGTTTTGCTTGGAAGTTATAGTTCTTAAAATAACTCTTTCTTTGTGACTTCTAGTGTCCATTGCCTTTGATTTGTTTTCAATAATTTTTGAGTCAACGCATAACAAAACAATATAATTGGCATTTAATATCTCATTTGAAATTCTCGAACAAAAGTTGTCTTTTTTATTTTTTTATGGGATTTTTTTTTACTCCTTTTTATCGCCCTTTATTCCTTTAAGTGCCAAAATATTGGCATTCGTTTTCTGAAGTGATATTTTTAAAACTGTCAATAATGTTGGTGTTGATTTCTTGACAGCTGTCACTTTCAGTTTGGTTGGTTGAGAAGAAGGACATCGCATAAAAATGCTGACAGCTAACAAGGATATAAGAATCAATTATTTTCTGCTGTTTCTGTTATTTGCTCTTACCTTGAGGTTTTCTTCAACCCACACATTTTTTTTTATCTCTGTTGAAATTGTATAAAGAATAGTGAGTGATTCTTTGAAATTGACAACGTGCTCAGACTTAATGAAATGAAAACGTAAATATAACGCTGTTGAAAAAAACAGCCATTTGTATTTATATTTCATTTATATTTATATTTAAGTTCTATTTTTATTTAATTTTTCCATTTATAGAAAGCTGATGATATTTATCACTGAAGGTTAAGTAAGAGGTGGTTGGTCAACTATAAATAAATTCGAAACATAATGTATAGAATGTCAATGATAAGAATGCCTTAGCTGCCTTTTAATATCTATGTTAAATATGCTTGACCGTGGTGACCGCGGCATGCAGGTTAAGTGTGTGGCTTAGCATGCTCGGAGCCCGGGTTCGATCCCCAGCCGCGGCGAAAAGTTTTTTCAATAAAAAATTTTTCTGATCGGTCACCACCTCTCTGCAGACAATGGCAAACCTCAGAGAGTAAATAATGCCATGTAAAGCTTCTTGAGAACATGAGCCGTTCGGAGTCGGCATAAAACATGTAGGTCCAGTTCTCGGTCAATTGTGTGAAAACATTTAATAACACACACAACACAATTGATCATAAGAAGCTCGGTCAAAGTCCTTTCAAGGGCTGAAATGGCCAATTTGTTTTTGTTTTGTTAAATATGCTTAGAATCGCAGTTAAAAATAAATAATTTTCTTCAGCAGTAAAAGTATAAAAATAAATTTCATTTTCGTATTACTTAAGCCAAATGCAGTTTATTCAATTTTTTAAAGACTGAGCTTTGAAATTGATTGATTCAATTGCTTTAAAAGCAACGAGAAGTGTCCACGTCCTAAAAACTCATTGTCCTCATTTTGTCAAAAACTTTTAACGGCAAATTTAATTTGAAGCTAAAGCTTTTTATCTAATGCCTAAATATAACGAGATTTTATTTTGAAATTAAATTTAATATTGATATCAACTGTAAATGATGGATTTTATGTGTTCTTAAGTGTTGCTTCGTTTAAAATTTGATTTAGAATATTTCTATTTTTCAGCGTGGAGGGTTGTTTGGTACACATAGATTTGTTTGATTTCAGAGTATTTGTTTAAAATAGGGATAAAAAAAAAACGTTTGAACAGCATTAGGAGCTGGCAACAGCATCAAACGAATCGTGTTCCTAGTAACTGCTTTATTTAGCAGTTTATAAACAGTTTCTTATTTAGCTGCAAAAATATTATGTTCGGATAACGGAAACAATGTTGGTTTTACCTGAACAATTCCTGAACAATTCAGTTTTTGGTGCAAAAATGTAATATTTGGGCTACTTACAGCTTAAGGCTGCGATTATAGTGAGCGCCGAATCAGACAGGCAGGCAGGCTGAAATCTGTGCGAAAAAACGAGATGCAGATAGCTATCTATCTCGATTGTTCACATTGCCTGCCTGCCTGCCTGTCTGACTCGGCGCTCACTATAACCGCAACCTAATGCATCACCAGTGCTGTCACTTTACCATAATTGTAGTAGATCTACCACTTTTTTCGACTTTTTTGACATCTACCACTTTTACCACCCACTATTTACCTTATCCCAAAATCTAACACTATTTTATTTCTGTCACAATTTCTATCATCAATCTATTTTTAAAGAATAATTTCTTTTATTTATTTCTATAATTTAATTTTTATAATATTTTACCGAGACAGGAAATGGAATTTTTTTTAATGTGTGATTGGATTTGAATAGTATTGCATCGAAATAAATCATAAAATCTATGCAAAAAAAAATAAAAATTTGATTTTCAGTTCTTTTTCAATGATTCCGAAATTCTTTTTTTTTAATTTCGCAGGACACGAAAACGTTATCTAAGTTACAACTCTTAAAAAGTTTTCAAATTCAATATAACACCTAATCTAACAATCTTTTGATGCGCATGAAAACTTTGCTTGATAGTTGCTTATTTTCTGGTTCGCGAGCAGCTCTTGGCTCTTGGCTCTTGGCTTGCTCGCGGTCCAGTTTATACTTTGCATTTCATGATTGGCAGTGGCAGTTACGGAAATTTAAAAAACGGCTTGGGCCACGAGCGTCTCCAAATTAGCGAGATCCAATAACGAGATTTTTATCAGTCTTTATGATCCGGTATTCAGAATTGAAAATTGATGTAATGCTATTTTTGGAAAATAATTTGAGAACAATTGTTTCCAATAAAATTTAATGAATGTTAAAATAAAGCTATACCATAATTTTTATGAGATTACTGCAAGAAAGTCCCAGTTTTTGAAGATAGAAAAAAATCGACCACTAATTTTCTTTATCTACCACTCTTTTCAGACACAATCTATCACTATTTATAATTTTCAAGTGACAGCACTGTGCATCACTCCCATTCTTAAACAATAAGAGAGAGAGAGAGAGAGAGAGAGAGAGAGAGAGAGATTTTGCAAACATGGTTTAAAAATAGAGAAATAGTGAGAATTTGGCTATAAATATATGCCAAATAACAATGTGTTGACAGCAGAATTTTTTTGGGAAAGCGTTATGAATTTTTCTGTATGACGGATAAAATTTTCCTTTTTCCAAGCCTTCTTCCGTTTTTTTTAAAAATCATACGTGAATATTTAAAAAAAATTAATTGTAAATTTTTTGTGTGGTGACCGTGGCATGCAGGTTAAGTGTGTGGCTTAGCATGCTGGGAGCCCGGGTTCGATCCCCAGCCGCGGCGAAAAGTTTTTTTCAATAAAAAATTTTTCTGATCGGTCACCACCTCTCTGCAGACAATGGCAAACCTCAGGAAGTAAATAATGGCATGTAAAGCTTTTTGAGAACATGAACTTTAGCCGTTCGGAGTCGGCATAAAACATGTAGGTCCAGTTCTCAGTTAATTGTGTGCTAGTATTTAATAACACACACAACACAATTGATCATAAGAAGCTCGGTAAAAGTCCTTTCAAGGGCTGAAAGGGCCAATTTTTTTTTTTTTTTTTTTTTTTTAAGGAGGACATGGCAATAAAATTTTTTGATGTTGAATAGATTTGAAACTAAATGTCATTATCTCAATCTCTGTATAAAGTAACTGATTATAAAACCGGGTTTTCAATTATAAAACAGAGACGAGCATTGGAAAACGGGTCATGGCTCCGACCATATAATTCATATTTTCGACACAGAATAGATATGGAAGTAAAAGTCACAGAACAGAATATTTTAAGTCAGAATGGAGCTGAGAACTGTTAATATTTGGTGGTCTTCTGCTATTGAAAAACTAGAACGGACATTGGACAAGGTGTGTGGCTTCGTTTGAAGACAAATTTTTATATTAAATAGCTTTAGAAATAGTGGTCACAGAATATTAAAACTCAGAGTGAAGCTTTTGTTGGAGTTATTTGTTGATGGCCTTCTATTGGCAAACTGGAACAAGCATTGAACAAGGACGACAGTAACGCGCCGGGTACAAGCTAGTATTTTTATATAATTATATTTTTCATAGAAGCTTTTTATCATTTTTAGAGAATTTTTAGAATCACATTTAGAGAAAAGCATTCTCTGGAGAAAAGTCTATGCCATTTTTCTTTAAATATGATGCCTTGTTTATCATATACCGAGAAATTTTTTTCTGAGAGTAGAAATTTAATAGAAAATTTTTAAAAAGTAAAAAAAAAAAACAAATTAAATTAAAAGAAATGACGTGAATAAAACAATAATTCAAGAATAAAATGTTTTGATATGGTTTACTTCCAAATGGAGGAATTCCTCCTCAGTTGGCATGCCTGATTTCAGGTCAAAAGGGACGGTTAATTTGTACTAAACTCAGTGATATTTTTTTGCATTCTGAACAGCCACTAAATAAAAAAAAAATGAAAAAATCAAGAGACAAAATTGTTTTTCAGATCACAGGTCTTGTGCTTAAGGGTAGAACATGACGCTAAGCAATGGTCATATGAAAAGGAATTATAAATTAAATTTTGAGTTCAATTTTTTACAAAAAAGATTAAATATGTTAAAAACTAAAATAAAAAATTAAATGTCAGCTAACGATATTGTTGAAATAGTTGGTGTCAAGTAATTTAATTGAACTTTTGACAAGAAGAAACTCATATTTCATGAGTTTAAAAATAGCGAAAATATTTAAATTGAAAGTCAAAAGATCGTTTTTTTCTGGTAGAAAGTAATTGTTATTAAAATGATTTCATAAAAATCCTTATATTCTTAATACAAAACGATTCTGTACTATGTGTACCTGTACTTTAAAGTATACACTAAGAAAAAAAACATATTTTAAAATTAAACAAAAATTTTTAAAATATAAATTTAACGCCTTTGCGTTTCTACAAAACAAAATTTAAAACAATCATGTTTAAATTTCAACTATACACTCCTTTCAATTTTTTTTCATTCATTATTTCTTTGAAACTTTCTTTGACATTTTTTGAATTTTGAATTTTCATTGGTTTGAAAAATATCGAACATAAAATAAAATAAAAACTAATTCAGTTTTTCAATATTGAAATATTTAAAACGCAAACTTCATTGAAAGGAGTTAAGATTTGGTATTCGGAGGGTCCTAAGGGTCGCTGATTACGAATCTGTCATCAAAAACTCGGAAAAAATTAAAAAATGGCATCGAAAAAATTATGCTTTAAAACATTTGTTTTAAATTTAAAAATTTTTGTTTTAAATTTGTTTTCTTATTTAAAAACATTGTTTTAAAAACAAAAACCCTTGTTTTAAATTTAACTTTAAAAACAGTTGTGTTTAATTTAAATGAATTTGTTTCAAGCTCTATTTCAAAAACAAATTCGTTTAAAATGAACACAATTTCATTTAATTTTAACACATATTTCCCTCAGTGTATGAATTTTACAGGAAATAACTGGAAATTATACATGACTGACGAAAATAATAAAACTTACTTTGAAAAAGAGGTTGATTTGCAGTTATAAGAAACAAATACCACCTTTTTAGGTGGTGGTCTTCAAAACCCTTATTAGGAAAAACAAGTAAAGAAACTCTAAAGTTGGTCTAGTCCAACTATGACATACCCTAAACCTTCTTTTCCATAATACAATAATATCATTGAAAATGGGCGTGTCCGTGGGCGAAAGCCTATATTCTATATGCATTTAAATGTTGGTAAAAAATTTACATATACCAAGTTTTATTCCACAGTAGCTCACAGTTAATGCCTTTATAGAGCTTTCGCTATTGCGGGTTGTATTCGAGTTGGGCGTGTTCATTTACGGATTACGCCCGATTTCGGAACACATCTAAGTTTTGGTATAAACGACATACATACCAAATTTGGTACTCTTAGGCAAACATGATCTTATGTATTGAGTTTAAAACTTTTTGGGTTGTATGAGAGGTAGGCGTATCCGTAGGTGGAGGACGACCATTTTTCAAAAACATTTCTGTTTTGTTATTAAAAACATACGTACCAAATTTTATCTCTGTAGGTTAAACAGAAGCTTATTTATTATGTTTTAAATTTTTCGGTTGTATGGGAGGTGGGCGTGTCCTTGAGCGGATGACTCCTATTTTTTGAAAAAATCTTTTTACTGATACAAAACTCATACACACCAAATTTTATTATTGTAAGTTAATTATTAAAAGTACCGACTTTCATACAATTATCTCAACTCCTTCTTCTTACGGACAACACACAGACGGACAGACGGACATGGATAGCTCGACCCACGTGGTGACGCTGATCAAGAATATATATACTTTTCTATACCGTACTCGCTTCGTGCTATGTTTTACAAACGTTTACACAAAGTTAATATATTCTGACCTTTCAGGTTTAGGGTATAAAAATTACATTCCCGCAAGTAATGTCTTTCCAGAGGTACTTTAACTTAAAATTCGGTCAAGAATGGTTTGAATGAATTTTCGTTAAAATTGATTTTTGACGTTTTTTATCGATTATTTTTCAATTTATTTGTGAGTAATACAAAAAACAAAAACAAATTGGCCATTTCAGCTCTTGAAAGGACTTTGACCCAGCTTCTTATGATCAATTGTGTTGTGTGTGTTATTAAATGTTTGTACACAATTGACCGAGAACTGGACCTACATGTTTTATGCCGACTCCGAACGGCTCATGTTCTTAAGAAACTTTTACATGGCATTATTTACTCTCTGAGGTTTGCCATTGTCTGCAGAGAGGTGGTGACCGATCAGAAAAATTTTTTATTGAAAAAAACTTTTCGCAGCGACTGGGAATCGAACCCGGGCTCCTAGCATGCTTAGCCACACACTTAACCTGCATGCCACGGTCACCAAGTAATAAACCACGCAAAATTTGAACTAAATCTGAGATGGTTATTCCGTTAGTACATTTAGAACAGAATTGCTGTATGAAGACATTTTTTAAAATTAAAATAAAAAAAGGATACAATAAAGTCGGTATAGCCCGACTATGAAATACTCTACAACTACTATTGAAATGTAATAAACACCAAAAAATCTAAATAAAAATAACTTTTTTATGTTTTAAGATTCATTTTTGTTCCATGGCAGATGACTATTTTTTTGTATTCACCTTAGTTTTGATGTAACGTGCGCACATACCAAGTTTTATCCCTGTAGCTTATATATGAAAGTCCTTTACTTCTGTTGCAACATGCACATTGCAACACACATTGAGTCCATTCATCCATTTTATTTTGAAAATTTCGATGTGTTGGGAAAATTTTGTGTTGACAATAATTTTTATTTATGAAACATAACTTGTATCATTTACATCTCCCCTCCAATTTTTGCAATGCACATTTCATTTCACAACACTAACAAGTTGCTACACAATTCCCTCTTATCTACATTTTACACGTGCTCTAAACTAATGCTGAATACTATAAAAAACTTTCCCCCTCTCTCTGACACTGTATTTAATTAAAAGTTAAACTTATTTCGCTACTTCATTTTACAAAGTTTTTCTCAGTTATTTTCGTGCGTGTTTTCAAATTAATTCTGCTGTGTGCTCATTAAAGAGAACTTCAGGAGCCAACGGCTAAAGAATGTCAAACAATTGCTGCTGCCTGCACTTGAATAAAGAATGTATTGTTAAGACTTCGAATTAAAACTTTATTAATTTAAAAAAAAAAAAATGTGTGAAACTCAAACAATCATTTTGAAGTATTCAGCTTAAATACCGGAATTAGCTGCGACAAATCCTATGAAATTCTTGCTATCCTTGCACATTGTTAGCATGGAACTGCTTTAAACACAATGTGCAAGGCAAAAGTTTGCAAATGTCAAAAGCTTTGTTAGTTATCAGTGTGACATCCGCCTGACCCCCCCCCCCCCCCCCCAAAAGACATTTAATTCCATTATGATTTTCCACTAAATTCCTTGATTGCCGAATCGAATTAGTTGGCTTTTCTTTTGAAAGGATCTTGCATAAAATTAAACATGAAATGGAAATTTGTGCGCAATTCTGCAGCATGAAGAGCAACAATAAAAAAAAATAGCTCAAAGCTTACGAATTACTCGAAAGGGTGAGCAGAAAAAACAATTGAAATTTGAACAAAAGACAACCGGAAATGAACATGCATGAATAACAGATGAGATGAATGCGAGCGTTAAGATGCAGATGCGGTTGTATAACGGAAGCAGGGTACACTGAATAAGGTAGTAGCAAGACGGAGAGCGTGACTGCCGTAAATGTCAAAGCGAACTGCTTGAGCTGTTGTTGTTGTTGCTGTTGTTTTTCAGCAGCCATTTGATTTTGACACTTTCGGATAAGCGAAAGAGAGCACAGTCAGTTTTGAGGCAACCTTGTTATTCAACCATGAACGGAAGCAATATCATTTAAGAAATGGCAACCACAAACAATGCTTGACAGCAAAAACTGTCAAATAAGACATTGTAAAAAAAAAATCCAAAGGGCAGTTCAGGTTTTACAGCAATAACTGTTAGTTTTGCTTTAGTTTCATGCACACTGTTACCAATACAAAAAAAAACCGTAACATTCCGGCCCACACACATTCACACACCACACACACATACATATACTCAAACACGTCAGTTGCAATTTGAAGAAATTGAATATTAATGAACAGATGTTGCACAGCCATTGCTTTCGTTTAATTTTTGTTCTTCTATTTTTTTTTGCTTGTGCTCGTTTTTCCTTTCGTGAAGATGAATTCCGCAAATTTCTGTAGAATGT
The DNA here is from genome assembly GCA_958299015.1 of Tetanocera ferruginea. Taxonomy (NCBI): domain Eukaryota; kingdom Metazoa; phylum Arthropoda; class Insecta; order Diptera; family Sciomyzidae; genus Tetanocera; species Tetanocera ferruginea. The sequence continues at coordinate 154,677,680 of OY282642.1, read as the reverse complement.
CGTTGAAACTTTTTTACTTTTATCAATTTTAAAGGGAAACTTTTTCTTATTTCTTTTGTATTAACTAAGTTGACTGCATGGCATCAGAATTGCAAGAATAGAAAAGAAAAACTTTCGACATTGTTTGGCAGTTTTTGCTGCAAATGCCAGCGCATGCTGAATGAGGCAAGATTGTTGGGTTTCCTTTTTTTTTTTTTTTCTTTTATAGAGGAAAAGTCGTAAAAAGTCAACTCATTGGAATTGCATTGAATAGGTATGGCGCACAACTGAAGTCACTTGATTTTAAATGCAAAACTTTCCGCCAAGATTTCTAAGCAGTTATTGTGGTGTATTTTAAGACCAAAGTGCGCCATTTTGGAAAAGTTTCAAACTTTGAAGGCATCTGAAAAAACTTACCATTGGTTCAGCGCCCATTTTAACATTCTTGGCCATATCCATCATGTCGAGAGCTAGGCGAGCAATGCACTTTGCATGGTCCTCACAGTGATCGGGTAGACCGGAAACGGCCATGTATTTGTCGCCAACGGTTTCAACCTAGATAGAGTGAGAGAGAGAGGAAGAAAAATAAGAGCAAAGGAAAAAGTACAGGTTAGATTAGGGCGTCAAAAAACAAAAATCAAAAATACTTCAAAGTTAAGTTATCAAATGTTACAGTGGAAGTTAATGTAATAAAAAGAGATTCGAAATGAGGAGATATGTAAGTTTCTTAAAATTTTAATTATGTTTTAATATATAGGTATGATAACAATATATATGTTTTATACATATGATTTTAATAATTGGGTTGGATTTGTATTGAATTCAAGACATAAACATATTTACTGTTCACATACGCCTCTCAATTTTGAAATATGAGCATAATACATGAGTGCTTCAATAATTTTTATTATTCAAACACTATTTGTATTAATAAACCGTGAATATTTCCGACATAAATCGGGATAAATCAAACAAATATTCAGTAAGCACTGAGCAAAGCTAATCTATAAAGTATTCTATTGAAATTTAAGCTGCTCGTAAAACTTAATCTACCCAAACTCAACTACACTCCGTGGCGTAGGTATGGGGGTGCTCCACGGGCCGGACCCCACCCAGAACCATGAGCCAAATATGAAAGTTGTTGTCAATTGATTCTATTAACTTAACAGTTGTTTTGCGATTATCGAAAGAATTCTATGATTAGAAAATATTTAAGATATGTTTTAATATTTGTCAAATAAAAAAAAAAAACAGATTATTTTATAAAATTGTTTAATGAAATCATCGAAACAAATATGAGTTTTCGAATTTTCTTATATATATATCTTAAAGTTTATCTTAATAGATTTTGGTGAAAGTGAACAGAAAAATCAGTGCTTTAAATATACGTGAAAACAATTCACCTAAAAATATTTGTCATGAACTGAGCTGAAATGAAATTAAAAGTACTCTGACTAGAAAAAATACTTTAAAATTAAACAAAAAAATTTTAAAATAGAAATTTAAGGCAAACACAACTGTTTTTGAATTTTTTGTTTTTAAAATTTTTATACCCCCACGCGTACTGCGTATATTAATTTTGTCACGACGTGTGTAACGCCCACAAGGAGGCGTGGTAGGTATAGAAAAGTATATATATTCTTGATCAGCATCACCACCTGAGTTGATTTAGCCATGTCCGACTGTCCGTCTGTCCGTCTGTCGACACGATTACAGCCGTAATTTTCAAGCTATCGTAATGAAAGTTCATTTATAAGCTTTTTTCTAAAAAAACAAAGATCAAGTTTTAGAATGAGCTAGATCGGTTGAAAACCACGCCTACTTCCCATACAACCCCAACAATGAAAACTCTATAAAAAGGCTAATATTTAAGCTACAATATTGGAATTCGGTATTTGTGTATTCTATGTCAAAACTGAAAATACAACCCCAAAATTTAAAACTACATAAATAGGCTTCTAACAAAGCTACAAAAGTAAAATTAAATATTTATTCATTTTAAGTCAATATTAAAGTGTGTTAGTAAAATGGGCGTCATTCACCTACTAACACGCCCACTTCCCATACAACCCCAAATTGAAAACTCTATAAATAGGCTTTAATTTAAGTTACAGGCAAAAAATTGGATACGTTTGTATTTATATCAAAACTAAACCGTGGAAAAAAGTGGGCGTCATCTGACTACGGACACACCCACTTCCCATAGAACCAACTATAGTGAAAACTCTTATATTTAAAGCTATATAAAAAGTCTAATATTTAGGCTACAAAACTGAAATTCAGTATTTGTATGTTTTATATCAAAACTCAAGTTTGCTGAAAAAATGAGTGACATCAATCCACTAAGACGCCCACCTCCCATAGAAGTCATAATAGTGAAAACTTTATAAAGGCACAATTTGATGTGTATGTATTTTAGACGTCATAAAAATAGTAAAAACTTTTAAGATCTCATAAAAAAAGCTACAATTTAAGATTGTTTTACATTTACGAATCGGCCGTGGGGGTATTTTAACTTCGGCCAAGTCGAAGATATACCTTACTAGTTTTAACAATTTTTTGAATATCTTAAAATCTTTTTTTGCTATCGCAAAGAAATTATAAAAGAAAATTATTAAAATGAAAAAGTTTATAGTTGAAAATTCAACACGCTTGATTGATTTAAATTTTGTTTAAGAGAAACGCAAAACAAAATCTGTATCGATAAATTTTACATGAAAACTTGCGTGGTCGTTTCATGCGTTTCATGAAGGTGGGGGTGAGTAATTTTAAGGGTAAAACTCAAAAGCGACCAGATCAAATTTATTTTTGCAGATCTTATTTTAAGCAGCCATTTTCTAGGAAAGTACGCGGGGAGCGAAAAACAATTGTCACTTTTGAAAATTGCATACATTTCATGGGTAATCGAACAAGTTTGTCGCACGGTTAAAAATCTTGGACTAAATTTTAATCTTTTTTGGATAACATATAGGACACGACCAAAAAAAGATTACTTTTTAATCCAATGCAAAGTTTTAAATTTTCCAATCCAAAAAGGATTTATTTTTAATCCGCAAAAAGTATAAAATTTTTTAATCCAAAAAGGAATAATCCAAATGAATTAGATTTTAAACCAAAAAAAGTTTAAAATATTGTAATCCGAAAAGGATTACTTTTTAATCCACAAAAGTTTAACATTGTCTAAACCGAAAAGACAAAAGTTAATCTTCAAATAGTTTAGAAGTTTGCAAACTAAAAATTAAATATATTGCCACGAACTTCATTATATAAACATTAAGGGTATTCATGCAAATGGGCAATGCCCTCATAAATGATATTAAACGTATAAGTTTATCAGCCTTATAAATGAAATGTATGGAGAACCGTTTGCACAAATCAGATATATCACAAACCAGCAATCAGCTGTTTATATGCATGCTGAAAGTTGACCGTTAACAAGTTAACAGCTGACATATTTAACCAAATGCACAATCGACTTTAGGGGACGTTCACACAATCTGCCTGATAAAAATAACTAATTGCCCAAAATACAAGCTTGCCGCTTTGCATGAATACCCTTATAAAACACTATGTATTATAAAACACTGCTTTATGTAATAATGAATATAATAATATTTTGGTTCAGATTTTAATAAACAATTTGTTTCATTTAATTAAAAATAAACTTCGGATGTTTTAAAAATATTAACAATTATATTTAGAGTAAATTTCGTAGTAGTAGTAGTTTTTAATTTTAGGTAGCAAAAATACTTTTTCCTGAAAATACTACGTTAATGTAAATCTGTAGTAAAAAAAAGTCTTAAATTTAAACTTTTTTGGATTAAAACCATATTAAACTAAAGTATGGAATAAAAAATAGTACTTTTTGGATTAAAAATTCCCTTAAACCAAAGTTTGGAGTAAAAACTAGTCCAACATTTTTAACCGTGCTGTACTTAAATTAGCGTATTACTTTTTTTGGACCCCTCCCAGAACCAAAAGCTATCTACGCCACTGAGTACGCCACTGATTTTCTATGAGAGTAGAAATACTATTGAGAAAGAGGAAAGTATTGTTCTCCTCAACGATGGCCAATTTTGTCCATATTAACATCACAATCAATATTGAAGAATGTCACGGCCGTAGCCAGGATTTTCCTTGGCGGGCTTGGTGCAAGAGTGGTTTGATAGAAAAGCTATATAACTTCTTGCAAATCTTTTTTAATGGGTCATTCTTTTACAAAACGAACACCGTTTTGAACGACACATTTTTGATTTGTTTGAATTTTTTTACGGGTTCTATATCGAAAAAAAAGTGCCAGAGAATTTTTGTTTTTTTTTTTTTGTGGCAAATATAGAGGGTTTAAAGTTCTTCGTGATTTTTGTCTTGGAGACGTGTTTCAAAAATTCATAACTCCGGTTGTTTTTAAGCTACAGAAAAGTTTGTTTTTTATTTTTAAGATAAAAGAATGCATTTTAAGTAAAAAAAAGCTAAAAAAAATACATATAAATGGTGTAAAAAATGTGTCGCGATTTGGCTCAAATTTTTTTCAGTTGTTTGTAATTGGTGTGGCATTCAGTGTGTGGCTCCAGTCGCGGTGAAAATTTTTTTCAATAACAAATTTTTCTTATCGGTCACTACCTCTCTGCAGACAATGGCAAACCTCAAAGAGTAAATAATGTCATGTAAAAGCTTCTTGAGAACAAGAACTTTAGCCGTTCGGAGTCGGCATAAAACATGTATGTCCAGTTCTGGGTCAATTGTGTGCAAACATTTAATAACACACTCAACACAATTGATCATGAGAAGCTCGGTCAAAGTCCTTTCAAGGGCTGAAATGGCCAAATTGTTTTTTGTTTGTAATTGACAGGAAAAAGGTTTTTACGGAAGAAAATTTCTGGTGAAAATCCTTCGGAAGAGTCGGAAATTTGATAACATCAAAAAACTTGATTATTTGTATGGAATTTTGTGTGCAATTTTTCCAGAATGACTTTTCAAATGGAAAAGCAGAAAATCCTTGGTGGAAAACTCGGAAAATTTTGAAAAACGCCAAAAATTTAAAAAATTTTTTTGCCAAAATTTTGCATTTTATAGCATGATTTGATAATTATGGACGATGTAAAGGTCCATTTTCGTTGTGGAAAATTTGTTGTGTAGCTTGGTTAATATCGGATAATTGTGAAATTCATTGCGATGAAGGCGTGGCACTTTCTAAGCATTAAAGCTTTTCGGTATGACTGTCGAAATATAAGTCACTCATTTATAACATTCAACTGGACAAATAGAGAGGGCATCAACTTCACTTTACGATCATTCGTAAATATTTTGTGCACTTTTTTTATGTTTTCGTCGGGCGTCCAGAGCGTGCAAACCACTTCTCAATGGTTAATTTTCCTGGTGCAGACTCCGAATATTATTTATCAAGAAAAGCTTTGGCTTAAACAGTAAATTTTTTTGACCATAAAAAATGTTCCGTTAACACATGAAATTCTTTTTGTTTAATTTTTTCATAATAACAAAATTTGCTTCACTCACAATGCTATTCACACAAACCAATTCTCCGACAAAGGTACAATTTTAAAAAGTGCTGAAATTTAATGCACGTGTGAATTTAATTCTAGCAACTCCATCTACACAGTTAAAAATGTTGGACTAGTTTTTAATCCAAGCTTTGGTTGAAAGGAATTTTTAATCCTAAAAGTACTATTTTTTACTATTCCATATTTTAGTTTAATTTTTTTTAATCCGAAAAAGTTAAAGTTTAAGACTATTTTTGGACAACAAATTTGCATTAAGGTAGTATTTTCAGGCAAAAGTATTTATGTTATTTAATAGCTGAAATTCAATGCAGTAGTGGCAGTGGCAGCAGCTGTGTCAGTGGCAGCGGCAGAGATCAGCTGTTTCGTATTTTACTGCTTGCAAATTACAATTTAGCAGTGGCAGGGTCAGCATCAAAAGCAGTGAATGTGGAATTTTTCTTAGTAGTTTAATTATTTGCATGTTGGCAGTGAATTTAAAAATAGGGCTAACCTCGGCAGTACTGCTAACTGCCACTGCTGCTATGTTAGTTTCACCATTGAACAACAGTGTTCCTTAAATATCGGCTGATCAATGACGCTGTCAGTGCCGCATTGTAATTCAGGTATACGATTAAAAACTACTAATACTACGAAATTTAAGCTAAATATAATTCTGAATGCATCCGAAGTAAAGTTAAATACAGTTAAAGCATCCGAAATTTATATTTAGTTAAATGAAACAAATTGTTTATTAAAATCTGAACCAAAATATTATTATATATATTATTACAGTAAACAGTGTTTAAACCTTTTTGTATTAAATAGTAATCCTTTTCGGATTACAATATTTCAAACTTTTTTGGACTAAAATCTAATCCTTTTTGGATTATAATATTTTAAACTGTCTGTGGATTAACAATTATTCCTTTTTGGATAAAGAAATTTTAAACTTTTTGTGGATTAAAAATAAATTCTTTTTGGATTGAAAAATTTAAAACTTTTCATTGGATTAAAAAATAATATTTTTTTGGTCGTGTCCTATATGTAATCCAAAAGAGTTTAAAATTTAGTCCAAGATTTTTAACCGTGTATGTGTCAGCTTACTTGCATTTTAGCCCAATTGTTAGAATTATCATAAAATAATTTTAATTTTCATATGTTCAAAACAAAAAAATTCAATAGTCCATTATTTTCTTTGTGTTTTGCACTATTTTGTAATAAACAAGATTTTTTTCTTTTTTATTAATATTGCTTACTGCGCTAGCTAAAAGCGCTTTGGAGCGCAAAAACCATGCAATTAAAAAGCAATTCGAAGATTTCACCACATAAACAATCACACTGAGTGCCATAAAGAGCGCCCTTGAACATTGACCTAGTTTGAAAGCTGAATACACGAGGCAATCAATAAAAAAAATGTTCCACTTTGTTTGAAGTACTCGCAATAAAACTGTACAATTTATAATATATTTTTTTTTCTCTCTTACTACTTTAGTAAGAAATGTATAAAATTTTAATGATGCACATTAATAAAGCACTCATTTTAGAAAAATATAAACTGACATTCATGAAGAGTGCGCAATTTGAACACACACATTCCAGTTAACTAACCAATCAATACCCTAGGCGTTCAACACCCACTTACCTTGTAAATATTTGGATTGCGTTTGGAATCAGTTAAGGCATCGAATACGGTATAAAGCTCATTTAACATTTTTACGATTTTCATAGCGCCCTCTGGATCCGTATTGGCTGCGCAGTACTGACCAAAGCCCACAATGCCTGAAAACATTAGCGTCACGGAATCATAACTGAAAACGATTAAAAAATAGTAGAAAAAAATTATTTAATTTTACAGCCAAAATTGATGAAAATAATGAAAATTATTTAATTTGCACACAGAATGCTGCTTACCGCTTGGGCGCCACAGGACGTTGATGACGTAGTTCATTTGCCACAGACTTGGGCAACACCGAATACAGCAGCCTGAAAGTGTTAATAAATTTTGTTGAATATTATGCTTGAGTGGCGGTGCAGGTGTAGGTGAAAGGGAATTCCTACTGACCTATCAGTTTTCTGCTTTTCACTCTCAAGGTCACGAAAGGTTTGCTGCAATTTATCCGTTAGCATTTCTAGATTTTTGGTCAACTTGTATTCAGCCTCAAATTTTTCAGACAACAACACCAAGTCACGTGTCGCATCATGTAGCGGCACATCGGATATATAAAGTCCTTTTCTGTAAAATTTCAATAAATTTAAATTTAAGCAAATTCAAAACGCTGCAAAAGTATTAATTTATGACGACTACTTTATAAAGCCTGCAACATTTGCCATCTGCATATTTTCAGAAAAGAAACATTTGCGTAAATGTAGACAACTAATCCTAAACCGCAATAATTCTTGCATTTAATGCTTGAATTTATGGCCTGCTTTGATGCTTTGTTGTTGAATTTCTTTTAAGGCAGGCGAAGCATAAATATTAAAATAAAAAACAAACTGCAAAACAAATTTTGCTAAAACGTTAACTGACCCAAACTATGTAATGCGCAGTTTTCTTCTCATAAATAAAAATACGTTGTAAAGTTATTAAGAGAGAAAAATTTGTTAAAAATTTAAAGGATACGCATTCAAATTATTTGTATTAAATTGTTGGAAAAAAATTGAAATATGCTCAATATAAAGTGAGCATCCATCAAACTCTAGTTGTGCCTTAATGTCCTTTGCATGACGAAAGTGCCACTTTTGTAGTAATTTGAAAGGCTATCATTGATATTGACCTGGCTTAATATGTGTTTGACACTGTGTTGCAAAATATTTTATTTCATCTCCATTTTTTGTGCTTTGTTTTTTCGATAATAAATGACAAATGACTTTCTGCTGCAATGGCGCCTTTGACCCGCTCAAAACATTTCTTTATGTCAACCCACTTGGGCGAGAATAAATTGCCATAAAAACGTACGCATGACACTGACAACTATTGTAAACCGCGCTGAACAAATTGAACGGAGTCAAAAAAAAAAATCGCATTAATTTTGTCGTTCAACTGTTATGACTTCGAGTTGAGCTGGCTGACATGCAAGGAAAACTGCTACAACCGCAAAAGTGGCGCAACAAGAATGGTTGTGGGGTGGGGGGGGAGTGGGTTGGGTAAGGTTCAAGCTATCTTGTGAACTTCTTGTACAGAGATAAAACCACAAAACCTTATTGCACACAGAATAGAGCAGATGCTGATTGGAACTCATGCTGTTTACTAAGAATACAAATAAACTTTCTACACATACGACGACGAGTTCTTTTTGCCAACCATTACTTCGTCTGTCCGTTATTTATGAGAATAAACAGAAAATAAAATAAAATAAATCAAGTTCAGTTGTATTTGAACTAGAGATTTACAAATAAGAGTGGAGGAATTGAAATTGCTATTTGAAAAAAAAAATTAAACAAAATTCATAATTCATTGCATAAACATGTAGATGAATTTATATGTTCCATAATTATTGTATTGCAATGTTATGGTTAGCAAAATTTATGTGTTATAAATTAATTATTTAAGTAAAGTTTTGATAAAATGAAAGAGTTACGATGATTCAAGCGACATGAATTGAAGTCGCTTGAATCATCGTGAATGAATTCATGAATTCATGAATGAATTTTCAAAATTTATTCAATTTACTGTAGGTTAATGGATTAAATTTGATGTTGTTCTGAACTAGTTCCAAAAAGGGTTCAGAACAAAATCAACAGAATAAAGGATAACCATTTTGCGTGACCGTCGCACTTAATCTGAACACTCTATATCGTTACGATTATTTTTAATTCGTTTTAAAAGTTAAAGTGTTCGCATTTTGTTTTGCTGGCATTCATGGAATTTTTTCAGTTATTGACCTTGTTGCAAATGAAAAAAATAAATCCTTTTGTTTGCAGTAGAATAAGGCTGTAAAAAATAAATTGTACAAATATTGGTTGAGAGTACGCAAAATGGTAGCAATTTTAAAAAGTGCTATTTTTTTTAACATCTCTAACAATTTTGGGCATATTTTGCTTGTCGGAAAACAATATGATGATTAACATGAGATGTTAATGTTGCAATAGAACATTGAAAAATAAAAAACTACACTCAGAAAAAAACACATACCTTGCTCCGGTAAAAATGTCTCTATTTCTGATAATAGCAATTTTCTCTTTTTCAAATAAAATTTTCTTCAATTACTCCCAGAAAAAAATCCTATAAAAATAACGCTTTTTTAACACTAAATCATGTTATTGAAATTCAACACGATCAGTTATGTTAATAATTAACACTTTACATAATAATTCAACTCTGTTCAAAGAACGCTTGTGCAGAGCGCAAAATCACATAAAATGTCTTCTGCTGAACATGACATTCAGAAAAGGGGCAATTTGTCACTTAATTCGCTCAACGGCAAAATTATTCGCACTGTCTTTTCTTTTTATATGCTGATGCAATGAGCAAATCAACACTTTACTCATGTCATTTCTTAACACTGCATAATACAGTTTTAATCTTTAAAAATTGTTGTTGTTTTGCGTGTAAAAATTATCATGCTAGATTGACAGGAGCCGTGTTGAAAAATTTTGCCTCATTTTTCCCTGGGTGTAGAATAAATTTTCACATTTTCGAAGAAATATTTCTTTACTTCTAGGAAATGGAAATATTTCAATGTCTCTAATAATGATAAGTATTTTTCTCGTACAAAAAATTTCTCATTTATAGAGAAGAATTTATTGAAAATTAAAAATTTTTCTTATATTTTGATAAAAAAATTCACTATGAGCAGTGTTTTCTTCAATAAAAACAAATCTTTACTCAAAAATAAAAGTATTTTTCTCTAAAAGCGATATATTTTTCTTTTTCATGGAAAATTTTTATCATTTTAAGTGAATTTTTAGTATCGCAATTAGAGAAAAGCATTCTCTGGAGCAAAGTCTATGCCATTTTTCTCTAAATATGATGCCCTTTTTATCATATTCCGAGAAACTTTTTCTGAGTGTATGAAAAGATTGAACATTTCTTTAATTTGTAATGAATTTTTAAATGCAGTTATTTCGTACCAGTGGAAAAGTGTACCGAACACCATCGACTCCGAAGCAGTTTTTGGAATGCAATTTAGGAAAATATGTTTTTTTTTTTAATGAACGTAGGTGGTCTTCTTTTTTATTGATCATCATATTTTCGGTATTTATAGTCCGATATTAAAGTATATTATGTTTTTGTCTCAAAAATACCAATTATTTTTTTCAAAAAACATTGACTACAATAAGTCTGTATGTATGTCTGTATGTACTTAACCATCCTAACGTACAATGCCAACGTCATAAAAACAAAGCTACAAAAATTTTAGAATTTTTCAAAATAAAGTGTTTAGATTATTTCAGTGTTAAAAGATCAACACTGATACATTATATTCTAAGATCGTACTGTTTATACTTAAGTTGTAAAGGATTTAAAGAGAGTACCCGTACTTTCGGTAAAAAATATATTTGTTTTCTAAAAAGTTTCCCAAAACTGCTTCGGAGTGATATGGTATTATAAAATAATACTAAATAACTTGCACTTAAAAAACTTCATTAAAAAACAAGAAAAGAAAGTCTCACCTCCGTTTAGCCCGACTATGATATACCCTAAACCTACTTTTTCCTACCTACTAATATCTGATAATAGTATGGGAAAGGGGCGTGTCCGTAGATGCCGCCTATGTGTACACGTGTAAGTGGTAATATGAAATATATAAACACAAAAGTTATCAGTGCATGGGAGGTAGGCGTATCCGTGAGCGGATTCCAAAAATATTCAATAGTGTAGATCCTTGGGTCTAAATGAACATGTGTTCCAAGTTGATGCAATTAACTGAACTCCTTCTTTTTATCCTGTGTTTACGGACAACACGCAGACGGATGGACGGACTTACGGATAGGGTTAAATCGGCTAACAAGGTGACGCTGATCAAGAATGTATATTGCTATACTAATATGAGATATTATTATTATTATGAGTTGTTATTATAAATAGCTTGTTTAATAATTCTGTTATGTTGTGCTAAAAAAGAGCATATCTCTTAGTGTACTCACATCACTTAATAATTATAATAATAATTCACAGCTCCATATAAATATAGAAAGGCCCTAACTACCGTTTTTAATAACTTTACAGGAGAAGGAAAAAACTTAATAAAAATTAATTATTGTTGTTACTTCAAGTTAGGGCTCTTTTTATTTGCTTGTATTTTTCTAGCACACTCTATTTTTTAAGTGAAACTTCTTTGGCGGCGAGTGAAATTTCAAGGTCCTTTTTCGTGACGCTAGGCTAATGTTTTCAATTCATATGAAAATTAAAAAAAATTATCGCCGCTGCCGAGAATTGAACCCCGAACATCGTTGCTTATAAGCCGGAATCTATACGTTTATGCCACGTAGGCACATGATAAATAGATAAACAAAATGTAATTAAAACTGAACGCGTAACATACTGAAAATAACATAATTAACATTAACTTTCGATTAACATTAACATTACATTATTAACATAACCGTAAAATTAATTTTCATCCTACAAGTATGCACGGAAAAAAAATAGAAAAATAGCTAAAAGAGGAGCAGAACGCGCTCGTGAATATAGAGAGCGAATTAGAGCTCTTAAGAATACAGCCGCAGCTGGGTCTGCAACTAATGATGAAGGTAAGGTGATTGCAACACCGGCTGTGTTTCAAAATGCATTTTTACGAAACATCAGTGTATTTTGGTGAATCTACAAAGAACCAATCCCCAAAAAACACACTGATGCATCTCAACTAAATTTTAAAACCAACCAAGTTGATGCAACAATCAACGTTCGCTGCTTTATGAGGCCCTCTATCAACATAGCAATTATTATGATCAGGAAGCAGGAGGTAATAATGAACAAGATTTGCCTCTGCTTTCGGAGGCTCCTTCAAAGAGTACTATGCAAATGCAATCCAGCATTCAAAAAGTAACAATGTTGAGAAGACATTCGAAAGCAACTAAAACACCAACTGAACTAAAACAAGTACCGAAAATAACTGTTATTTAACAATTTTCAAATGAAAAAAATTGTCGAAAGACTTTTTCAAATATACCATTATGTTACAAATGTCCTCAGCCTCTCGAATATTAAGTCGCTTTTAAATTTGAAACTGATTCTTTAAAAGTTAATTTCTTGCCTACACGGTTAAAAATCTTGGAATATATTTTAAACTTTTTTGGATTATATATAGGACACGACCAAAAAAAGATTATTTTTTAATCCAATGAAAAGTTTTAAATTGTTCAATCCAAAAAGGATTTATTTTTAATCCGCAAAAAGTTTAAATTTTCTTAGTCCAAAAAGGAATAATTGCTAATCCACAGAAAGTTTAAAATATTATAATCCAAAAAGGATTAGATTTTAGTCCAAAAAAGTTTATATTCTAATCCGAAAAGGATTAACATTTAATCCACAAAGGTTTAAACACTGCTTACTGTAATAATGTATATAATAATATTTTGGTTCAGATTTTAATAAACAATTTGTTTCATTTAACTAAATATAAATTTCGGATGCTTTAACTGAATTTAACTTTACTTCGGATGCATTCAGAATCATATTTAGCTTAAATTTCGTAGTATTAGTAGTTTTTAATCTTATACCTGAATTACAATGCGGCACTGACAGCGTCATTGATCAGCCGAATACTGTTGTTCAATGGTGAAACTAACATAGAAGCAGTGGCAGTTAGCAGTACTGCCGAGGTTAGCCCTATTTTTAAATTCACTGCCAACATGCAAATAATTAAACTACTAAGAAAAATTCCACATTCACTGCTTTTGATGCTGACGCTGAAAGTGCTAAATTGTAATTTGCAGGCAGTAAAATACGAAACAGCTGATCACTGCCGCTGCCACTGACACAGCTGCTGCCACTGCGACTGCTGCATTATAATTCAGCTATTGTAATTCAAACTTAGTCTTAAACTTAAACTTTTTCGGATTAAAAAAAATTAAACTAAAATATGGAATAAAAAATAGTACTTTTAGGATTAAAAATTCCTTTAAACCAAAGTTTGTATTAAAAACTAGTCCAAAATTTTTAACCGTGTAGTATATTTCGAGGAAAATAAAGGTTACTTTTGACTTTTATTTTATCGGTCAAAAATAGCAGTTATTTTGTGACTTTAATTTTTTCGGTCAAAAATATCAAGCAATTTGTGTTTTTTTAAAGGCCGCTTGACAGATTGAACTGTTGACACCATGTGTAAAATGTCTCACCGATGAGATGAAAATAATAATATCAAAATTTTTGAAGAAATAAAAATTAAGAGATAAAAGTTAATATGTGACACTTTCGACAAAAACCATATTCGGTACGGTCCCTGGATGCAAATATTGAATCAACAAATTATTATTCCATTTCGTATTGATTGAATTTCTTTTCAGATACTTTCTCTCTCTATTTCACTCTAAAATCTCTCTTATTTCTTACTGTTAAATAAGTTTCACTTCTGCCACGTGTACGTTGCTAAACGCGAGGTTTTTTTTTATTCAAAGGTGTATTAGTGGATGATTTATCGAAATCTGTAAAAAGTCGATTTTGAAAAAAATAAGTTGGGGCCTTTCTGTACTAGTGTTTCGATATATATATTTTTCTATACCGGACTCGTTTATTTCTATGAGTAAGAAAAGTTTGCACAAAGTTAATATATCATGATCCTTTTAGGTTTAGGTTAACGAATCTTTTAAATCGTTCCCTAGTATTTTTTTTATTTTTCAAATTTCTAAATTGCAGCATATTGCTCATAATATTATCATTCCAAAGAGCTGAAGTTGCATTAAGGAGGTTCTCTAGTGTAGGGATATAAATTTTTTGTGTTTTTTTAAATTCGACAAAAAAACTTAGAATATTTTTAGTAGAAATTTTTTTTATAACATTTATTGATATTTTTTAATAATACAAGAAAACAAAAAGAAATAAATTTTGATATTTTAAATCTTTAAAAGCGTTTTTCTTGAAACTACTTTTGCTAATACGTCTAACGTGATTTCTCAAGTTCATATGAACCGATTAACTGGTTGGATGGTGTGAACCATCTTTACATATCTCTCCATTGTTGGTACTATTATTATATATAATTTATTTTGTTCATGTTATTTTGAAAAAATTCAAAACTTTGAAAAAAGGGCAAAAAAAAAATAATTTTTTCCAACTTTTTTCAAACAGGCGCCATTTCATAAAATTTTTTTTAATTTCCTTAAATCAGATAATAGCGACATTCTTACTTATTGATATTTTCGGTTTTTTTTTATATCACCAAAAGGGTTGGAATCATGTTAATAAGGACACACACTTATTTTTCCCACCCCCACTGTACTAATTGTGGCTAATACAGGCTTTTTTCAATTTTCAAAATTTTTTTAATTTTTTTTTTGTACTGTTAAAATATCAATAAATATCTTTAACCCTTTGAAGAGTGGAGTACATTATACTGTACATAGATTTGTTGCTAACTCGCCTATGCATAAAATTGCCTGATTTAAATTTTATTTCGTTATTTATTTCATGGTCAACTAACTTGTACATATTTTTTATTGTTTTGTTATCAACAAAGTCATCAGTTTTGTGCATTCTTTAGAGGTATCAACAACGTAAATTGTAGCAAACCGTTTTATAAAATTAAAAAAAAATATATTTTAGGGTGTGATTTTTTTGAAAAAAGTTAGTTTTTGTATTTATCATTATCGTTATTTAAAAATATTCCATTAATTTTAAATTGCTTTTGGAAATTTTTATCAAAACAAGTGTTTAAGTGAATTAGAAAACTATCTGAAATCCAACACTCAGGACATTTTTTCTACAAAAAACTTTAAAAATGGGTAAAGATAGGCTTTTTTAAAAAAATAAAGTCATTCCCATATTTTTCCTTTTGCTAGATTTCATTCCCGTGTCAAAGGGTTAAAAAATGGCTCCTAAAAATATTCTTTAGTTAATCGAATTAAAAAAAAAAACCCAAAATTTGTACCCTTAGACTAGAATACTTCTTTAATTGCATACAATCTTTTCGCATACGTATCGCGCTAGGAAAAAATTTAAATCGAATCAAACAGGCATAAACGTGTAACGTTAAAGACCACGCATTTTGGCTTCCAGAAGTGCAAGAGTACATTTTGTTTTCATTCTTTCGGTTTTAGTCGTTTAATTGATCCTCTTCTTTGATTTATTTTTTGCATTTAAAAACATGTTTTCTTTTTCAGATCACCAAAAAGGGTTTAAATCATGACATGAAGAATGCACCCTTATTTTTACCGCAGTTTTCATCCGCACACCCCACTTTACCAGCCTGTCATTTTTCAGTTTTAAAATTTTTTTTGTGTATTGTTAAAATATGAATAAGTATCTTTTTTAAAAAATGGGTACTTAAATATTTTTAGTTTTTAAAAAATACCCAACATTTGTACCCCTAGAATATCTCTTAAATTGCTTAAGTTCATAACGCGTATGCGTCGCACTAGGAAAAAATTCAAATCGAAGCAAAAAGCTATAATATATAACGTTAAAGACCACGCATTTTGGCTTCCAGAGGTGCAGAGGTTTTGTTTTCATTCTTTCGAGTTTAGTCGTAAGTTGATTTTTGACGTAGAATTACGTCTTACAGCGCGGTTTGTATGGGGTCGTTTTAACAGATTTTTTGAAGGTCATGAAACTTTTTTGACTTATACTTTAGGGTATACCTACAGCCTTTAATACTTATCGTTCAAAGATAATATATATACTAAAATATCAGATATATCCTGCGCGGAATGAATATCTAATTTTGGATTTTGTCACTATTATATTAAAGTCACAAAATAGTTAAATATAAGAAGAAAAATTCATGTTTTTATATAAGAAAATCAATCATCAGCTGCTTATGCTGCCTGCTGCTTTCTTTGTTTTTGTAAGCATTGGGTTTATATTTGGGAAAAAATATTTAAACATGAGAATAGGCCATAAAAAAATTAAAACTTTTGATACCCATATTGGGTATTTTTAATGTAATGAAATTTTTTCTTTAAGGAAAATAAATACATTTCAATAAAACAAAAATTTTATTATAAACAGTAACAAATGTAAGAAAACAAAAAAAAGTTAAGTTTACAAATTGCCTTAAGTCCAACATAAATTAAAATGAAATAATTGTGTCGACATACTTCTTTGATATCGACTAAACATAACTAAAAATTACAACAACAAAATTACAACAAAATTTTCTGATAAAAAATTGATGCCATCATGTGTGGTTTTGTAAGAGCTTACGTTTGGTACCAAATTTCTAAATGTTTCCATGGAAAATAGCGAAATTATAGCAAAAAAACGAAATTTTCGCTGATTTTTGAACGCGAGTTTGAAACCCTAAACCATCGATTGAGCACGTATAAAAAAATACGTCGACCTTAGATTTTTGTCTTCTATCACATATTCGAAAATCATTCAAATCGGAGACTGTCACCTGGGGACATTTCCTTGTAAGTCAATGAACATTTTGGAAGATCAATAAAAAATGCGTACACAATCGGACCCAATAGACAAAATAGAAAAGGGTTACAACTTAAATGGAATTCTACGTCTACACTTACGATACTATCGAAACTGTTTTTTTTTCTTCGATTAAGTTTTTCCATTAAAGCCCGTATGATACTTCATTGTTTTTTTTCCATTTTAGTGCATTGAAAATTAATTTAGAAGAGTTGAAATATAGCGCAAGCGTAAATTTAATAGGCGTGAGTGGATATGCATATAGTACGAATTGGAGAAAAGAATGTGTTACGTATTTTATTTTTAATGCATTGTTTTTTGATATTTCTCTCAATTCGTCACTCTATCCTATTCTCGCATAAAATATAAGAATTGTTTGATACATTTATTGTCTTACCCACGCGCCACTTGTTTTCAGTAAGAAAAATTGGACAAAAAAGTGAAGTATCGAACGGGCTTTAAGCTATTTCATTGTCAATTTCGGTTTTTTTTTTTTTTTAATGCAGATCTACCTTGCAATTGCTCCGAAAACATTTAACGTTAAAAACCATATGAAATCGGTCATTTCTTCAAAACAACATAAGTTAGAAGGCAAGTTTGTTCACATCAAATTCAAGTTTTAATGCCTTCTTTCGTGTAATATTTTTGATATATTTGCAGAAATATGCTTTCCAGTATTACGTTTTAGAAAAACCAAATCGACCACATGAAAGTCAGCGTTTGACAACGAAAAGAAAATATTCTAGAATTACCGCCAAAAATAGCAAATTCTCAACCGATGTTGATGTTTCTAGGTTCAAAGAGAGGTATTTTGACGTGCAATGAATTTTTTGTGAAAAAAGTATGTCATTCCATCCAACAATAATAATTCATTTAAATTCATAAAAACACATTTTTTTTTTTTAAATAATAAACGATATTGCTTCGCTATATTGATATTGTTTATAGCATTAATTTTTATACAGCCGTATTCTACTTGAAATTCTACTGTGAAGAAGAAGTGGATTTTGATTTTCATTTCCAATAAGGCTGTAAAAAGGCAATTATTGCCAGCACAGCACAATTCAACTTTAAAAAAGTAATAAAATAAAAACTTCAGACAGCCTTGAGTGGTCAAGGTTGGAGCGAATGACTCGCAACATGTTCCTCTTTAAGAATTCCTATTAAGTTTGATTGTGCTTTGTTAGTTCGTCAAACTGTGTAATATGGTATATGAATAATTTTTTATATAAGGCGGTATATAATACTATTTGTACACTATTTGTCTTTATCTTATTCTTTGAAAGCGAAGCTAAGATACTCGTACTTATGAATGGGTTTAAACAATAAAAAACTTTTGAAAATTCTGAAGATTAAAAATATTTCAAATTTTATGAAACTGTTTCGTAAATAATTTTTTTTATTTATTTATAACCAACTCAATACTTACTTGGTCAAATCATCCAAATTCATAACGCTCGGATAGCACTGAAAAAGTATTCGATCCGATTCTGATATATACATCATTTGTCCCTGAAAGTATTAAAAACAATAAGTAGCTACTTAAATATCTGCGCAATAAATGAAACATAATATTATTTACAAAAATTTGTATGAATTTTGGAACATTAACTTATTGATAGCTTAAAATAAAAAAAACAAACCCATCTCATCACATAATCACAGTCACAAATCAGTGACAAATAATCGATTTCGCTTTACTACTTTAATCATAAAATTCCAAACCAATCACTTTGAATATGTATGAGCATGAAGCCTAGGCACATCACGTGCCATCAATATTTGAACCACTTATGTTTTGACAGCCAATTTACGTCCTTCAATCCATTACCAAAACCTAAAATTCGTCAAACTGTCTGAAGTGGTAGACCAGCAGCCGCAGCTGGGTACCAATAACATCAACAAAACTTAACGTTAACTTTTATGAACATACATATAGATATGTATTTACCAAAATTACAACAACTACATCAAATAAAACAACAACAACGAAGACAATCACTAGACATAGCCCCAAAACCAAAATTAAAATCAAGAGGCGAAACACTGTATTCGACAATTTCGAAAAGCTGGTGTTGGTTGCCGTTATTGTTATTGAAAATGGTAATGCTTCTGCTTTGTTATTGTTGTTGTTTTTGTTTTTAAAGCTATTACCATTGCAAATTGCGATAAATCCTTAAAAGATTTAATTTCAATGAATAGCTTATCTCATGGGTAAAATGAACACGGAAGACCGTTGATTGCT
The DNA here is from genome assembly GCA_958299015.1 of Tetanocera ferruginea. Taxonomy (NCBI): domain Eukaryota; kingdom Metazoa; phylum Arthropoda; class Insecta; order Diptera; family Sciomyzidae; genus Tetanocera; species Tetanocera ferruginea. The sequence continues at coordinate 154,658,437 of OY282642.1, read as the reverse complement.
TTGACAGCAAGGATTTGCATTATATTCTGCCCGCCATGTTATCGCCAAAGTCATTGTGGATAAGGGATATTGCATGTATTTATATGTATGTAGCAAGTGTCAAGCATGCATAGTATGTTTGTTAGTATGAGTTTTTTTATGGTTTTTGACTGTATCCTAAATTGGGCATTGATATCAATAAGAGTTGTGTTTTTATGGTACCATTTGTGATTTTTATTTCGGATTTATTGCAACAAATATTCGACGCATGTTGACGCTTAACGACAAGATGTCATGATGACATTTTTTTTTGGGTATCATGTGGGTATTTTTGAATCTTTTTTTAAGCTGAAAACCAATCAAATTGATAAGTTAGGTCGAACACTTTAACAAAACAAAAAATAAAACAAAAATTACAAAAAGATGAACAGTTTTTTCTCCCTTTTTTTTGTTGAACTTTTAAAAAAAAAGTTCCTCGACTTTCATTATAATCAAAATATATAGTCTCAATTTAATTTTATTTAAATTAAAGGCAAATTCAACAAAGGAATTAAAGGTATGAGAGCTTACCGTCCAATTTATTATTTCTTAAAAAACTTTTTAAACATGCACCTTAAGGTGGGTTACCCCATATGGGGGGAAAAAAAAAGTTTGCATTTACCGCCCCTAATATGAAAGCCTATGTTGAGAGGATTTCAGAACAATAAAAATTTTTTCTTTAGGTGAACCCAAAATCTGCCCCAAATGGTACTGAGGAAATACGACGAAACATTTAAATATTTGGTCATATATGGATTCCTAGGTAAAAATGTTATCAGAACGGATTATTGTACTAATTGAGACCTATTCAATGGTATACTTTTTTTAAAGATCGGGTTAAAACTGGTGAAGTTATACAAAAAGGACCATTTGCGGCAGATTTTGGGTTCACCTAAAAAAAATTTTTATTGTTCTGAAATCCTCTCAACATAAGCTTTCATATTAAGGGCGGTAAATGCAAACTTTTTTGGTGACCCACCTTAATACACCTCTCAAAAACGCTTGTTTAAAATGTTAGGATTTTGAAAACTTCGTTTTTAATAGTTAGAGCAGTTTTGACTACATGAACTCACCTTTAATCGTAGATAGCGCTCATGCTTCCCCATAGCTCCCTGTCTTGTTTGTAGTACATAAATGGTATTTATGTGGGCCAGCACGTTATCAAATGTCAGTTGCAGATGCGGACGTATGGCTTCCAGTACTTCTAATATCGAACAATTTTCTTCTGCCACTCTATTAAAATAAATAAAAAAAAAAAGTTAACGAAGTAATTATAAATGAAAAATAAACTTATTAGAATATCAGTCTACAAAGGACTATTTAAAGATAACAAAAGTCTATATAAATTTAAGTCCTTGAAAAGTAAAAAGTTACTACTTGATATTGCTTTTCTTATCATGCTTACTCTTTCGTGTAAAAATTAAAGGAAGTATTTAAGCCATCTCCGCAATTTTTTTTTTTAACTATATACTTTATTTACATTTTCCTTTCTTTTTACTCCCTTTTTCTAGCAAACCTCTTTTTTATCCATAAACAAAATTCAAAACTCAAATTTCTCCTCCATATTGAGGTAGGACTTTTTTACAAAGTCAGAAAGTGAAATAATCGTTAAATTTTACCATAGAAGAGTCTTTGAATTAGATATGGGCGCGTGTCACGAATTTTGACGTGACTAATCACGTCGTGATCGAACCAATAAAAAAATCACGAACAATTTGTGATCGCACGTGATTAAATTTTTCTTGTGCGTGAGCGTGTGTGACTAAAATTTATTCGTGTCACGACTTGTGTACCAACATTTTTCAAACCTGTGCCAAATTGCATATAAAATGCAACACTGATCACTTCTAAAGCAGCGATAACAACTAACTTCGCTGTCTTTACTTATTTTGCGAAACGCCAGCGACAACTTGAAGCAATTTTGGTTATTTTAAATACATATAATAAGCTGAGAAATTTTATCAATTTTCTTTTTATAGTGCTGTTTCTATCTCTCTGTTGCTTCTGCTCCTTCCTGTATGCTGGTTTTACTAGAGGTACTCTAAATACACTCTTAATAAAAATTTATGTGTATTCTTTTTCCTAGAAAACGTATTCGTGAGAACTCGTGAGTAAAATATGACAACGTGATCGTGCGTGATCGTGATCAAAAAACTTTTTTTTAAGAGTGAGCGTTCGTGATTAGAAGAAATCACATCGTGAGCGTGCGTGATCGTGATCCAAAATTATTTTTGATCGTGAGCGTGCGTGATTAGAAGAAATCACATCGTGAACGTGCGTAATCGTGAGTAAAAACCACTCACGCGCCCATCTCTACTTTTAATAAAATCCGTTTCATATAAACTTCTGAAGTGAGAAGTTGAGACAAGCCCTATAAATTCTTGAATTGTTCGCTTCACGTGAAATATGTTTCATAATCATTTGGTTTCTTCGTAGTGCAAAACATATCTCATCCCACTTTTTGGACTTAAACCTTATATCAATATATATTAATATTAACAATATAAACGAATTATTTAAGAAAAAAACTCACCGTGGAATCACTCTAGATACCGACTTGCCAGCCTGTACAATTTTCAATTGTCGATCAAACATTATATGAAATGGAAATACTTTGCAAAATGTTGCAGGTGAGATAAGTGGAGCTGTAAAGGTCAAAAATTTAAAAGTTACACTTGAATTATAGTTTCAGATAACATGAAAAGTTCTAATCATTGCATAATTTTTAAAGATTTAAAAACCAACCATCAGATCGAAAATCCACTTCATCTGGCGGCTCCTTGACATCTTCCGTTGATTTGACAGATTGTGCAGCAGTTGTGGAAATTTCACGTATCAGAAATTGAACATGATCAGAACGTTCGATATCGTCGCTTTTGTTTTTTAGCAGTCTTAAACATTTCTGCTCCTTGTCAGCATCCGCATCGATGCTGTCTGTCTTTGTGGCTACCAGCGATGCTGATGAATTTGATTTTTTGCTAAGAAAAGGACACGTTGTCGTCGCAACAGCTCCAATGGGTAGTTTGTCTGCGAAAAGAAGAGCAGAAGAAGAAAGAAAATAATGTTTTACTTCATAAGTATTTAATAAACTTTAAATTTTGCTTAAACACATACTCTAACGACGTATTTTTTTTAACTTACCTTGGCTGACGCAGCTGTAGCCGCTACTTGTTGCTCCATTCGACAAAACATCTTCGTCCGCACGTCTACATCTGGCTTGTTGTTGTTGTTGTGATGCATTTGCTATCGACTTGCTAGATGTTGTTGTCAGTTCTTCGATGTTATTGTTGTTGTTGACATTATTGTTATTACTATTGTGATTGTTGTTTTCTTCTGTTGTTCCTATCGTCGTGTTTGTTGATTGCTGTTGTTGTTGTGGTTGTTGTTGTTGCTGTGCCTGTACAAATTCTTCCTGCTTATCACTCTCGTCAATTGGATCACCTTTTCTTTTAACTATTTCAATTTCTACCTCAACGCCATGAAGTTTCGAAGCTACCGCCTGTTATGGTTTCGAAGAAAAAAAAAACACATTCACTTATTTTTATTAAAGCAAACGTATATGTTTATATGTGGAATAAATTTTAGATAATTTTAAAAAATTGTCTGTTTTCAAACTGTTATTTAGACCGGGCCAAAATTGCTGCTTGGCCTTTATATAGTTCTGTTCTTTGCTCTAAGTAAGCATTTAATTAATGCTAAACAGCAATAAAATGCATGCATATAACATTTAAACAAACACATATGCATATGTATTTTATAAACTAACCACCACACACATACAACATACCTTGACAATTCCAATTACGATGTGCTCGAGGCCCGGACGTTCTGAATAATAATGCAACAACAACGAACCATCCTTTTCAGTACAACGAAACGAAGGTGCTCGCATGCCTGGATACAGGGTGCCCAAATGGTCATGTAGTGCATCCAAATTCTGTTTGTACGCGTGTGTGAGCGTGTGTGAAAAAAGAGATTTTGTTGATTTTTAATGTTTTTTTCCATTGTTGCATAAAAGTTGGCAACAAAATGCAATGGAATGAAAATTAAAACATTTAAATTATTTTTCACAACATCAGTTAAAAAATGTTTGAATTGTTTCAAGTATTTTATGTAGAAGCAAAAACAAAAAAGAAATATTTGTGAAAATATATGAAATATTGAAATTAAATTGAATGTGAAACAAAGTTAAGTTGTTAAGAGCTGACAAAAAAACGCTTTAAAAATTAAGCTACATAGAATTGAACAAATTAGAAGAAAAAAAAATTCAAAAAAATATATTTTTCACTCCAACATGAGCTCCAAACTGGCGGTAGAGAAAAAAACGGGGCCTCGTGGTTGCAGTGGTGGGTGTCGCAAAAATTGTCCGATCTGGAAAAAAAGTACTTTCTTAAATCTTAACAAAATTGGTTATCGTATGACAGAAGGTTTTTTTTAAGTTTTTTTTTTTAATTTTTGCTGATGTTCCAAATTTGAAAGTGTATTTTTTCGAAAAAATATTGATTTTAAAAATTCATAAAACATCATAAGCTTCATGCTCCGCATCTTATATTGCTCAAACTGTTATTAATTATTGCTATTACAGTGATTTTCAAACTTTGAAATTTATACTGTTCAAAAAAACATATATCAAACTTTTAAACTTATACTATTCGAAATAATATTCAGCCTAAAAGTATGCACACAAATTTTATTTGATATAAAAAGTTATGTGTTTTAATCGAATAAATTTTTTAGTCGAAGTTTTTACTCTTAATGGTTCCAACCCAAAATGCTACCTAAACTTAAGCTGGTTTAGCTTAAAATACTCTACATTTAGCAGGGACCGTACCGGTTATGGTTTTTATCAAAAAAGTCAAATATTAACTGTTATTTTTTAACTCTTATTTTTTCCGCCAAAAATAAAAGTTATTTTGTGCCTTATACTTTTTCGGGGAAACATAACAGTTACTTTTGACTTATATTTTATCGGTCAAAAATAACAGTTATTTTCTGCCTTTTATTTTTTCGGTCAAAAATATCAGGCAATTTGTGTTTTTTCAAAGGCCATTTTACTGACTAAAAAACTATCGATACCATTATTTTGGTCTCATCGGTGATCACGTTTTACATATGGGCCTCTCTCAGTGGCACGGTGCGACATTCGCACGGTTTTAATTGCTCGAAAAATAAGAAAGAAACAAAATGAGCGCTACATTTTATAAAAATATTGGCGAGATTTAGTACAAATTAGTACAAAGTAATAAGCAATCATTCAATGGAACGGACGCGACAAAAAACAGAAGTTGTTTTAAGGTCGTATAGAAATACGCAAAATTTTTTTTTTTTTTTTTAGCTTTGAACCAAGGATTTCAGGTGTCAAACCTATTCAGTCAAGTTTGCCTTGGTTCGGAAATGGGGAGATAGATAAGTAAGAGAGAAAGGGACATCAAGAGAAAAAAAGTGTAGAATGTTCTAGCGTGGTTGAGTGCTATATCAACATTCGAATTTAAATCTGAGGCAAGTGTTATGCCTTTACCTCAGTCAATCCGAGGTATCAAGCAATCTTATTCCACAAACATCTCTACCACCAACTACAACTTCCAAAGTCGTATATATTGATGAAGTTTTAATATCAGTTGATTAGAAATGAGGAAAGAATTAAAGAAAGGTAGAAGCGTAGGACCATGGCTAGACCGGGATTCGAACCCGGAACCTCTGGGTTGGTAGTCAAGAACGCTAACCACTCGACTACCGAGGCCCCAAGTGGTTATCTCTTTTTTTTTTTTAATAGATATAGCACGAAAACGGACGCGACATCATGGACGCGACAAATTTTTCCACAGTAGTAAAATACAGTAAAGATGTTCATTATAAATTTTAATAAAAATACATCATAATAAGTTGAATTCAAGTTACATAGCAGAAATACTTATCAAAATAAAAAAAAAATAAAGTTAAAAGCTGTTAGAGTGCTTTATTTTAATGTTTTTCTTCACTTTTGGTGGACCTTTTTTGGGAGATGCCCATATGTTATCAATAGTTTTATAATCGGACAAGCAGCCTTTAAAAAACACAGATTGCCTGATATTTTTGACCGAAAAAAAAAAAGTGACAAAATAACTATTATTTTTTACCGATAAATAAAAAAATAAAAGTCAAAGGTAACCGTTTTTTTTTTTGTCTGAAAAAATAAAAGGCAAAAAATAACAGTTAATTTTTAACTTTTATAGAATTAGTCGAAAATTTGAAAGGCTCTAATATTCGTGAAGCTGAGAGCATTTGTATCATAATGGTATATTTGAAAATCTTCTTGACAATTTTTTCATTCGAAAATTGCAAAATAACAGTTATTTTCGGTCCCTGACATTTAGTATTTATATCTTAAATTATTCTTCGAAATAAAAATCTCTTAATGCTTTTTAAATCCTTGTTTTACACAAAAATTTATATAAAAATTTGTATTTGTAGCTTGTAGCTTTTTATATTTTGCGCTGTATGGAAGATGATTGTGTTGTTATGCAGATGACACCTTAAAAGTTATAATTCATGAAGATGACGATAAAAAGTTTTTTTTTTTATTCTGCTGTTCTTCTGATTTCGGCATATTTTAAAAGAAACTATGTAACTCATATGTCCGGAATTCGAGATTTTGGCGCTTTATAATAATATCTCGAGAAATAATTAAATAAAAATAGCTTGAGAAATTAAACATAAAAAAAAAATAAATAAATAAGTTTAAAACAATTATTAACTAATACCAAAACTGTTATAAAGTATAGAAAATATTTTCAACAAGCATTTCTTATTTATGAGTTTTATTATGTATGAATTAAATTAAAAAAGTTTATAAATCTTATTAAACGCAAACTCAAAAATTAGGAAATATCAAAACTGAAACTCACTTGCAGAAAATCCCTCGGTGTGGCGCCTAAAACTTGCAGAATTTTGTCATAGCCTGAATCTTGGCAAAATTCAAAAAAAGTTTTGCCAAATAATTCCAGAATATCGCCTGCTGGTATATCTAGAGGACAAAAAAAAAGAAGAAAACAATAAACAAGCAAAATAAATACAAGATAAGAAGCTACAAATCTTTTTCATGCAGAGTCCTGTAGGATTAATTTTACTTACTTAGTATTTCGACCGCTGCGCCAATGAGATTGTATGTTATTTCATCGTCGTAAATTTGTCGTACCAAAAATTGTCCTTCCATGTTGACCATAGCTTTTTTTCTTCATATTTAACATACAGGATAAAGAGCGAATGAAATAAAATAAAAGAAAGAAAGAAAAAGTAAACAATTAGTTTGAGCAAGTGACAAATTTCATTATAATTAATAAAGTTTTTTTTGTATGTTGAGATACTTCAGAACAAGTTGGTTGATATATTATTTATGCAACATGAATTTGGACTGCATGACAGAAAATAATTCAATATAAATTCGAAAATTCTACATGTTGATATATTGAAGTATGTATTTATTATAAGTTATGTTTTATTTGTCTTATTCAATTTATAAATTGTTAGATATGTTTAAATATTAGCCTTGCACCGGCCATAACTTTAAGCAAATATTTAGTTTTTAAATATATTTCTTTCTTGTTGTTGTAAATAAATGCATAATTTATCTGCTCTCGTCCACTTTGCAGTCATAATATTTTTATTTGCTTTTTCATGCTGACATAAGAAACTTTTTCAACTAACACATTTTCTGCAAATACTACGGTTTTGCCAACTACTTAAGTCAAGAAGTAAATAAAATGAGATTCACAAAATCTAGCGTGCATTTTCTGTTTCTTCTTGCTACTCTCTTTATATTCTTACTCAAGCACAAACTCAATAACAACTCTGGCATTCCTGTGGAGTCAACTACTTCTCTTTCAAACAGCAGAAAAATAAATAAATAAAAGTTTTGATTATTTTGAAAAAATATATATACTTTGTTTGGCAGAGTTTATTTATTCAATACAAATGTTGTAGACAAAAAAAAAGTTATAAAAAAACACCGCAAAAAAGTGCAAAGTTTTTCCATTTTCTTTTCACTCAAGCACGTGAAGTTTGATTTTTGTTTTGTTAAAAATTTCTGCACGATTGTGGCAGAACGCTGGAGAAAAAAAAAAATAGAACTTTGTTCGTTGAAGTGTAGAAAAAAAGACACACATTAACTCTTTGCAACTATGTGGAAAAATTGATCCTTATAGAGCTGTTATTGTTGTTTATGCTTTGTGTCTACTACGGCTATGGTCTGTATTTCAAATAAAATATATCAATTTCAAATAAAGCTGAAAAAAAGAAAGAGTGATACAAGGATGTACATAATATTCAAAATTTCTAAAAAAAAATCGCGTGTAGCAACGTACACGTGGCAGAAGTGAAACTTCTTTAACAGTAAGAAATAAGAGAGATTTTAGTGTGAAATAGAGAGAGAAAGTATCTGAAAAGAAAATCAATCAATACGAAATGGAATAATAATTTGTTGATTCAATATTTGCATCCAGGGACCGTACCGAATATTGTTTTTGTCGAAAGTGTCACATATTAACTTTTATCTCTTAATTTTTATTTTTTCCGACAAAAATAACAGTGTTTTGTGCCTTATAGTTTTTTTGGGCAAAAATAATAGTTATTTTCTGCCGTTTATTTTTCGGTCAAAAATATCAGGTAATTTATATTTGTTCAAGTCATTTTACCGATAAAAAAATTTTGATATTATTTTCATCTCATCGGTGAGACATTTTACACATGGTGTCAACAGTTCAATCTGTCAAGCGGCCTTTAAGAAAACACAAATTGCTTGATATTTTTGACCGAAAAAATTAAAGTCACAAAATAACTGATATTTTTGACCGATAAAATAAAAGTCAAAAGTAACCTTTATTTTTCCTCCATATATACTATGCAAGAAATTAACTTTTAAAGAATCAGTTTCAAATTTAAAAGCGACTTAATATTCGTGAGGCTAAGGAAATTTGTAACATAATGGTATATTTGAAAAAGTCTTCCGACCATTTTTTTCATTTGAAAATTGTAAAATAACAGTTATTTTCGGTACTTGTTTTAGTTCAGTTGGTGTTTTAGTTGCTTTCGAATGTCTTCTCAACATTGTTACTTTTTGAATGCTGGATTGCATTTGCATAGTACTCTTTGAAGGAGCCTCCGAAAGCAGAAGCAAATCTTGTTCATTATTACCTCCTGCTTCCTGATCATAATAATTGCTATGTTGATAGAGGGCCTCATAAAGCAGCGAACGTTGATTGTTGAGTGCATCAACTTGGTTGGCTTTAAAATTTTGTTGAGATCCATCAGTGTGTTTTTTGGGGATTGGTTCTTTGTAGATTCACCAAAATACACTGGTGTTTCGTAAAAATGCATTTTGAAACTCAGCCGTTGTTGCAATCACCTTACCTTCATCATAAGTTGCAGACCCAGCTGCGGCTGTATTCTTAAGAGCTCTAATTCGCTCTCTATACTCACGAGCGCGTTCTGCTCCTGTTTTAGCTATTTTTCTATTTTTTTTCCGTGCATACTTGTAGGATGAAAATTAATGTTACGGTTATGTTAATAATGTAATGTTAATGTTATTCTAATGTTAATGTTAATTATGTTATTTTCAGTATGTTACGCGTTCAGTTTTAATTACATTTTGTTTGGCTATTTGTCATGTGCCTACACTGACAATAAAGGAATAGATTCCGGCTTATAAGCAACGATGTTCGGGGTTAAATTCTCGGCAGCGGCAGTAATTTTTTTTTAATTTTCATATGAACTGAAAACGTTAGCCTAGCATATTTGATGCAGGTTGAACGAACTTTTTCAGGCCCATAATTTGAGACAGTTTATTTGTTTACAACTATTACACTAGTTAATATATATACGGAAAATATGGTTTTAAGAGGTTTTTGCAAAATGATTTAGCTCACTGACGGATTTTGGTAGAGCCAAAATATTTTGGGAATCATCATAAAATACTTCAAGGTTCATTTTAGGATGGGTACAAATGAAACTTTTTTTTTCAAGGCACCTTACTGTACAACATTTGTTTGACATTTCTCTACATCACTGGCAAAGGTTTTTTCTTCTTATTTGTTTCATTATCGCGAGCTTTGTATTAATTGTTCAGACTGTTTCATTTCCATTTTGGTTCACTTTGTAAATTAATGTAAAAATCAGTGAAAAACTTAATTAATTCTTCAAAAAAAAAAAAAAAAAAACATTAAAAAAGGCAGATGAATTTGGAATTGTTAGGATAAGTTTTCATATGGAATCTTAATTGCGCATGTCCTTTATGGTACATGTTAGAAATAATACTTTGTCCATAGAACCCTCCGCATGATGTTCTTGACAATTGGCTCATTCTATAGAGACGAGTGTGACGTTTTGACTACTTTATCGTGCTGAAAATGGTTAAAATTTTAACAATTTACTATAGCGTATTTTAGAAGATGCCCCAAGGTTTCAAAATGCTAAAACATAATGCAATTATTTATACTAGCTTAATAGTTACATTCGCTTAAACACCTAGGGCGGGTGTGACGAGCACAAGTTTAAAAACTAATAATTCTGATTTTAACATTGAAATTCAGTCCATCTGCCACAATCAGACCATTTTTGACTTACATTTAGTCAAATTTAATATATTTTCTGTGGAATACCAGTGAAAAATATTTTAAAAAAATGGCGATAACCATTCTTTTTTAAACTTTTAAATGGAACTTTTAATGGGATTGTCCCGGGTGTGACGAGTGCGAATTATGTGGGAATTATATATAAGAACTTAATGGATAAAATAACCATCAAATATTTTTGACACCAAATAAAAAAATATGTTTTTAATTAATGTATTGTATTTAAAAAAAAAAAAAATTTGTTTTGCAAAAATTTTTTCGCATGTATTTTTGATCAAATTAATACCTATACAAATGACTTCGATTTTTTAATATATTTAAAAAAAATATTTCTTTGCAAATAATTTTTCGCATGAATTTTTGATCAAATTAACACCTATACAAATGATTTCGCTATACATGAATTTTCACATTTTTTATTCACATACTTGAAAAAATTTTGAAAACCGTCCCGGGTGTGACCAACTTCTTGTAACGGAAATGAAGGTTAAAAATAATTTATTTATTGAAAAAGTTAACAAATTTATGTAAAACATCAACATCCTTACTTTAGGTAAGTTTCATTCTTATCATAAGCCGATGTTGCTTCTTAGGAAAACTATAGCATTGTTCTGGGACGGGTGTGACACTGAAAATACACTCAGTTTAAATAGTTTTTTCTTTGTTAACGCGTTAACCAATCCTTGTTGTAAACTGTTCTTGGATAACATTGTTATCTTTTTTAACATTGCTTACCTAATTTTTTTGAATGTCAAGAGATGGCTGTTTTCAACGTTTTAAATCTAAACAAAATATTTTAAGTTTTTCTCAACTCGGAGTTTGTTTAGTTAAATTGTCAAAAAAACATAAAAAAGCATTAAAACTAAAAATAATTTTGCAACAAGAGTAACTTAAGACTCCATTTTAACGCGAGAACCAAAAACTATTTCAATTGAAAGCGTTTTAGGATTCATGTTTCCGTTCCTCATTAGTGTGGAATCAGTCAATTCGCGAAATGCTAGAATCATCTGAGTTCAGTATCGAGGCTTTTGAAAATAAATTTAGTGATAGTGCTGATATGGATTATATGCCCGAAGTACAAAACTCAATAAAATATTCTTAAGATGCTATGCATTTGAAATATCGAATAAAAAAAAAAAAATGAAAAAAAAGTTCAAACTATACCCCGCCATTAAAGCTTAGTACTTTATTAATTATCAAAGTATTCTTTAGCATCATTTTAAGCATAACTTGATGAACCGAATACTTCGCATGTACATAAGTGCTTGCAAGTGTGGCACTCTTCATATTGTCTTTTATGGTACGAGCAACGAAATCATAACTCAACATTTTATGGAAACAAGTCAGTGGCCAAGTGAGAATCAAGGAAGACATGCATGCTACACAATCTGTGCGCACTTTATAACAATGTCTATCAATAATAAAACAATCGAAATCCGATATATAGTTTGCGAGCAACATTTATAAGAATACATTTTATTACTAATTCCAAAATTTTCGAAAAAATCAGGTGGTGGCTTTGTTCCAAGCTGAACGAATGCCCTTTCCATTTATGGCACTTATGTCTCTCTCCAATGTATAGCTTGCGAACGACGTAGTTCAAAAGCGTAGAGAACCGATGCTGTAAATAATTTCCACATAATCATTTACCTTGGAGATAGGCTTGACCTCAAGTGGAGCTCCAGCTGGTTTCTCCAATCTCCAGTGCTGGATATCCACTTGACCTCCACTTGAGATCCAAGCCATTCTCTAAAAAACTGGACGTTCAATCTCCAGTTGAGATAAGGCTGGATCTCTACTTGATTTCCAATGTCTTTCTCTAAACCATCTCCAACCCAAAATGAAAAAAATAAATAGTATTTAAAGAGGAAGCCTTTCCAATTATTTTTTATTTTAATCATTGAAAATAGTTTCAAACCTAATATAACACATTTCCATAAAATTATTTAAAAAAAAATTATATTAAGCAAGCAATATAGCTTTTTCTGCAACAGTGGAAATTCCAGGTGCTTCTAGTGCTCCTTCTGCATGCCTCCCTATGTGAGTTGATGATCAAGTGGAGGTTGAAAACTTTTTTCCAAGCTTGGAGAAAAATATTTGTCTTGCTTGTTGGAGTAGTTCGTACAAAACAACAAAAACAACACAAGGAAAAAGAACGGAAACAGCAGCTAATGCTTGATTTTCTCAAATAAAAATGTACATTTTTTTCTTAAAAAAATAAAAGTAAAATAGTAAAATAAAATAATGACCAAATCCAAAATTACATATTCATTAAGTTGACAAAATATCTGACATTTGAGCATTTATATTTTCTTAGAACGATAAGTATTAAAGGATGTTTTTATACCCTAAAGCAGAGGTCTCCAAACTACGGCCCGCGAGTGTCACCAATCCGGCATGCCATAGTATTCCTGTTGTGCCTAGTATCTGGCCCAACCTCGAAATTATTTAAAAAAATCAAAGTAAAGTAATTAATTATACATTATAATGAGATGTTTTATGGAATGACTAAAAATACAGTAATCCATATAATTAAATTATTAAAATTTTTGTATAGTTGATGAGATTTATGCAGCTGTGACATTTCAATGACAGTCGATGCTCACAAGTTAACTCGGATCTGTAAACAGTTTTTGGGCATTTAATTTTAGAAAATGTGTTTTAAAAAGGTAAATCGAATCAAATACGTACGAGCTGGTTTATGCATCTGATTAAACTGTGTGAATTTAATAATCTTTTAAAATTCCACCATGATTAACATCTTATTTTAAAAATATCCCTAAATTGCACATCAATTATATCCATTTGAAGTCCTGAGTCAAGGGTTTCTATATCAGTGATAAACAAATTTTGGAATATCTTGTCGTAATTTACAATATTAGATAAACAAGACAACATTTATTTTGAAAGCACCAGAGCTTCAATTGCAAAATCAACGCGATATGGAGGCTCAGTTTGCTGAATAATTATTTTACATGTATTTCAATACTTGAATCATTTCTCAACAGAAAATTAATATTAAATCTAGGAAGTATCTTCGACTTGGTTGAACTTTAAGTACTCTTACAGTTCCGTTAAGTTGTATTTGGAGTTATTTAGGGTTTATTATTTTGATGACTTTACTTTTATGAGGGATAGGCGTAACTTTCATTCAATTTTTCCAATATTCAAACTCAGAGTATGTTTAAAATATCAAAACTAATATGTGCAATATATCGTTTTCAATAATATCAAGGCAATACATAAGTTCTTGTCAAATTTGTGAAAGTTTTGATGACATCACTTTATATGAGAGGCAAGCGTGATTTTTATTTGAATTTTCAAATTTCAAACTAAGCTGGCGAATTTTAAATCTACGCTTATATGTAAATGTAATGTTAGTTTGGCACGGCTGGCTTTAATTGGATTTAATCCATTTTCGAACTAGATATTAATTTTTTAGAAAATTGCTTAAATACCGAATTTCATTTATTTATAATTAATCACTAGTTCCTCGAAACTGGCAAGATTATTTATATATTTTTGATAAGTCGAAATTGTGGAATCCAGCACAAAACCAAAGGAAAAATGGTAAATAGTTGCCGCTTTTATGCTGTATTTTGTTAGTATGCAAATTTTTTGTTTTATAAATTTTGATTTTATATGAATAAAAAAAATATTCAATATATTAACAACAATTTTTTTTCATGACAAGCCAAACACAGGTAAAAAGCAGTATCTACAAGAATAAAGGAATAAAAGCCGTATCTGTATCAATTTTGATTTTTTTTTTTTTTTTTTTTTTTTTACTAGTAGTATTTATTATACTTTTAATTGAACTTCATAACATGTTATTAAACAATTTTATAAATTTTCATGAATTGTGCTATTTCCATTATTTCTAACAAATACTGAGATACTTCTTTTAAAGATATTAATATTTCTTTCTGATTTTATAAAATTAGGCATTGTATTATATAGTTTTAGTTCCTTGAAGAAGAGCGATCTTTGCATTGCTGTCGTTGTAACCCTTTGTAGTCTAAAGTTGTCTGCGTTTCGTAGATTATATGGTTGAACTTCTCCCACATAGTTTAGCTGATCAATTAAGTATTCTGAAGCATTTCCCATCTTCATTTTTTGGACAAAGTTTATTGTATTAAGTGCCATCCTTTGTTGTATATTAAGAAATTATTTTAACGAATCAAGCATTGCTTGTATTGGAGTATATCTGTTGCATTTTAATATTGCACGCATAGCCTTATTCTGAAGTTATTGCAGTCTTTCTAATTGTGTTATTGTGCAGCAAGTGTAAAGTATTGTGGAGCCGAATTCAAAATGTGGTTTTATTATTGTGTTGTACATATTTATTGCCGTTATCATTGATACTTTATTTCGCACCCGTTTAAAGAACCCGATTTTTTGACCAATTTTTTTACATATATATTTAACGTGCTGTTTAAATTTCAAGTCCTTGTCAATTATGAAACCGAGATATTTAATTTCATTAACTTTTTCAATTATTTGATCATTAATTTTAAAAATTACGTTACTGTTCATGTTAATTTCCATTATTTTCGTTTTACTTTCATTAAGTTTTAATTTGTTCATTTTGAGCCAATTGTTTATGTTTTTCATGTCTTTATTTAAATTATTTGCACATTCTTCCTCTGTGTTGCCTTTAGCATAAATTAATGTGTCATCAGCATATAAAATAATTTCGCATTTTTCCAAAATATTGGGCATATCATTTATCTATATCTATATCTATATCTATATCTATACTTCTATACTATTATATAAAAGGCTTCTCACGTATCTACGTTGTAGTGTAACTCAAGAACTACTCAACCTATTTTTGTAATTCTTTCACTAACATAAAGCAACATGTTTAACTTGGAAATTGGCGTACTTTTTTCTTTAAAACTGCTCTTAAAAGTTATTAAAACTTGAGTTTAAAAAGTAGCCAAAAAAATCAAATCCAAAAAACATTGCTGCATTGAATCGTTAGATACACAACCAGCGCGCTGCAGCGTAAAGCTTTCTCGCTCTTTTCCTCTCCGATTGTGTTTGTTGTTATTGTTTCTTTTACTTAAAGTGCTTTAAATAAGGGATGTTTTACGTACAAGAGCAGACGCAGGAAGTTGTCTCATTCAGTTGGCACTGAGACTTCAAGTGATTAAGTCTTTGTTGCTTAAGTTTTAGGTATGATATGTTTATGCTTCGTAAATGTTTATCTATATTGTTTTTTATGCTGCGTAAATTTTTGCTGAGACAAAGAGCGCTACAAGCGTAAGTATAAAATCGTGTTATAAATGAATTACAGTGCGGAAGTAATTGAACATTGTACTGCTTTTAACATTTTTGGTCATTAATACTTAAAAAGGTCGATCCAAAATGTGAATCAAAAATTTATAAACCAGCAAAATGTCCTATTTTAGTACCTTCATTTATATGCGTTGCCTGACGTTATTTTTGATTATAGCCTTGATTATAAAAATTGGATAAGTAGAAACAAGATAGACTTGAAAAAAGCGAGAAAAAAATTTAAAAATATTGGGGCATAATGTAATCAATGTGTGAAATGGTGTGTTCGCATTAGTTAACAGGTGTAAGTTTATTGATACGATACTGAAAGGTGTGGTAAAATTTATTTTCAAAATCCTTAAATTAAGTTGAATGGAACAATTTTCATCAAGATGCTGCTTGCTTTAAAACAAGATGCGGAAATTCTTTTTAACTTTCCTTTTTAATTTAAATCGGGGCTTTTTATGGTTAGTTATTCATTGCTCAGATACGATACGTTCACCAATGCGAAAGTGCTCTTTCAACCATCAAGACTGTATCCATTTCAACATCATATAACATTTTAACATTTCTTAAATTTATCAAAATTTACAAAATTATGAACGTTTGGTTTCTTTGTAGCTACTTAAAGTTTCATCGGATAGACATAAAACCCGAATTCTACACAGAGAAAATTTTGTTCCTCTAACATTTATTTTCATTTACAAAACGGACATTTTAAAATGAGCGAATGAATATTAAACGGTCGTTAAATATTTTAAAATGAAAATTTCAGAAGTGAAGAATAATTAGAAGCTATTTTTTAAAATTTTTATTTTAAACTATCAACCGATCGTTTTAAAATCATACGTACGTTTTAGAAGCTAATTTAAAAATGTCCGTTTTTCTTGCTCCTCTACAAAATTATTAATGCTTTAATGACACTAATGATGTTATAACACAATATTTGTAAATAAAAAAACAAGTAAAGAAACTCTAAAGATGGTCTAGCCCGACTATGGACTACCCGAAAACCACCTACTCCGAAAACAAACACAATGATATATACATATTGAAGTTTGGACAGGACAACGTCTGTCGGGTCAGCTAGTATATATTATAAATAATAAAGCTCCCAATATTGATCCCTGTGGTACACCAAATTCATTATCAATTTTTTCTGATTTAATACCGTTAACCTTTGTTATTTGCTTTCGGTTTGTAAGGTATGATTTAAACCATTGCAATTCATTTTCTCTTATCCTTTTCTCTTATTCTCTTATTGAATTCTCTTCTCTTATTCTCTTATTCTCTTATTGAATTAATAAGTCTCTATCTATGGTCTCGAATGCTCTTTTAAAGTCCAAGAAAAGTGCCATTATCTTACTTTTTGCGTCTCTGTATGTCCATTTACTTATCACACAGTTAACTGCTGTTTCACAAGAATATTTTTTTCTAAATCCCGACTGATACATTGATAATAAGTTATTTATTTCCATATAGTTTTCCAATTGTTCTTTTGCAATGTTTTCTAAAATTTTTTCACATGTTTTTAACGTGTTTATTGGGCGGAATTCGTCACATTTGTTTGTTTTAGCCACTTTTTCTACCGGAGTTACCATTGAGTATTTCCAATTTTCGGGAAAAATCCCAATTTCTAGTGATTTATTTATAACATTTAACATATTTTTACCGACAATGTTCCAGTTATCTAAAATTATTTTAATTGAGACTTTGTTAAAATCACACTCAGAAAAAAAAGTACATTAAACAACCGTAAAATTAACATTTTTAGTTGACAAAAGTCGTCCGACATTAAAAAATGTTAAAATTGATATTATTCTAATGTACTTTTTACATTACGAAACCTACATTTAAAAATGTATAACTGTCACATAATAATGTTATTTTAACACTTAAAATATCAAAAAGTATCAGTAAATTAATGCAGATAAAAAAAAAGTATTGAAAAATAATTTGCCACGAGTGGGATTCGAACCAGGGCTCCGGGCATCCAAAGCCACACTCTTAACCTGTGTGCCACGGTCACCTGTATGTCTTAACGGCTCAGCTCTTAAATAAACATTACATCTGCTTGTTGTTGACATCTACATTTATAATGTTAAATGGATATGAAATACTATCAATTTTACAGTAAAAAATGATGAAGTAAAAACATTTTAAATGTTATTTTAACATTAAGAATTGATATTGCAACGTAAAACATTACATTATCAATTTGATATTTTTCTTATCAATTCAACACAATACATGTTAACTTAACATTTTCTAACGTAAAATCCACATTTTCTGATTTACATTGGAAATAACATTAAAAAACGTTAATTTTACATGGCAGCTTTTTTCTGAGTGCAGGTTTATCTTTTAGGTTTTTACAAATTTTTTTTAGTTCTGTTAAAGATACTGCACGGAATTTAAATCTAGATTTTATCACAGGTATTTTGTTGGTATATTACACATTTTCTATTGTATTTCTTATTAATTGTATACTATTTACAAAGTAATTATTAAATTGGGTAGCTATTTCATAGTTATCTTTATACTCTATATTGTTAAACATCACAGTTTTTATCACAGTCTCATTTTTTTTAATTACTAAGTCTTTTATTTCCTTCCACATTTCTTTTTGGTCTTTGGCATTTTTGATTTTATTATTTACATATTTGTTTGTTTCAATTTCAATTTTATTTTTATATATATTTCTTATTGCTTTATAGTCGTTCCACGCATTTTCTGTTTTATCCGTTTTTGCTATTCGGTATTTAATATTTTTTTCTTCTTTGAGTGATTTTAATTCTTCGTCATTTAAAAGACCTTTTAGTCTGATTTTGTACGTATCTTCCTTGTTCCAATCTATGTTTAAATCTCCTGCTATCATTATATCAGAATTTGTCTCACATATGTCCTCGACTATTTCCTCAAATACTGTACAGAATTCCACTTCACTACTACTTGGTGACCTATACACCGCCATTATTAAAATATGTTTTTCCTCGATCTTAGCCAAATATGTACTAATCCAATAATTTGAGTCGGAAATCTTCTCGCCAATTTTCGTGACATTCCATAGCTTTTTAAAATAGATAATAACGCCTCCTGTTCTGGTTGAATTAGAAAACGTATTATAATGATCGTATTCTTTTGATTGTATATCACTTTCATCAATGTCTTTTGTTACGTGGGTCTCTGTTATAAAGTCTGGTCCTGCTCATCAGCAATTATTTCCAATTGATTGTTGTTATTTACTAATCCACATATATTTGTGTAAATACCGTGTATCTCCTGTGGTTGTTAGAACACTAACCCTATCCTCTTCTTCTTCATGTTCAGCTTATTTTGATATTCTCTATTTGATGTGACATGATTTTCATCAAGTCCCATATTTAGTTTTTTGTTTGCTCTTATACAGTTGTCACATTTATTTATTATTTCCTTTTCGCATTCTTTTGATTTGTGGTTTCCATGACATCTATAGCAAGTTTCCTCATTTTTACAATCGCCCGCTTTGTGATTATATCTTAAACATTTAAAGCATTGCAGTATATCGGTTCCATCAAATATTCTACATCTTTCCCACCCAATGTTCAATTTTTGAGCCGCCTTAATCTTTGTGTAAGTATCTTTATCTATTATTATTTTTAAATTATATATTGTTCTATTATATTTTTCGTATTCAAAAGATTTCACTATTTTTATTTCATGTTGCTGTTATTGTTGATTTTGCCTCTTAATTTTCTCTATTAATTCTTTTCAGAGACCCAAAATAACAGTTATTTATTTTTTTTAGGTCGAAAAAGTTGTCGATATTTTGAAAAATATTTTATACGTTGCTTCATAACAGTTATTTTCAATTTATATTTTTTACGTTGCCTCATAACAGTTATAAACGAGAAAAAATTTTTTACGTTGCTCATAACTTTTATTTTCAAAAAATTTTTTTTTACGTTGCCTGGTAAGAGTTATTGTAGAGAAATAAATTTTTTACGTTATTTCTAATATATAAAAATTTCGCTTCACGGTGTTTGTAGTCGAAATTTTTTTATATATTTGGTAGGTATGAGAATAGGTCGTAAAGTTTGTTTTCACTCTCCTACCCGCCAGTGGCGTTGCATTTTTTAAGAACACAAATTTTCGGTAAACGCAAGTTTTGACCTATAACTGACCTATAACTAACTATTGAGTCGTGCCCTTCGACTAATAAATTTAAGCAATCTTTGGAAAGGGGGCATGGCATGGCACCGCCCTTATTGTCACTATCCAATAATAATCTTCCATTTGCATCGTTTTTAGTTGCTTGTTTTTTACTGTATTTTTGTTTTTTCTTAAAATGAGTAGTTGGTTCTTCGTGTCATTAAGTTTTATACAAAATTTGAATTTTTTACTTCCATGGTTAAGAAAATCAGAAAAAGAAGTACAGCAATTGCAAGTATACTACTGTTCGCCTTAACAAAAAGTTTATGCTATTCAGGAGTCTAAGTCCAAGTGCAATTATACCTCTCTTTCTCTAACAAACAATTTAAATACGTTTATACAAAATTGTGAAATCCGCGGTTACTCGCTGAAATGACATGTGAAATTACTGAAATGAATGATTTTTTGAATGAAATATCAATTTCTTCTTTGCGTTCTCACACTTATGTAACTAATTTTTTCTGAAAAATCTCTTGTACTGCTGTTGCCCTAAAATGCGATTTAAGAATACACTTACGTTGCATTCACAACTGCATTTTTTATGAATGCCTAATTTTGTGAAAACTCCTTATTCTCTTACTGAGAGCAAGAAAATAAAATTAAAAATTGATAATCTTACACATGTTGCCGTAAAAAAGTAACAAAGATTTTTTATTTCATACAAATTATGAGCAACGTAAAAATTTTTTTCTCGTCTATAACAGTTATGAGGCAACGTAAAAAAATAAAAATTGAAAATAAACGTTATCAGCAACGAAAAAATATTTTCTTCATTCATAACTCTTATTTCAGAGAAAAATTATTTTTTTTTTAAATAATGGTTATTATTGATAAATATTTTTTTTCTTACAATATAACTGTTATGGTCCAATTTTTAAAGATATTTCTTATAACAGTTATGACTCTTCTTCTTCAGTTAAGAATTTCTTTTTCATTATATTTAAATGACATATCTGTTATTATTATTGACATATCATTTTCATTTGGGGCCTTTATTTCATATGCATCACTCATTTTATTTTCTATAGCATTTTTAATTTTTTCTCTTTCTTCATTAATTTCACTCTGTATCACATTTGTTCTATTTTCAATATTAATTATATTCAGATTAACTGAATCCACCTTATTGTTTAAATCCTCCTTTGTTTTTAAATTTTTTTGTTTTTCTTTGGGTTTAATTATTAAAGGCACTTGTTTTTTCAAGTCTGGCAATACCGTATTGTTTTTTACTGTCTCAGTGAATGACAGTTTGTTTTGCTGATCACCTGTTTCTTTTATTGCTTTTTGTATTTCATCGCACATCTTTACATTTTTTTTTTCAATTGTGTTATAAATGTCTTTATTTTTATTTTCAAAATCATTTACGACGGCGCAAATATTTGGTATTTCATTAACATTCTTTTCACAAATTTTTTGTGCACTATCTATTTTCTTTAATCTTTCTTCGTATCTTTTTTCAATTGCCTCTAATAATTGTTTGATTTCATTTTCATTTTGTTTTAATGACACTTCAAATTCGGTTTTATATTCAGCCAAGTTTATTTTGTTTTTGTTGACACCATCTTGAATATCTTTCAAAGCAAAGTCTACATTATGAAGTAGTTGGACACAATCTTCACATATACATCTTATTAAAGCATTTTCTTCCAAGACCTTTGATGAATATTGATTGATGCCTGAACATTTATCAGCACCGTGCCACATTTTGCCACATATTCCAGCACATGCTACGCCTGTTTCGCCACGGATTGATCTCTTGCATTTATGGCATTCAGCCATTGCAGAGTTAGTCATAAAATTTAACTTTTATTTTAAATGAAAATAATCAATGTTTTTTATGATTTTTTGTTATATCCCGTGATATTTGGTTTATCTAGGTATGTATAGTTAGGTTTCTATTTTATCACCAATAAATATATTATTTTTCACAAATTCACAGAGTTTGTTTTTTTCGTGTGTAGTTTTCCATATTGCAGTAATGATCATTTTTTCATGCTAGATACGACAATCTTCCTTATGAGGGCAGTATTGACGTTATGTCGTTAGCCGTCGTCAATGTGTTCGAGCTAGGATATATCCAAAATTATTTACAAACGTAGTAAGACTCACATACTACGTTAAAATACCTCACTCACAGACTAGCTCCGAAAAGTAAATATACAATACTTGATATACTTGTTGCAGTTTTCGAAATTATAATGGTATGTTAATCTGATGAGCTAGCCCTTAGGCTTTAAAGTTTGGAAACCCCTGCCCTAAAGTATTACCCAAAAACGTTGCATAGGATTGAACAAATTTGTAAAAACGACCCCATGCAAAATGTGCTGTAAGACGTAATTCTACTTCAAAATATGGCGTTTTAAATATTTGTAATATTTGTAAGGTAGGCGTGGTTGGCGAAATAAATAGCTAATTTCAATTTATAAACCAAATATTATTGGTCTACAATGAGTCCTTTTATTTATTGACAATTTTTATATGAGTCTCAACACTGTGCAAGCAATATTTTCTAACAATAAAAGTTAAGAAGGCATAGTGCAAAAACCGTACCCAATAACTTTTCTGATTTGAATAAAATTTGAGTGGGTTAATTTTTGGGATACAAGTGTAATAGTTTTATCTAGAAAAATTGAACATTTGATTTACCTAAATTTGCAAATTCATATTAAAATAACAACAGAAAACTTTAATTTTCAAATTCCTGGAATGCTTTTTCTAGACATCAACAACTAAAATAAGCAATTTCTTACTTTGCAGTTTTCTTAAGATATAATGAAGACTTTTTTCCCCTAATAATAGCAATTTTGAAGCCAGAAAATTGGTTTTGCGTAAAAGATATTGTTTAAGGAAATCATAAAATAGGCTTTAAAGTGCAAATTAGTGTGCTTTTGTATCGCTTGTATTTAGATTCCCGGAATAAAATGTTATTATTTGTAAGCGTACTTTATGAAACACACCAACAAACTAATGGAACACCAACACTACCTACGCCTTGTCTTAAACTTTATTGCCTACTCTTCTTAACACTTTAGAGTAGAACGAAAGCGAGAGAAGGTTAAAAGCCACTTAGTGTTAAATGCCACTCTTCCGGATGATGCTGTACATTAGTGTTGCGTTGTGTTAGCTTAACATGGAGTGTGCGGTACAGTTGCAATACAGTTGCGGTACAATGAAGCGTGAACATTGTAAATAACTGTGTTTTAGAGTGTTAACGAAATTTCTTTAAACTTTATTTTTTATTTCACTTATATTATGTGAAGTAATACTAACGAAAGAGGTGAGAAATTTATATGAATGCAAAAGTAGCAACAAACAAACAAAAAAAAAAAAAAAAAAACAGCCAAAAGGGGCAAAATAACACTATCCATGTTGAGAAAGTTTTGTTAGTCATTTAAAATAATGCTAGTCGTCCGGCTCTTCTTAGCCACAAAACGGAAGCACAAAAATGAGCGGAAGTGCAAAAAGTTTAAGCTCTAAATTTTAACTTTTTGTTGAGTGAAACCGAGACGAAGTGAAGTAAGGTTCCTGAGGCGACTAGCTAAATATGCTTTGGTAACAAAGACTGACAGTCAAAAACATTTGTAGACATGAACTAGGTTCGGTCTATTTTCATTAATATAAATGGGCTATTGTGTGGGTTTGTGTTCGTCTGATGGACAATAAATGTGTTTGAAAATTCATGAATGGGGCAGCAAGCATAAAAAATGGAACACAGGTTTAAGGTCCTAGGGTGCATTTGGTTTAAGTTTTTTAGCGATCAAAAACATTGAGTGACAGAAAAAATGTTGACTGATGGCTTGATTTAAAAGATTAAGAAATTTACATAAAAACTTAAAACATGGGCAGGTATTTTAGAGATGATTATAAGCTAGCTAAGCTTAGATTTCGAATAATAATTTCAGAATGTCAAAAAAAAAACTATGTTTCTCCTATTCGTTTATACTTATCTTCGCAAATGTCGGTATTAATATGAAAACCATCAACATTGCTAAAGCCAGCTCTTCATCTTAAAGGATTTCAAAACTAAGACAAAGGCATTTATTATTCAATAGTTGAATTTAAAATGTTGTCCTTAAACAACAATTTGTCTTGGTAGAAACCCATCTAAGTGCTAGTTGTTCATCAAAACCAGCAGCACCACTTCACCAAACAATGATGTCAAAAGTAAGCAGCATTATCTGCATGACAATCATTATTATCATAATCATCATCATCATCATCATCATCATCATCATTAGCATAGTCATCATTAGCATAGTCATCATTATCATCTTCGTCATTCATCCTTCTGCGTAAGCATCATTATCCTGCATTCATGCATAATATTATTGTTGTTTTTTATTTTCAACTTATTATTCAGACAAGGCTAATCATAAAATTTAGAAGAAGGAAGGAAGGATAGAAGAAAAAGAAAAACGTTACAATTTTGTAACTTGCAAGCATGTAAAAGTGTATCTTTACCTCCTTCAATTTTTACACATTCTACATACGTATACGTAATTCCATGCGCTACTTAAACTTTGACATTGTATGACACACACACACACACACACACACACACACACACATACAACAGTTTAGTCTAGTAGGCAGCCCTGAGTGAGGCACTCAGTTTGCAGCATACGAATTGCGGATTTTGCTGTTTCTGTTACCAGAACGAATATGAATGCAAGTGACTTTTATGACTTGTGGTCTCCTCAGTTGCAGGCGACCTCTATGAATATCCTTAAAGCAACCCCAACAATGTCGCCACCCAATGACACATTATTTCATTTGAAGTGGCTGGTTGTAACGTGGTTGAGCAGCTGCCAACTCACCCACTACGATGTAAAATTCAGTTGATGCTTCTTATACTGTATACCGAGTGTTCTTCGTTTTTGCTTTGTTTTGTTTTGTAAATGATGTGAATGTGTGAGTCGTCGCGAACTTTGACCTTGATATGAGTGCAGAGCTTAAAGTGTACCAAAACTGTTACCCCTCACCTCCATTCCATTCATCGCCAACGCTAGTTTTGTGCCCACTTTGAATTTATAAGTTGCTGCCATGACTTGGCAACGAGTAGCATTGTGCTGTTAACAACAAGGACTACGTCGTTGTTGAGGATGAAGATATTGCAATTGTTCGTTGTGCTTTATTTGAAATTTTTATAACATATAATTTTTTTGTTTTATTCGGTGTTTTTGTTTTTTATTTTTTTTTTTTTACTTGTAGAAAGCACTAAGCCATAATTATGTTAATAAAGGAAGAGAACTTTTTTTCTGTTTCAAAATGCATGGGAATATTTTTTTAGAGCAATAGTAAAAAATTGATGGCAGTTTATCAAGCTGTATGTTAAATTGTTAATGATTAGTTCTAAGCTTAGTGAAAATTGCGCTAAGCACTCAAGTGTTTCGATTTAATTTAAGAGAAAATGGGAAAAAATTACAATGAACTATGCACATAAAATGTGCTAAAGTGAAAAATAAAATGGTAACAACTGTTTGCATTGAATTTCGTAAACTTCTTCGCACTTCTCTCATTTCATCTAAGTTTCGTTTTTTTTACGATAAGAGTTTCATTAATTTATTTCAGCATTTTAAGATTGAAAATTTTTTTTATTATTTGGATTTATATTGCATTTGTTGGATGTTAAAATGTGACATTTCTTATATTAAGTTTGGAATAAATTGTTTTCGTTATAAGCTAAGTTTATTTAGCTTTATTGGGAATTATAATTTATTTGGATTTTTTGGACGTTCTTTTTTAAATCTTGTCCAAACTTTTTGTGTGTCTTGAAATTAGCTTTTCTTGCAGTTTATTAACATTTATCATATTCTGTTCTGTTAGAAAGATGTGGGGGTTTTATATAGCATAATAAAAAATATGACTTTATGGTTTTGACGATTGCATCTTTGCATTTTAGTTGAACTTTACATTGACTCAGCACTCTGTAATTTAATTTTGTATAAATTTTCGAGATAACAACAAATGAGTCTTCAAAATGAGTTTCGAGCAGTTTCCACAAGTTTCTAGCATTTGTATTATGCTGAGTAGTATTATATATTATGCTGAGTACTTCAATGCTGAGTAGCAGAGTCATTCAGAGCAACATAGACGATTTTAAAATACCAATAACATCTTTTAATATTGCTGTGGTTTGTAATAGTTAATAATTATGAAGTTAAGCGCTATTAATAATTTAATTTATTTATGCAATTTATTAATTTTTATTAAAAATTTTTGACGCAGAATTACGTCTTACAGCGCGATTTGTATGGGGTCGATTTTAAAACTTTTTCAAACATATGAAACATTTTTGAGCAATACTTTAGGGTATAGCTACAGCCTTTCATACTCATCATTCAAAGATAATATAAACGCTTAAATATCAGATATATTGTGACCTTAACGAATATTTAATTTAGAATTTTGTAACTTTTACATTAAAGTCACAAAATAGAAAAATCTAAGAAGAAAAATTTACATAAGCATATCAAAAACTCAATCATTAACAATAGCTGTTAATTTTATGACTACTGCTTGATTTGTTTTTGTTTTGTACCAACTGAGATTGGTTCTCTACTCTGGTTGGTTCTACTCAACCGTTAGAGGGCAATGGGCACATTGGGCTCAGTGGGTTTTTGTATGTACCTACTACTTCTTAGTGTACTAAATGCTCTTGTTTTACGCAAAAGGAACACAAACTGTGAAAAATTTACATTTAGCTTCTTTCTTTTTACTTGCTTTGCTTACCATGCTTATTTGTAACTTTTGCTGTGTTTTGGTCTCGATTAGAGTCCATTGATAAAAAAAAGAACAATGGTCAAAACAATCGGACTGAAGAGGCAAAGTAGAAAAGGTTACTAGTTAAACTTTTAAACTATGACACAATAAGCATCACATGCCGCCGCAGTGTCAGAGCTGTATCAGCTCACCGTTAACATATCTATACTAATTAAACGGAATTCTAAGTCTACACTTATGATACTATCGAAACTATTAGTATATTATAATACAACATTTGAAGAATATTTAAAAAAATGTTGGTACAAAAATATAAAGTAATAATGGATTTATTGCAGTTCTTCGCTGGTGCCTTGAATCTGTTTAAAATGAAATCAAAAAACAAATTGTTTTGATCAGTTGATCTCTCAATTGACGTCAAGTTTTTTATAAAATCAATTTCAACATTTTTTGCGTCATTCTAAAGTTGAAATGTCGTTTTATAGTTATTGTATGCGTTACTATTATTTTAATATTGTTATTGTAATATTAATACTAATTGAAGAATTTTAAAAATTGACGTCAATTGACAGTCTTTAAGATGTAGTATATGTGTAAAAATTTTTAAAATGATTGATTCAGTAGTTTTTCGGAATCGTGGTCACCAACATTAAAACTGACACGTTCGTCTTAACCTATCTAAAGTTTTGTTCACGGGAATGACCGAGTTGGAGTAACGTATTCAGTATTCATAATCGGTAAAAATACAATACGACAATAGCGACAAAAACCTTTTAAAAATCCTTCTTAAATGAGAAACCTTCAATAAACCCTTGATAAAGTAATTTTTAAATTTTTACTCTCATCTGAGCACAAATATTGTCAAAAATGCTACAAACCAATTCAAAAAATATGAAAATATTGCATAAAATTTCAAAATATTGAAAATAAAAAGAAATAGGTGTGTTTCCGTACTCTACACTGTGTAAGTTCTGTGTAAAGTTTGGGCTGCGAGAGTAAAATTAAATTTAAGAAAAGTGACAAAAGTACGGAAACAGCTTCTAGTAAATTTCGAGCACAAAACAGCTGATTCTGACAGCAGACGTGTCAAACGTAAATAGCGCCAATTGAAATTATCGTCAATTTGTTTCTTTAAAGCAAAAATATTTCTTTTGAATTTGTTAATTTTGACAATTTTGAGTTGAAAATCAACTTGTCGTCGCACAACTTTTGAATTTAATAATAGAAAAACATAAAAAAACGTCAATTTGACATATGCTTGTTCTTCTTGATGCTTCTTCTTAATTTACTCGCAGTCTTGAGTTCAAGCACAATCTGGTAAACTTCTGTGCTCGAGAGAGCGAATTATGCTTGTTCTACTTCTCACATTTTAAGCACAGAAAGTACGGAAACAGAAAATAGTAACACACAAGTTACACAGTGTGAGTACGGAAACAGACCTAATAAGTTACAATTTTTTCAAAACAAAATATAGATTACAAAATTTTTTGACTATTTGAATGTCAAAATATTAATAAAATTGTGACAAATAAACAAAAAATTTTGAATTTCTCAAATTCACAAACCATTCTTGTCACTTCAGTGGAACATTCTTGTCCCACTTCAAATTGAGAGTGTTCCCATTGTAATAAATAAGCTGAGACAACATTCTTATGAATAACAAAATTTTTAAAAAGCATTTTATCTCTAAAAAATTTTAGAACTATTAAACTATAGTATTTAGAACATTTTAAATTCAAGATATTTTTATGAATAAGACCGCAACTATTGAATAAAAAAAATTAAAAAAAATGTTCAAACTTAAAATCGCCATTAAAGTTAGTTCTTACGAAGCCAAAGAGCTAATTGAAGCATGCGAGGGATGTCCGGAATCCGAAAAACACATGCTTGAGATTAGCAAAAACCGATGCTTGAGGTGAACAGAAGCTGAAAATGCAGATAGTAAGTTTGAACTTGTGATTGTAAGCAATTTATTTGCATTACAATTTATTTTTATCACCAATAAAGTTAACCTGCTTATATCATACATACTTCGGTTAAATGGATATCAAGTGTGGTTGACGTGCTTTTGGTATTAAAGAGCATTCATTGAGGATGCGGATAATCGAAAAAAGCGGATGATTTCAATAAAAAAATTAGAAGATATTTTGAAAAGGTGATCATGTATATTTTTTGAAGGAAATACCCGTCTGAGGAATAAAAAAAAAATGAAGCATGTATAAGAAAAAAACAAGTAAGGAAAAACAAAAAAATTTTTACTGTAAATAGGCGTCTCCGTGGGCGGATGAAGCCTTTATTTTATATGCATTTAAATGTTGATGAAAAATGTATACTCACAGTTAATGCCATTACTGTGCTTTCGCTATGGGAGGTGGGCGTGTTCATGGACGGATTACTCTCAATTTTTGAACACACCTTAGTTTTGGTATAAAATACATACATACCAAATTTAATGTCCCTATGACAAACATAACCTTATTTATTGAGTTTTAAATTTTTTGGGTTGTATAGGAGGTAGGCGGATGACGTCCATTTTTCAAAACCATCTTTGTCTTGTCATAAAAAACATACGTGCCAAATTTTAGCTCTGTAGGTGAAACAGAGGCTTATTTATTGCGTTTTCAATTTTTGGGTTGTATGGGAGGTGGGCGTGTCCGTGAGTGGATGACGTCAATTTTTCAAAAACGTCTTTGTGTTGATATGAAACATATACATACCAAATTTTATTGTTGTAGGCTTATTATAAGCTGAGTTATTCAGTTTTAAATTTTTGCGTTGTATGGGAGGTATGCATGTCCGTGGGCGGATTCTAAAAATATTCAATAGTGCAGATTCTTAAGTGCATGTGACCATGTGTACCAGGTTTCATTTAATTATCTCTACTCCTTCTTCTTATCCTGTGTATACGGACAACACACAGACGGACGGACGGACGGACGGACGGACGGGCGGACATGAATAGCTCGACTCACGTGGTGACGCTGATCAAGAATATATATACTTTTCTATACCGGAATCGCTTCGTTCTATGCACTACAAACGTTTGCACAAAGTTAATATACCTTGGCCTTTCAGGTTTAGGGTATAATTAAGGTTATTTCAATTAATAGAAAAAAAAATTTAATTAAATATTGGAAATTTCAAAGACTTTAAAAGTTCTTTATCTTAAATGCGGATGAGAATATAAAAATAAAAATAAAAGAGCGGGTGCAAATCCAGATGGGATGCCTATCTAATTTTAGCGGATGTGACTCCGTCACATCCCTTACAAAAAAATATTTTATAGGTGTTTAAAAATACATCTTTTCGAAAATGGAGAAATAACGATTTTGTGGGAACTCAAAAAAGTTATAAACACAAAAAATTAAAAAAAAATTTGTTTCAGTCAATATTTTGATACTATTAAAATCTTTATGTTTTTGCTCATTTTGGGTATGCATTTTGAAGAAAAAAAGTGAAATGCAAAAAACTTGAGTTTTTGCCCAAACAAGGGGTTCAGGAGAACCCAAACCACTCCATGGGGATTTCTCTGATCAGTGTCCGACTGAATTTTTCTTTCTATATTCGTCTACCGTACATCCATACTGAAAGGTACATTCGAAGTAATTCCGGTTTTATTATTTTTATCATGCCACTTTCTATGCGGCAATAAAATTTTATTTTCATTAAGAGCGTTTTAATAATCAAAAAACAAAAAAACACATTACAAGTCATAGCGGACTTTGAAATCAATTTGAAATTTTCTATGAAGAAAAATTAAAAAAGACAATAGGGGTATTCACTAGAGTGTATCGAAAATCTGACCCCCAATTCCGGTACCAAAATTGAAAAGTACATGAAAAATCCTTTCGATTGGTGTACTTTTTTTATTTGAACCAATTTTGGCGTCCCCCGAAATGCATTTTTGTGCATTTTTTTATCAAATTTTGTACTGGAGACCCATTAATGGTTGATTTAAAAAGAAAATCAAGCTTATCAATTAATTCCTTTCATATAAAAACACAGAACTGCAAATTTTCATCCCTGTTGACATTTGCTCTGACGAGATAGAACAGAGATAGATACAGTCTAGTATTCACGCTGACTTGGGTAGTTGGATACGGGTAGATTGAGTACTTTTGATTACTGCGAGCACCCTTAACTGCAATTGAGTACTTAAAGAATAACAGCTGATGAGAGATGAGTGACAGCTAGAAAAGAGTTGCCACCTTATTAAAATAATTTTATATAGAAATAATTTTTAATGTGAACTTTGCGGCATTTTATAATTTTTATCTCAAAAATTTTAAAATAACTCATTTTAACACATTTGTCAATTTTATTCACTTATAATTTGTGTACTTTGTTTTAGTTTTTTGTCAATTCAATTATTGCCTACTTTTGGAAAAGGTGGCAACCCATGTAAAAAGTACTCAATCAATCTAACGAAACAAGTCAAGGGGTCAGCTAGAGTAGATTGGTAGATGGGTACTTGGGTAGAATGGCACTTTAACAAAAACAAAATGTATGGCATTTACCAATCTACCCAACTACACAAGGCAGTGTGAATACCCCAAATAATTTTTTCAAAAATTATAAATAAAATATAAAAATTAAACATATAATTTCAAGACAGACATTTCAAGCATTTTCAAAAATTTAAAAACATTTTTAAGGGAGCATGATAAATTTCTCTCTTCCTTCTCTATCTACCTTCAATTATAACTGCAACTGAAAAGAATAAAACGAACTGCTAAATCAAAGTTTTCCAAGAAAGGCCTTTTATTCAATTCAAAAAGACCTTTCGGAGTGCTTTTTGACGTACAATTACGTCTTACAGCGCGGTTTGTAAGGCCATGAAACTTTTTTGACGAATACTTTAGGGTACAGCTACAGCCTTTAATACTCATCATTCACAGATAATATACATACTAAAATATCAGATATATCCTGTGCTTAATGAATATCTAATTTTTGGATTTTGTCACTATTATATTAAAGTCAAAAAATAGTAAAATATAAGAAGAAAAATGCATATGTTTATATAATAAAATCAATCATCAACTGCTTATGCTGTGCTGGCTGCTTTCTTTGTTATTGTTTCGTTGTTTTTGCTTGTATTGTTTTTGTTTTATACGAACTGATTCGCAGGCTTCTTCATTGGGTTCTTTTATGTACTACTTAGAAATGAGTGCTCTGTGTTAACACAAGATGTCATTCGCAACCTCTTTTCAACTCAGTCAATGAACTCAAACTGTCAAATTTAACGAAATGATGGAAAAAATTTTACATTTTACTTATTTCTTTTCGTTTGCTCATTTTATTATTCTTACTTTTATCTTTTTCTGCTTTTTTCGGTCTCGATAAGAAGACAATAATTGAGTGTTATTAATTTATTTGTTAATTTTCGGAAGATAAATAAAAAATACGTGCAAAATGGACAAAAAAAATCGGACCAAATAGACAAAGTAGAAGAGGTTATAACTTAAACGGAATTCTACGTCTACACTTACGATACTATCGAAATTGTTTCTTTTTTTTCCCCATGGGACGTTTTAAGTATCAAGAACTTATATGTGAGATATCAACTCAATACTTTATTTATTGAAGAATTTTGAAAGGTTTTATATTTTAATGGCCTGATTTTGTTTGTGAGGTGATGTTAGCTTGGTCATTCGATGTTTCCGAATTTTAAACTCAGCTTACATGCCACAAATTAAAGCTTATGTGATAAATTTCAAAAAATTTGATGGATTTTTTATGGATTTTTAAGAAATATTCTGCCTTGAATACATTACATTGTATGGGAGATAGGTTTAGTTTTCAGTCGATTTTTTCAAATTGCGTACTAAGATGTGCATTTGAGAACAAAGCTTATGTGTAAAATTTTAAGCCAATTTTAAAAATCGACACGATTGCAGGCATATTTTTAGAGCTTTCGCAATGAAATTCTCTATTATAGCTTTATTTAGATTCATTTTTCATCAAACTGTCTTGCGGCCTATAATCATACAGTTAACTTCTTAGTTGTATGTGTACCATAATCTTTCTTAAACTTGAGGTTATGAAACTAAGTTAAAGAAAATTGAAGAAATTCGTGTATAAAAATTTTCATTTTTTTAAGAAATATTATTAAAAATTCTTCAAATGCGTCATCAGTAACAAGCAAGTAGGTACAACCGAATTTAACTGCAGTAACATGCTTATTTCAGCTTCGATTTAGCAGGCTGATGTTAGCATACTTAACTGTCCTAAGAGGTTTGAAATTTTGTGATGAAATTTTTCTGCTTTTCAAATCTTTACTTAATGTCTGATTTTATTATTCTCTCTTCTTTATTATGTTGCTCGTGGGTGTTGAAATATTCAAATCCACCAAAATTTATGACTGATGGCAAAGTAAAGTTTACGATGAGAAACATTGATTACTTACATTAATGAGGGAAGAGAGAGAGTTTTGTTATAACATTTCTTCTCCTTGTTACTTAAATTTAAAAAAGATTTTGATAAAAGAACAATATTGTACTGTACTGTAATATTGTCATAAAATATTTAAATAACAGTTATTTAACTGTTTTCCTAATTTAAAGTTAAGAAAGTAGTTAAAAAAATTGTTTTATTTTGCTATTTGAGGAGAAAAAATTGGATGAGAAACAAAAAAATACGAACCTGATTAAAAGAGAAAATATTAATATTAAAAGTTATTTTAAACATAAAAAAAGCAATGAAAGGGTTCATATAAATGTTCAACCATACCAAATGTATTAAAAAAGGAATTGACTCTTTAAGCCTTTTTAATTTAAGGTATTAAAAAAGATAGCTCAAAAGCCTTAAAGAACAATTTGATTGGTATCTATACCAAATTTTGGAAAACTAACGAATTGGTTTACTTTTTCCTCATCACTGCGTGCTCAAATACCGTCGTCAATTTAGCTCTTATCTCACCGTTATTTTGCCTTTTTTAAGCATTGCTTTGCTATAACTTTATTCAACCGTTGATTTAAATTAAGTATTGAAAACATTTTGCTAACAAAAGCTTAGAGCTTTAATACGAAAATAATTGCTTGAATTGCAGCTCAAACAATTTGGTCTATTTTTATTCTTGCTCAAATCTACACAGTTGCAAAAATAATCTTTTGCTTCTTTTGTTGGTTTTTTTTTTTTTTTTTTTTGTCTGAAAAACACCGATCAAATATGACAGAGCAGCTTAAGATGGGCACGTAGGCAGCAGCAGAAAAAGTTTAAATTTTTTAAAATTTTCCCTGCTTGTCACGAGAATCGCATTTTCAGCAGCACAGGATTCATTTAAAAAAATATGTTTTAAATTTAATATTCTTGCAACTTACTTAAATGGTAGACATAAGCTGCTCTGTCATATTGGCGTTGATTTATTTTCCTTATTTTCTTGGCTAATTTGAAATTGCAAAATATAATTAAAAAGGAAACCCCACAAGGCAGGCAGGCGTGCACACTAATGCTATTTATATAGCTACTAGCTGGCATATGGCTGGCTTCATAGAGCTTAGTTATAGTCCTCAGCTGCACTGTGCCACGCGATGTTGTCTACTCTTCGGCTTCTGTGTCGGTTCTTTGCATCATTAGTAATTTAATTTTTCATCATCAACATGCAAGGATTTTTTTGCTATTTCCTTGCCGCATTTAAATATTATTTACGTTAACTTGACGTGCAGGACCAAGACAACACGCAGGTTTTGTGCTGCGTATAAATAATGCTTCGACGGTGTTCGGGCTGGAGTTTGTTGCTGCATGGAACTGGATTTGTGTGGGTGATGGTGATGCCACTGCTGCTGTCTGGGGATTTGTTGGTTGTGGTTAGTTAGAATCCGAACTTAATATAAGCCATAAAAAAATCCGTGTCCAAAGCCATCGATTTCTTGGGAATTCTTCTCTTCTGTTTTTGGTATCTTCGTCATCAGCATCATTCTGTTGCTAACAAAGGCACATATACTTTGGTTGTCGACTGTTTGGTTTTGTCATTGTCAGTGTGGTGTGTGTGTGTGTGTATGTGTAGATGTTCACAAATAAGTGCTTCCCACTCACGTTCGTTGTTAATCTGCTGGGCATAAATTTCATTACTTAATATCTAAGCTTGTATATGAATATTTACACTTAATTTGTCAAAGTTAGTATGTGTGTATGCGAGTGAGTGTGTGTGTGTGTGTGAGCTCTTGGCTTAGGCGTATGTATTATATGCATTGTGTCTGTTTGGGATCTTCATTTAAAATGGTGTTTCGTGATGAACTGCTTGTGGCTTGTTTATGCAGTCAGTCAGTCTTGTTATGTGTGTGTGTGTGTGTGTATGTTTTTTGTGAGTTGTGCACCGCTTTATCTGTGCCTTTGCGGCTGAAATCTTTTTTGTTGTATTTGAGTTTGATTTTGGCTATAGAAAGTTTTTTCTTGACGATATAAAGCTTTTTGCCTTGAAGGCTTCTACATAATTTGCAGTGTTACGGTCTTACGTTGTTTTGCTGTTTATCAAACTTCGACTTGGTAAGAAGTTTGGCGATATGCTTGTTGGTCTTATATTCTTTGTTAGCTTTGTTATTTTGGGAACGACAATTTGTTAAATTTGTCTCAATAGAATATGTGTTAGCTAGTTAGAAGAAAGAGAAACTTTGCTTAAATATTTACTTTTATTATTATTTTTGTAATGTACGTCACTCATCATCTCTTGCTTTTACTTGAAGTTTGCGGTGAAAAGTTTTCGAATTTGTTTTGATCCCTATTGAGATGGTACAAAGCAGTGGATAATATGAACGTATGTTTGTTTTATTTTGTTATTATAAGATTTCAGCTGAGTAATTTAATGACATATAAATTATAAACATATAAATTACTCTTCGACTATTGGAAACCGACCTCTGAGGACTAGGTGTAAGAAATGCTGAAACCAACGAACTTATTAATAGAAAACTGACACCAATTTTGTGGGTTAACGGCATTAAAGTGGAATATTGCTCTTTACTTGATTTTTTGAGAAGTTAATCAAGTTTTTACTTATTGGGATGTTTCTCCAAGTAACGACTTAAAACGAAAGTTCTTGGAGAGAAAGTACTCAGAATGTTAGAGAAATCAAGATTAACTTCGAATTAAGAAAATTGCAAAGAACCACGCACTAAAGACACTGAAAAGTGGTCCCACTTAAAATTCAAATTTCCTGTAGAAAATTAAAATATTTTGAGTGAAAATCAAGAGTGTATCAAAAAAAAAAAAATTGGAAAAATTACTCATTTTAGAGAACGCGCTGGCAATATGAGTCATTTTAGTACGATTTCATCTTTACTGGAAGGTACAAAGAATTGAAAAAAAGATCATAAGAAGTTTGAAGCAAAATCCCAAACTCTCACTTTGCGATTTGGCAAAGAAATTTAATACGAAGCATGTTAGGATATTAAGAATAAAGCAAAGACTTCAGATGAAGTCATATAAAAATATGTAATACTCCGGAGGAAACAAAACATTATATAAACATCTTGTGACCAATAAAAACACGTGCATTATCATGTATGATGAAACTTATATAAAAAAAAACTTTCGTTCGCTACATGGAAGGGAATTTTTCTCTGCAGTTGAACGATCAAAAGTTTCCGAAAACTATAAAACCATTCAAGGAGAAAAGTTTTCCGAAAAATGTTTGGTTTGGCAGTGATTTGCCAATTGCCAATGTAGTAAACGGAGCACACCATATATTGCAACCGGCCATATAAATACTGAAATTTATTTAAATGAATGTTTAAAGAAAATACTTACTTACTTACTTAGATGGTGCTTACAACCGTTGGTCGGTTTTGGCCTGGTCTAAGAATTTGCGCCAGCCTCTTTTGTCATGCGCTTGCTGGCGCCAGTTGGAAACTCCAAGCGTCGTCAGGTTATCCAATGCCTGGTCTTTCCAACGGAGATGCGGTCTTCCTCGTCTGCGTTGGCCGCCGCTGGGTATCGAATCCAATATCTTTTTCGCTGGAGCTTCGTTATTCATTCTCTCGACATGACCTAGCCAGCGAAGCCGCTCTATTTTAATACGCTTGACTATATCGATGTCGGCATATAGCTCATACAGCTCGTGGTTCCATCGTATTCGGTACTCACCATTGACGCAGATTGGACCATAGATCTTGCGAAGGATTTTGCTCTCGAACGCTCCCAAAGTCCTTTCATCAGAGCTGCTCAACGTCCAGGTTTGTGATGCGTATAGTAGGACGGGCATGATTATTGACTTATAGAGCGTCAGTTTTGTTCGTCGAGAGAGAGCTCTGCTTCTCAATTGCCTACTGAGCCCAAAGTAACACCTGTTGGCAAGAGTTATCCTTCATTTAATCTCAATACTGATATCGTTGGAGGAGTTAATACTGGATCCCAGGTAAACAAAGTCCTTCACTACCTCAAAGGAGGTGTTGTCAACAGTGACGTGGTTTCCAAGACGCTGGGACTGTTTGTTTGTTGACACAAGATACTTCGTTTTATCTGCGTTCACTGCAAGACCCATTCGACTCGACTCTTTTTCTAGCCTGGAGAATGCTGCACTGACTTCGCGCGTATTTTGACCAATGATGTCAATATCATCAGCATACGCCAGCAGCATAACACTCTTATAGAAAATTGTGCCGCTGCGTCTCAGGTCAGCAGCTCGGATGATCTTCTCCATTACTATATTAAAGAAGTTGCACGATAAGGAATCAACTTGTCTGAAACCTCGCTTGGTATCGAACGGAAGGGAGAGGTCCTTCCCGATTTTCACTGCGCTGCTGGTGTTGTACAGTGTCATCCTGAAAAGACGTATTAGCTTCGCAAGAATACCAAATTCAGACATGATGGAGTATAGGTGACTCCTTATTGGACTGTCGAAGGCGGCTTTGAAATCGACAAAGAGATGGTGCGTGTCGATTTGTTTTTCGAGGGTCTTTTCCAAGATTTGTCGGAGCGTGAAGATCTGGTCAATGGTGGACTTTCCAGGTCTGAAACCACACTGATAAGGTCCAATCAGTTGGTTAACGATGGGCTTCAGTCTTTCACACAATACGCTCGACAGGACCTTATATGCGATATTTAGAAGGCTAATCCCACGGTAGTTGGCGCAAATGGTGGAATCGCCTTTCTTGTGGATTGGGCAGAGCACACTGAGGTTCCAATCATCTGGAATGCATTCTTTCGACTATATTCTGCATAGAAGTCTGTGAATGCATTTAAACAGAGCTTCGCCACCGGTCTTAAACAGCTCAGCTGGTAGACCATCGGCTCCTGCGGCTTTGTTGTTTTTAAGCCGAGCTATAGCTGTTAAGACCTCGTTATAGTCGGGCAGCGGAACTTCAACGCTGTCATCCATGATTGGGGTTTCCGGGATATCATCTCCACTGGCGGGATTGTTGTCAGCGTCGCCATTTAAAAGACTAGAGAAGTGTTCCCTCCATAGCATCAGTGTACTCTGGATATCTGTCACTAGATTCCCATTCTCATCCTTGCAGGAAGAGGCTCCGGTCTTAAAACCATCGGCCAGGCGTCTTATTTTTTCGAAAAATTTTCGAGTCTCATTCCTGTCGCCATGCATCTCAATTTTCTCGCACTCACGCATTTCCGCCTCTCGTTTCTTTCGCCTGAAAATGCGTCTCTCTTCCCTCCTCTTCTCTCGGTATCGCTCCATAACAGCACGCGTTACAACCGACTGCAGGGTGGCTTTGTAGGCCCTTCTCTGCAGTGGCGTCGCGACACTCCTGGTCGTGCCACTGGTTTCGGCGAGGGCGATGGTAGCCTATCACCTCTTCGGCAGCCGTACGCATAGAGTGGGATATGTGCGTCCACTGTCCGCATATATCGTCGATCGGAGGAGTGCTTTCTTGAAGCAGGAGTGAGAGTCGAGTAGCGAAGGCTTCGGCCGTCCGTTTTGACTGCAGCTTATCGACGTCTAGGTGTCTTTGTGTAGGATTGCGAGCATTCTTAGCTGCGTCTAGTACACTGGAAGAGTGCCTTCCGTCAATCAAAACGTGATCAATTTGGTTGCATGTTTTTTGATCAGGGGACAGCCAAGTGGCCTTATGAATATTGAGATGCTTGAATCTAGTGCTACTAACGACCATGTTTCGTGCTGCGGCGAAGTCAATCA
Organism: Tetanocera ferruginea; assembly: GCA_958299015.1. Classification (NCBI taxonomy): domain Eukaryota; kingdom Metazoa; phylum Arthropoda; class Insecta; order Diptera; family Sciomyzidae; genus Tetanocera; species Tetanocera ferruginea. Next base: position 154,619,527 of record OY282642.1, on the reverse strand, counting down.
ACCTCATTCCGTTATCGGATGTGTTGTCGTGGAGGCTGAACTTTCCGACTGTTGGACCAAATATGTTTTCCTTACCCACCTTGGCGTTGAAGTCACCAAGCACGATTTTTATGTCATGACGGGGGCAGCGCTCGTATGCGTCTTCAAGGCGCTCGTAAAAACTTTCTTTGGTCTCGTCATCTTTTTCTTCTGTCGGAGCGTGCGCACATATTAGGCTTATGTTAAAAAATTTTGCCTTGAAGCGGATTATGGCAAGTCGTTCGTTCACAGGAGTGAATCGCAGGACATGATGCCGTATTCTCTTGCCAACTACAAATCCGCATCCAAACTCGTGCTTCTCCGCATGGCCGCTGTAGTAGATATCACAGGATGCTTGCCGTAAGCAACCCTGTCCCTTCCATCGCATTTCTTGGATTGCAGTGATATCAGAATTATATCTTTCCAAGATATCAATCAGTTGGATAGAGGCACCATCCCAATTTAGGGTTCGGACATTCCAGGTGCATATCCGTAAATCATTATCAGTTTTTCGTTTGCGGTAGTCGTCATCAGATTTGGGGATCATTCTTTTATTTATTCTTAAACTTTTCATTGAAA